>OX336393.1:449688212-450094077 GCA_946902985.2 Meconema thalassinum | reverse complement strand
AAATTAAGAAAACTAGGAGAAACACAGAACCATCAATCTAACGAACAACACACGAATAACAATGAATTCAATTTCCACAGCAGAGTAAACAACAGAACGAACGTAACCTTTTCTCAAGGTGAAATGAATATGTTAGACAAAGGTTTGAAATACAACTGCACAGACGCACACACGAACCACAATATAAAACAGTTAATCACAGATATTGAGATAGCCAGTCACAAGCTCCCAGCAGAAGACAGGGAATTAACCAAAAATCTCGCCACCAACGAAGCCAAAAAAATCCTCAAACGAGAGGGCGATAGCAATAACATTCAAAACAACAAACAAATCAAAGAAATAAAGTCGTTGAAACAAAAAATAAAAGAACATGACTTAATCATCACAAAAGCAGGTAAGGGAAACACTACAGTAATTTTGAACAAAACAGAATACATTGAAAAAACAGTCGAATTCCTAAACAACAACGAAATCAAGGAATTAACAAAAGACGCCACCAACAAATTCCAAAAACAAATAAAAAGTGCGCTAAAAGAAACAGAATACATACTGACCAAAGCCGAAAAATCAAAACTAATAAACATGAACCCGAAAATACCGTCATTGAGGGGACAACCAAAAATACACAAAAAGGAATGCCCAATGAGACCAATAGTCAATTGTAGGAATGCCCCTAATTACAAAATCAGCAAAGAGTTACTAAAAATCTTAAAATGCCGTCTTTCCAACGACAAAAATAACTCTGTGAAGAACACAACAGAACTAGTAACAGCATTGAACACCCTACAAATGAAACCTAGCTTCAGGCTAGTATCCTTTGACGTAACTAACATGTACACCAATATTCCGATTAGTGAAGCAATCAACACTATCGAAAACAACTTAAAATCCAACAATTCGGTAAAAGAAATTGAAGAGATTGTGAGATTACTGAGGGTCGTTCTCACCCAAAACGTGTTTCAATTCGACAATAAAATATACACACAGAGAGAAGGCCTAGCAATGGGATCGCCACTAAGTGGGTTAATCGCTGACATCTTCATCAATGCACTAGAAAATGCGTTCTTAGAAAAGACTTCAACAAAGGGAATAGTAATATGGAAAAGATACGTAGATGATGTAATTTGCATCTACGATACTGAACTAACAAGCGAAGAAACAATTCTCCAATCCATTAATAGCCTTCACCATTCTATCAAATTCACTAAGGAATCCGAAATAGACCGGAAAATAAATTATCTCGATATAACTATTGAACGTAAAGACAACGACCTTTCATATTCCATATTCCGGAAAGCAACACAAACCTCGCATGCAATCGACAATCAGTCTAATCACCCCAGTACGCACAAACTAGCGGGTTTCAATTCAATGGTGCACAGGGCTTTAAACATACCCATGTCAAAAGACAACTATAATAAGGAAATAAGAACTATTATGCAAATATCAAAGGAAAACAACTTCTCGCAAAGCAAAATAAATCAAATTCTAGCCAAACATAAAAATAAAGATAAAACGATTCCCAAACCGGACAGTAATGAGAAAAAATTTGTGCGTTTCAACTATGTGAATGCGAATACATATAAAATCACTAACCTATTCAAAAAGCAAGGCATAAAGATAGCTTTCACGACGAAAAACACAACCGCTAGGCACCTCCTAAATAGTAATCTAAATAAACGTGACCCGTATTCAAGGTCAGGGGTATATTCTATAACGTGCCAAGACACCGATTGTCAAGCTAATTACATCGGGCAGAGTGGAAGGCGAGTAGACACACGTTATAATGAACATAGAAATGCGATAAGATACGGAACACATTCAGCCGTGTGCGAACATATGTGTGACGCAGGGCATAGCTTTACCAACATAGAGTCGGACCTTAAAATAATCCATCACGAATCGAAAGGCAGAGCTCTTGACATAAAGGAAGCAATCGAGATACACCTAGCCAAACGAAACAATCCCAACAATCTAAATGAACACACGTTCATGGAGAGCTCACCCCTCTTCACGCTACTAAAAAACACACCCTGTCGGAAACAAAACACAATTTAGCGACACAGCCAAGCTAGATAAAAAAGGGGGGAAATTAGGGGTTTTTTAATAGGTAAATGTTATCTGGATCAGGTGTACGATGTACTTTTCTTCTGCAATAAACCAAGGCCCATATTAGAGGCAGTATTAAAGGTGCCGGGACGTCCTCATAAGACCGTCAACGCTTAGTTCGAATGGGTTATGCTCCACGCGTGGCGAGGACTAATCCACGGTCTTTAATAGTTGTAGATCCACCTCATTCAATAACATACATCTTATCTAGGTTGGCAACACCTCACATAAACACATCGCGATCACTCCCCACAGCACGTAGGGACAGGGGGGGAAGGCAGGGAAAAACCAGTCGTTAAGATAACCACCGCAGTCGACCGCACAGCGAGTTCAAGTGAGCACGGAAACTGCGAATAGCTGTAGTACGGAAGACAATCAGATAAGTAGTTAGCCTAAAATTGTATAGTTTAACCATAGTTTACAACCATATAATCTCTCTAAAGTACAATCTCCGGATAGCCATCACCATTTAGCATTACACCTAACATATATACTGCATTTAGCATACACTGACAGTTGCAGTACCAATACTGCAACTAAATAATTGTACATATTGTAAATATTTTCACCTGTATTTCAAACATAGATTTTATAGCCTAAGTGTATTGGATCTGATGATGATCGCTTGACGATCGAAACTGGTCATCCTAGTGTTTTATTAATCTCATGTAATTTATTTCAGGATTAGGGCATAACCCATATCTTTTGGGTACATTCGTGTTGACCGACTGAAAAGCACTAAACTCTTGTTTACTAAGGCAACACTGAAAATATGGCTTCAAACACCACAATAAGAGATTCGTTATGGACTACAGGGTATAAATTGAGTCTTTCCTTGTGAAAGTTGGCAACCCTAGCTGCCAAAAAAGTGCAAACTTACCGTAGACGAACTATACGTTGGTCTTCACCCTCATATCCTTGCTTATTCATTCACCTTCTTGGTGGCCTCTTGCCGTTATTATAGTTGGTAACTTCTTCAAGCCCTCGGATGTCAGTATCCGCCATGCTTCCTTCTTTGGCATTGCACCTCACGTCATCCGGTATTCTGTCTATTTCTTTACATCATAGTAAAACTTCCCTACACAACCTAGAATCGAACCATCGACCACACGATTAAGAGTCCATCACTCTGACCTCAAGACCTACAATCTATATATATAAAAATCAATGTTACGTGATAGTTTGTCTGTCTGTGGGTATGTCTCCTATGCGTTCATATACCATTCATCCGATTGCGATGAAACTTGGGTGAGATGTTGAGTACACTCCAAGGAAGGTTTCTGACTTAGTAAATCCATTTTACAATAGGTAGCGCACGCGTAGATTCAAAAAATGAGCGACGATGCGCGAAGCGTTTCAACAAAGTCCCGTATGTGTTCATATACCATTCGTCCGATAGCGATGAAACTTGGGTGAGATGTTGTGTACACTTACGTGAAGGTTTCAAAATTAGTGAATACATTTCACAGTAGATAGCGCACGAGTAGATTCAACAAATGAGCGACGACACGCGAAGCGTTTTAACAAAGTCCCGTATGCATTCAGATACCATTCGTCCGATAGCTATGAAACTTGGGTGAGATGTGTACACGTCATGGAAGGTTTCTGGCTTAGTAAATCCACTATACAATATGCAGCACACAAGTAGATTCAACAAATGAGGGACGCCGCGCGAAGCGTTTCAACAAAGTCCCGTATAAGGTCATATACCATTCTGCCGTTAGCGGTGAAACTTGGGTGAAATATGGTGGACACTCCAAGGAAGGGTTCTGGCTTAGTAAATACATTTCACAGTAGGTAGCACACGAGTAGATTCGACAAATGAACGACGACACGCGGAGCATTTCAATACAGTCCCCTATGTCTTCAGATCCCATTAGTCCGATAGCGATGAAACTTGGGTGAGATGTTTTGGACACTTACGTGACGGTTTCTAACTTAGTAAATACATTTTACAGTAGGTAGCGCACGAGTAGATTCAACAAATGAGTGACGGGGCGCGAATCGTTTAAACAAAATCAGGTATGCGTTCATGTACTATTTATCCGATTGCGATGAAACATTGATCAGTTATTTTGTACCCGCCAGGGAAGGGGACTTAGTAAATCCATTTCACAATAAGTAGCGCAAGAGTAGATGCAACAAATGGGTGACGACGCGCGAAGCGTTTCAACAAAATCCCCTATTGCGTTCATATAACCTTCTTCGATTGCGATGAAAACTTGATGAGTTATTGTGTACACGCCAGGGAAGGGCTTTGACTTAATAATACATTTCTCAATAGGTAGCGCACGAGTAGATTCAACAAATGAGTGACAGCGCACGAATCGTTTAAACAAAACCCCGTATACGTGCATATACCATTCATCCGATTGTGATGAAACATTGATGAGTTATTGTGTACACGCCAGGGAAGGGTTTCGACTTAAAAATCCATTTCACAATAGGTAGCGCACCAGTATATGCAACAAATGGGTGACGACGCGTGAAGCGTTTCAACAAAATCCCATATGCGTTCATATAACCTTCTTCGATTGTGATGAAACCTTGATGAGTTATTGTGTACACGCCAGGGTAGGGTTTCGACTTAGTAAATCCATTCCTCAATAGGTAGCGTACAAGTAGAATCAACAAATGAGTGACAGCGCACGAATCGTTCAAACAAAATCCCGTATACGTTCATATGCCATTCATGCGATTGCGATGAAACTTTTGAAAGTTGTTGTGCACGCTCCCACGAATGGTTCTAAATTAGAAAATCCATTTTACGATAGCTTAGAGGCAGTTAACGGAAATTGAAAAACATGTTGTGTATCCAAAAGCACTTCAAGAAACAGAATTTCAACGCCAACACTTTATTTGATTGGCATTGCAACGCATGCCGGGTACAGCTTGTCTTCTATATATATAAAAATCAATGTAACGTGATAGTTTGTCTGTGGGTGGGTATGTATGTCTCCTATGCGTTCATATACCATTCGTCCGATTGCGATGAAACTTGGGTGAGATGTTGAGTACACTCCAAGGAAGGTTTCTAACTTAGTAAATCTATTTTACAATAGGTAGCGCACGCGTAGATTCAACAAATGAGCGACGATGCGCGAAGCATTTCAACAAAGTCCCGTATGTGTTCATATACCATTCGTCCGATAGCGATGAAACTTGGGTGAAATGTTGTGTACACTTACGTGAAGGTTTCAAAATTAGTGAATACATTTCACAGTAGATAGCGCACAAGTAGATTCAACAAATGAGCGACGACACGCAATGCGTTTCAACAAAGTCCCGTATGCATTCATATACCATTCGTCCGATAGCTATGAAACTTGCGTAAAATGTTGAGTACACTGCAGGAAAATTTTCTGGCTGAGTACATCCACTTTACAATAGGCAGCGCACGAGTAGATTCAACAAATGAGCTACGACGCGCGATGCATTTCAACAAAGTCACGTTTGCGTTCATATACCATTCGTCCGATAGCGATGAAACTAGGCTGAGATTTTGTGTGCACTCTAGGGAAGGTTTCTAGCTTAGTAACTCCCTTTAAAAATAGGTAGAGCACGAGTAGAATCAACAAATGAGCAACGGCGCGCGAAGCGTTTCAACAAAGTCCCGTATAAAGTCATATACCAGTCGTCTGATAGTGATAAATGTTTGGTGAATTGTTGTGTACACTCCAGGAAAGGTTTCTGGCGAAGTAAATCCATTTTACAATACGAAGCGCACGTTTATATTCAACAAATGAGTGACTACGCGCGAAGCGTTTCGACAACGTCCCGTATACGTTCACATACCATTCATCCGATTGCGATGAAACTTGGGTGAGATGTTGTGTACACTCCAGGGAAGGTTTCTGGCTGAGTACATCCATATTACAATATGTAGCGCAAGAGTAGAATCAACAAATGAGCGACGACACGCGAAGCGTTTCAACCGAGTCCCGTATGCATTCATGTACCATTCGTCCGTAGCTATGAACCTTGGGTGAGATGTTCTGTACACGTCATGGAAAATTTCTGGCTTAGTAAATCCACTATACAATATGCAGCGCACAAGTTGATTCAACAAATGAGGGACGTCGCGCGAAGCGTTTCAACAACGTCCCTTATAAGGTCATATACCATTCTGCCGTTAGCGGTGAAACTTGAGTGAAATATGGTGGACACTCCAAGGAAGGTTTCTGGCTTAGTAAATACATTTCACAGTAGGTAGCACACGAGTAGATTCGACAAATGAACGACGTCATGCGGAGCGTTTCAATACAGTCCCCTATGTCTTCATATCGTATTAGTCCGATAGCGATGAAACTTGGGTGAGATGTTGTGGACACTTACGTGACGGTTTCTAACTTAGTAAATACATTTTACAGTAGGTAGCGCACGAGTAGATTCAACAAATGAGTGACGGAGCGCGAATCGTTTAAACAATATCAGGTATGCGTTCATATACTATTCATCCGATTGCGATGAAACATTGATCAGTTATTGTGTACCCGCCAGGGAAGGGGACTTAGTAGATCCATTTCACAATAAGTAGCGCAAGAGTAGATGCAACAAATGGGTGAAGACGCGCGAAGCGTTTCAACAAAATCCCCTATTGCGTTCATATAACATTCTTCGATTGCGATGAAACCTTGATGAGTTATTGTGTACACGCCAGGGAAGGGCTTCGACTTAGTAATACATTTCTCAATAGGTAGCGCACGAGTAGATTCAACAAATGAGTGACAGCGCACGAATCGTTTAAACAAAACACCGTATACGTGCATATACAATTCATCCGATAGCGATGAATCATTGATGAGTTATTGTGTACACGCCAGGGAAGGGTTTCGACTTAGTAAATCCATTTCACAACAGGTAGCGTACGAATAGATTCAACAAATGAGTGACAGCGATAAAACTTTTGAAAGTTGTTGTGCACGCTTCCACGAATGGTTCTAAATTAGAAAATCCATTTTACGATAGCTTAGAGGCAGTTAACATGTTGTGTATCCAAAAGCACTTCAAGAAACAGAATTTCAACGCCAACATTTTCTTTGGTTGGCATTGCAACGCATGCCGGGTACAGCTTGTTTATGATAAATATGTTCGCATGAAAATGATTCATGAAGTGCATTATTCACTATTTCTGATGTGGTCTGAGGGGTAGAAATAAAATCAAGTCCCAATTCTCACCACTGCGCAAGCACAGGTGATTAACCAATCAGAAGAGTCGCCCAACTTCGAGGATTCTGGTCTACCGATAAAGTTAGGTCCAAGGGCGGGTGAGTTGTTGGGATCAGGCCTTAGAAACGCCAATGCACCGGTTCAGTTCGATAAATAATTACTATTCCTGTGTTTGGGCCCATACTTGGTAACTTTTGTTACCAATCTTGTATTGTAATTATTTTAAGGACATTCCGTTTATTTTTTGGTCCTTAGGAAAATTAACGCAACGTGATGGACGGTGATGGTTACATGTGATGCGGAGTTCGCAAATCTATAAGGTAATTGTTACGTCTAGAGATGGGACTATCAACTACTTTTAACCATCGACTGACTATTCATTCGTTGGAAGAAACTATCGACTACTTTCTGTCGAATGCTTACCTGAATTCTCTTAGGTCCTAAGCGTGCCGTTTCATGTATTCGACTGAAAGTAGTCGCTTCTAGGAGGCGTACAAAGCAGTGTAAGCCATTACCCGCGGAGTTCAGTCATACCAACAGATGAAAAACGAACTTCTCCTCAACCGACGTATTTTTGCACACGTCAGTTTGCACTAAGTGACACTCGGCAACATGCAATTGTTCAAAGTTATTAATTTTTACTGTGTTTCGAAATGGTGGTTGCGGCGTCGTGAAGAGTGCAGCCATTATTTCCAATGTTGCATATTTCATTTAATGCAAAATGTGTCTGAGTAAATGTTCCCCGTTATTGGTATAGGGCACATTACCTGTATGTAAGTGAAGCAATAGAGCAATACTTAATTAAATTACTAGAAGTGAAAGGGAGTTCTTACTTACCGGTAACAATTCCATAGCCAACATAGAAATAATCACACATCATTCTTTTAATGCCACAAAATAAATGCAGAATAGCCTATTTCCATAGAGCCACAAACAAGTAATTTAATCCTCTCTAAAGTAACGCCGTTAACCTACGCGTAATACCGCTTATTTACTTATGTATTGTATGATAGGTATTGTAGAAAAGACAGCATCCACACTGCACATATTTATACACTGAAGAACTACTCATAGGGTTAGTACTTCTGTTCTGACTTAGTGAGGAAAGCAATGGCAAACTACCACACTCCTCGTCTTGCCTAGTTCGCCTCAATATAGCGCTGCCTTGGGTTTTATATGGGTATCTACCCACATAACCTACCAGTGGTACTTTTTGAGGATCCAACCAACCTTCGGGCTGACTACCAAACAGACAAATGTAAACCAGACTAATCAACTACAGTATATTACACAATACCATTTTAAAAACTTTTTAGTGGTAATTTAGCCCCATGTACTTGGGTGTGTGTGTAACTTTGTCTGATAACCTGTGTTATTGGCCTGTATTAGTGTTTGCATTTGTAATACAGGCGAGGCTTTGGAAGGAGCCGGCCGTAGCTGTAAGTTAGGAACCATTCCGTCATTTGCCTAGAGTAGAAGTGGGAAACCACAGATAACCACTTCCAGCGTGGCTGAGCTAAGAATCGAACCCACGTCTTCTTTCAGTGTTACCTCACGAGCTCGCGCCCGCCCCAGCTCTGAGGTAAACTATCGTATTCATAGATAGCGCTACGTGAACTGTGAAATGGCAGACACGCAGCGCCATGCGGAGAATTTTGGAATCATGTTGGCGTTCTTCCCTGAAGGCTCCGACTGCCAATTATATGCAAGAATTATTCGCCTAAGAAAATTCTGCTATCTTTATTGTCAAAATACTGTATATATTTAGATGTAAAAAAATATTGTAAATCCAAATAAAATAAATATTTGATCATACATGTCCTTTCTTAGCTTTTAGAGATTTTAAACATTTTTCACACTGGTAGCTTCAAAATATATTTCTTCATATAAATATCCACGGGCGCCGGTAGTTGATACAGAACAGTCGTAAATCTTTTCGCCTTGATGTCCCTCCCCCTATATTCAATAGTTGCGGCAATGGCCGCAAGGTAGCGTAACACTGAAAGCAAACATTCAATCATTCAATTGTTAATTGCACTTTCCCGTTTATATTGAGAACTGACTAAATAAATCGGATGGTCGCCATGTTGGATTTTATATATGTAGGACCCAAAGTTATACAGTACTAGATGAAACCCGTCAAAACATGACGGACAATGGAAAACAAAATTACTGAAGAAGCTTCTTATATAAGTTACATTCTTTGCACGATTACTTTTTAGCACTATTGCAACTTTAAGGGCGTCAAAAGATAGCACTCTCAGCATTGCAATATATTGCTGGTCATGACTGAAAACGTGATTAGGTCATCATCATCTTGCACAGTTTCCAGCCACTGGCCGGGTCTGTTTGGAACACAAATCTCTCCAACGTCTTCTGTCTTCCCACCATCTCTCAGCCTCCACCCTTGTCCAGTCTTCTCCTCTCTTCTGCACGATTTCTTCCTCCCCCTTCAGCCACCTGTCTCTCGGTCTCCCTCTTGGTCTCTTTCCTTCCCACTTCGTCTCGTGTATCCTGCTGGGTATCCTCTTCTCCTCCATTCGTTTTACATGTCCATACCATCTAAGTCTAGATTTCTCTATACCAGTCTGTAATGGTTCATCCTTCATTAATTCTCCGGTCCTCTCATTTCTTATTCTGTCCATCTTTGTAGCTCCAATACTGCTTCTCAAGAACCTCATCTCACTGGCCTGTATTTTGCTCTTCTCCCTTCCTTTCATAACCCAGGTCTCCGAGGCATACGTCAGGATAGGGACATTGTACGTCCGATATATGATCTTTTTGCTGTTCTGAGGGACATTCTTGCTCCATAACATGCTTCTCACACTCCTCCGGAATGCTTCTGCCTGTCTCCCCCGCTCATTTATTTCTCTATCGTTTCTTCCATTCTCTTGTATCAGGCTTCCCAGATACTTGAAACTCTCCAATTCCTTCGGCTGTTCCCCACAAATTGTTATTTCCGTTGTGGTTCTTTCCTTCTTCCTTGTTGTGATCACCATCTCACTCTTATTTATGCTAAATTTCATCCCATAACCTTGTATTATTCCTTCCCACACGTCCAACTGTTCCTGTACCTCCTCCTCCTTGTTTCCCCAAATCATCAAATCATCTGCAAGTACCATTGCTTTCATATTTCCTTCCCCAATTACTTGTGCCACTCGGGTCATTATGTCATCCATCACCACAATGAAAAGTAACGGTGACAGTGCACTTCCTTGTTTCAGGCCGTTTCTCTGTTCCAACCAGTCCGATCTCTCTCCTCCCACTTTCACACAGCTCACGCTTCCCTTGTACATCTCCTTTATCTTCCTTATAGTCCATTTTTATATTCCTCTATCCTCCAGGGACTTCCATACTTTGTTTCTGCATACACTGTCATATGCTTTCTCAATGTCCAGGAAGGCCATCAGTAGATCTGTTCCATACTCATAGTGCTGTTCTTGTAACTGCCTTACAGCAAAAATCAAATCCACTGTGGACCTTCCTGATCTGAAACCATGTTGTTCTTCCCTCATCCATCCTTCTATCCTTGTCCTAATTCTCCTTTCCAAAACTTCCTCAAACAACTTTGCACAATGACTCATCAGTGTTATTCCCCGAGAGTTTCTGCATTCTGTTCTACTACCTTTCTTGAAGATCGGGACAATTATTCCCTTTTTCCAGTCCTCTGGGGTCTTCCTTTCCTTCCATGCTGTCTTCATCACTCGGTACAACCATTGTATCCCCACCTCTCCTGCTGCTCTCACCATCTCCACACTCAACTCATCCACACCCGGTGCCTTCCCTCCTTTCATCTTCCTCACTGCATCTTCCACTTCTTTCCATGTTAAGTCCTTTTCTGTTTGCAGTTCATCTACTGTACCTCTTCCCCGATTTCTTCCTCCTCGCCGTGGTTTCCATTTGGGTTCAGGAGTTCTTCAAAATATTATTTCCACATTTTCTTCAGTTCTTCCCTATTTTCTATCTCTTGTCCCCTTTTGTTCACCATTCTAACATAATCCGTAGGATCCTTCCGCCTCTTATTCTTTACCATCCCAAACAGGACCTTTTTTGCACCTTCACTATCCTGCTGGTCATGACTGAAAACGTGATGAGGTAAATAGCCCAATACGTTCAAGAGTTTCTCCTTGAGCTTGATTGATTTTGATAAAGTAGGCCGAGCGAATAGGAAATTGTTGCCTATTAAAAGAAAATGTATTGTAGGCTACCTGTAAGTGTTTTATCGGAAGGTGTTAAATCAAGTCGTAGGATTTGAGCTCTCTGCCTATTATTACTGCACCTATTATATCCGAATCCAAGCGATTTCTTACAATTAATATATTACCATATATGAGTCCTTGGGAAACGTTCAGATTTCTAAGAAGCATATCTACGGCTTAAACGTTCGAAGTATGTGGAGGCGAATCTCTTAATTCCAAGGAATTGAAAAATTCAATAATAGGGAAATGAAGTAGCTGGCTTTCATCTTCAGTATCCAATCTGTTAACGCTGATGTATGTGTTTGAACTGCTGGATATAAGTTCAATGACTTTTAAATTAATATCATTACATTGTTGCAGCTTGGCAAATATTTTATATTCCAGCAGATCAATTTTACCCTCACAACAGTAAAGACCAAAGTAACCACGCATAGATTTTACGCAAGAGAAATACAATGTAGAAAAATGTTTACATTTGATCGTCAAGGACCTTACAGTACACTGTATTGCATAATATCTGGAATTGTTTCTGAAATGGCCCATTTATATTGGATTTTAAATGTGGCTTCGTATTATTCGATAACACTATAGTGTCCTGCAATAACGGAGCCGCTAAATATTAAATGGCAAATAATACTTCCATTGCCGAAATCAACTACGTAGTTAGACTCCGTACTCTAAACAAATAATCATTAAACAATTGTCTTATACAATGAAGTTCAACATGACCGTCCAGAGACTTTCATACTCAAGTTGGTTGGTGAGGAGAATGCGATGAGACTGATCGCTTAAAATAAATTCCTTATAATTGTTCCTGCCAGCGAAATTTTTTGCGATAGCTTGAAAACGCAGCTCAGAATGACGTTCTTCATTTTGTTATAAACAGTACGAAACTGCTCTAAATAAGCAATTTCCATCACCTGTTATAGGTTATGGCAGTACATTTTGCAGGGGAACATAGAATCACTTCACCAACTACTGGAATGACCATAGGCCTATACTCAATACTCACTTCGATAGTCACCCTAATGGAGGCAGTTTTTGAATTCTATGTCCCGTGCATGTCAAAAATCGTATTAACACATGGAGGCCCACCTATTCTTGTCTATCGCCCCGGAGACCCGGGTTACATTTCCTGCTCTGCCAAGAAATTTAATTCTGGTCTCAGGGCAAAATCGGGGTACATTCAGTCTCTTGAGGTATAACTAAGAAGAGGAAGGTTTAATTCCCACCTCGACAATCTTGGATGTGGTTTTCCGTGGTTTCCCACTTCCACTTAAGGCAAATACCGGGATGGTTCCTAACTTAAAGCCTTGGCCGTCTCCTTGCCATTTACCACCTTAATTACAAATACACACAGTAATGCAGCCATCACAATAACACAGGTTATCAGAAGAAAATTTCACACATACACACCCAAGTACACGGGGCTGAGTGACCAAGATGTCGGAGTCCTTCAAACGAATTATATTTGCCAAGTGTCTCTCATGGCGAAAGCAATTGTGGAGACGCACGTGTGCCTGGAAAACTACTTTTTTCTTTAATATCGACGATGCATAATTATAACTTTTAGTCTAGGACGCTAATAACTTGACCACCGAAGCATTGGGAAGAAATTGCAATATTAAGGTACATAAACAACCTAGCCTACACATTCAACTGTCGGTTAATGTTCCTCAACATTTCCCTTCTTAAATATTCCCCTCCTTTATAATTTTCCATCACGTGAAAACATGCCATGTCTTGTGTTTTAAATATATCGATGCAATGGTGTTGCCATCTGCTGTCAGTTAATGGAACTATATGGGCGAATTACTGCCATCTGTTGTCAGTTATAGGAACTGATTGCAGATATTTAAACGGCGTACTGCGGACAACAGTTTGCTCTTTTGATTACATGCTGCAATGCAATGGTAAAACGAAAATAAAACGTATTTAGAGGGAATGTAGAAATAAGTATCTTTAACAGACATAAAACCTTACTGTTACTCCTTGATTAAACAATATTTCAGTGGTAAAAAAAAAAAAATACTGGCGAGTGCTAGGATCGAACCGGCGCTTCTTGGAACCACAGTCAGTCGCCTTAACCACATGGCTACTCACGCACTCATGTATAACCGCAGACGCAGCCATTCATTATATTCAAAAACCTCTGTTTGAAGGAAATAATCAATTTCATTATCCAAATAAATCAATGTTGCACATTCGTATACGTTCATACTGTTATTATATTTTATTGTCAGTACTTGGTTAATGTATGTTTTCAATTACATGGAAGCTTATTAAATAACTTACATTTTAATGGACTTCTCACCGCCATTTTGTCATGACCCCAGGCGGATTGTGCGCATGCGTGAGGGCCTAGAATTCTGCTATTTTCTATATTAATTTAAAAATATACCGTAATATATTTGTTTATTTTAGAGACACTCTGCAAATCTGCATGCCAAGAGCTTTCGTTAGAATGTCTTACGAAGCCAATCGGTTAAGTCGTTTTCACAATCTCGTGTGTACAAAAAACAGCTTAGTGTTTTAAATATATAGATACTTTTGCATGCAGATTATTGTGTACGTGTAGTATTCAACCTTCAATCGCATAATTAGGACACAAGAAGTAACAAGGAGATTTTAAAATTTCGCACAGCTGCCATCTTGAAGTTATGGAAACAATTGAAATAAATTAGATGCCAGTGGATTACCATTCGTATAAGGATTTACTGTACCAAGTTTCACTGCACTCGGATGGTTAAATTGCGAGAAACGTCCATGTGAATATTTATACTTTGCGTCGCCGCCATGTTGGATTTGTGATCATCAGATTATTTAAAGTCCTATAGGTGAACTTAAGTTCATAGCCCCTATGAACATTAAAAAATTCAGTTTGATTGCTTTAATAGATTCGTAGATATTCAGAGCCGTCTAAATATTTCGGATGGTCGCCATGTTGGATTGTTAAATGTATAGGCCATAGAGTCTTGTACCATTAAAGGAAAATTCTTTCGTAGGTTCATTATTCAAACTTTCACTTCGATCGCATGACTACATCACAAGAAATAAAAATTTCAATTTAAAATTCGCACAGCCGCCATCATGAGTTTATGTAGACAATTGAACTAAATTAGATACCAGTGCATTACAATGTGTATATTTATTTCCTGTACCAGAAGTCAGTGCGTTTGGAACATTAAATCGCGAGAAAGGTCTATGTAAAATTTTCAAATTCGCTTGGCCGCCATTTCGTTTTGTAGTTTACCGATTTTTGAATGTCTTATACATGGATTTCAAGTAGAGCCCTTTATCTCCATGCAAAATTTCAGGGAGATACCGCTAATAGTTTCAGAGATATAGAATGCCTGTGAAATATTTCCCACATCCGCCATCTTGTGGTTATATAAACAATTGAACAAAGTTAGATGTCGGTGCATTACAATGTATAAAGACATATACTGTACCAAGTTTCATTGCGTTTGGTTGGTTAAATCGCGAGAAACGTCTATTAAAAGTCGCAACTTTGCTTGGCCGCCATGTTAGTTTTGTAGTTACCAGGTTTTCAAAGGTCACATAAGTGAACTTATAGGAGTTCCCTTTATCACCATACAAAATTTCAGGGTAATGTCGGTAATAGTTTCGGATATATTGAATGCTGGTGAAATACTTCGCACAGCCGCCATGTTGGATTAGTGAGTTGTAACAAAATTTGAAGGGCACGGTCAGGGTCGCCCGGAATAGTGCTATGGACTTGCTGAGTTTCATTGAAATCGCTCCAGCCGTTTAGATTGTATTAGGTGGGGACCCATAAACGAATCACACACGCACACACACACGAATCACACACGCACACACACACGGACAAAGGGTGATCTCATAAGCCTATTTTTTCAAAATTGAAAATAGGCTAAAAATCACTAAAATGTTGATACTAGACCGCTTAACTTCAACAGCACATATTTTTAGCCTATTTTCCTTTATGAAAAAAAAATTGAGGCTTATGAGATCACCTTTTGTCCGTGTGTGTGTGTGTCCCCTAATAACTTCTAAACGGCTGGAGCAATTAGAATAAAACTCGGTAAGTTCATAGCACTATTCCGGACGACCCCGACGAGCACTTCAAATTTTGTTACGTCTCACCAATCCAACATGGCGGCTGTGCGAAATATTTCACCAGCATTTAATATCTCCGAATGCATTACCGATATCACCATGGAATTTCTTACGGTGATAAAGGGAACTACTAGAAGTTCACCTATGTGACTTTTGAAATCCTGGTAACTACAAAATAGGCTTTTATATAGACGTTTCTCGCGATTTAACCAACCAAACGCCATAAAACTTGGTACAGCATTTGTTTATACACATTGTAATGCACCGACATCTAACTTCGTTCAATTGTTTACTAAACCTCAAGATGGCGGCTGAGAGAAATATTTCACCGGCATTCTCTATCTCTGAAACTATTAGCGGTATCACCCTGAAATTTCGTACGGAGATAAAGGGCACTACTAGAAGTTCATCTATAAGACATTCAAAAACAGGTTAACTACAAAACGAACATGGCGGCCAAGTGAATTTGAAAATTTTAAATAGATTTCTCGCGATTTAATGTTCCAATCGCAATGAAATCTGGTATAGGAAATGTGTAGACACATTGTAATACACTGGTATCCAATTTAGTTCAATTGTTTACATAACCTCAAGATGGGAGCTGTGCGTAGTTTTAAAATCTCGTTTTTATACTTCTTGTGTCCTAATCATGCGATTGAAGTTTGAATGCAACACGTACACAATAATATTCATGTAACGGTACATAACACTAGGACCTACATATATAAAAATCCAACATGGCGACCATCCAAAATATTTAGTCGGTTCTCAATATCTACGAATCTATTACAGCAATCAAACTGAAATTTTGTATGTTGATAGTGGCAATTAACATAAGTAGGTTATATGAAATTAGGCTTTATAGTTCTGCACGGAACTACTTGTTTTTACCCCTGGCACTACAGCCTATGAATGGCTGAGGCCTATCATGTGACCGCTTCCCAGCCATTTGGCCTGCGTGGTCAGTGCATCGTGTCCCCTCGGCCGTTAATCTTGTTCTTCGTGACCCGGACGCTGCCTCACTATCAGACAGCTACTTAATTGTCCTCACGAAGCTGAGTGCACCCCGTTGCAGCCCTCACGTCAGTGTCTAAAATCTCTGACGGAGCCGGGAATCGAACCCGGGGCCTCCAGACGAAAAGCAGGCGTGCTACTCTGTTCTTATTGTGGTTATACTGTATATATCTTGAAAAAGATAATAAATGGATTGGCATTGCCTCCAACAGGAATATATTGAAAATCGGATGTCATATCTTGAGATAGTGTTGCCATGGAAACGGACTTGCCATTAGTTCATCAATTTATCAGAGCGAAGATAGTTTTCTGCGAATATCTTTGAAATTGTTGGTTTTAGGGCCAACAGTTTGGTTTTCAGAAAGGTAAATCAACTCTACAGGCAATTGGAAACCTACTGTCAGATATTGATGAGGCACTTCGTCACCATAGGGGTAAATTTCACGCCATCTTTGTGGATTTTAAGAAGGCCTTCGACCTGAAGTCGACAGGTCATAGTTGAGAAACTTCAGACTATGCTCGGTGAATCTGATTATCTGACACTGATAATAACCAACATTCTACATCACAATACCGTGTTTATCTCCGATGGCCTTCAGTTCTCAAAGCCTATTGAACAGATAAATGGTGTCCTACAGGGTGACCCAATCAGTCCACTGCTATTCATTCTCTCAACTGCTGACATCACGGGTATCCTCGAGTCTTTGGAAGAGAAGATATCTCTTTATATACGCAGATGATGTAGTAATTGGAGCAAAGAGTTTGGAAGTTCTGCAGGAATGTATGGATCGTCTGCTTCTCTGGGCCGGGAGGAACAAATTACAGATCAACGAGAATAAAACAGCCCACATGGTCTTCCGTAAGGGAGGAATGATTTCGAATAGAGATAAGATTTATTACAGACCTGGAGATTTACCGATAACAACCGTCAAGAATTTTAACTATTTAGGGTTAATTTTCCAGACGACAGGAACTTCTTTCACAATGCATGTGAGAAACAGAGCGACTGCTGCACTAATAGCTATGAACAACATACAGCATTTGCGTAAATTATCTTTAGTTACTGCTATGAAGCTCTTTGTTTTCACACTGACACCTATTTTAACCTACGGTCTGGAACTGATCTGGCCTCATCTGACCAAAACCAACTTAAAGGAAATAGAGCAAGTAAAGTCTATCTTCCTAAAGAAAGCATTGTGTGTATCGAAATTTACTCCGTCCCGGCTAATGTATGAGCTGTCTGCAGAGCCATTCTGTATTGAACAAATCAGACTACAAATACAGCTTCCATCTAGCGCTGCCTATCAGGAACTTCTTGCGGAATTTCAATCAAAAAAGAAAGAAATATGGTTGGACTTCTATGGGACAGAAGCGATGTTATCGTCTGACTGGAAGAGAGCAGACTACGATTTACGACACACTGTGACGCGTTTCGCAGTCCTTGGATTTCATTTCAGGTGTTGCGGAAGAAAAGACTTTCACACTCCAAATGCAGCTACATGCATATGTGAATTGTGTAGCGAGCCCTGTGACCGATATCATGCGGCATATTGTAAAGGAAGATCAACTTCCCTGACGCAATTTTGTAGCGACTGACAGTACCTGCATTGTATTTTTTTACTTTTTCAATGGCCATTGGCTGCATTAAAACTATTATTATTAAACTATTATTATTAAATGTGGTTTTACCGAGTATTGTTTCTCGCTTCGAGGGGCGTAAAGTGAGTTATGTCCGGTCCTTATGCGACAACTTTGATATTTTGTCTATGTCCGGTACTTATGCGACAACTTAGATATTTTGTCCCAGTTGAATATTTTTGGTGACTTTTCAGTTATGTTGTCAAGGGGCCTGAATGGAGTGGTCTGTCCGAAATTCAAAGTAGACAGTGTCACCCGCTGGGTTCCAAAGGATAGGTATACAAATTTTGGTTCAGATCGGTGAAACGGTGTAGATTTGTATAAATAACAGACATACCAACATTGAGTTATATATATAAGATTTATCGTATGGCTAGCAACTAGATGAATAACAATATAATAAATGTATATATAAACAAGCTGACCCGGCAGACGTTAACCTGCCTATCAAAGAAAGTGTTGTAACTTTGTTTCTTGAAGTGCTTTTGGATACACAATATTTTTTAAAATTTCTGTTAACTGCCTCTAAACTATCGTGAATTGAATTAACTAATTTAGAAACATTCGTTGGAGCGTGAACAACAACTCTCCAAAGTTTCATCGCAAATGGATAAATGGCATTTAACGCAAACGGGATTTGGTTTAAATGATTCGTGCGCTGTCACTCATTTGTTGAATCTACTCGTACTCTACCAACTGGGAAATGGATTTACTAAGTTAGAAAGCTTCACCTAAGTGTACACAACAACTCATCAAAGTTTCATCGCAATCGATGAATAGTATATGAACGCATACAGGATTTTGTTGGAACGCATCGCGCGTCGTCACTCATTTGCTACATCTACTCGTGCGCTACCAATATTGTAAAATGGATTTACCAAGTTGAACACCTTCCCTGGCGGGTACACAACAACTCATCTAAGTTTCATCGGACTCGGATGAATGACGTATGAACGCATAAGTGATTTTCTTTAAACGATTCGCGTGCCGTCACTCATTTGTTGAATTTACTCATGCACTACCTTGGTAAATAGATTTACTAAGCCTGAAACCTTCTCTGGCGTGTACTCAATGATTCACCAAGGTTTGATCGCAATAGGATGAATGATATATGACCGCATACGGGACACTGTGGAAACGATTCGCGCACCGTCGCTCATTTGTTGAATCTACTCGTGCGCTACTTATTAAAAACTGGATTTACTAAGACAGAAACATTTCCTGGAGTGTACACAACAATTCACCAAAGTTTCATCGCAATCTGATAAATGGTATATGGCCGCATACGGTACTTTGCTGAAATGATTGGCGTGCCGTCACACATTTGTTGAATCTTCTCGTGCGCTACCTATTGTAAAATGGATTTTTTTTAAAGCCAGAAACCTTCCGTAGGGTGTTCACAACATCTCACACAAGTTTCCTCGTAATCGAACGAATGGTATTTGAACGCATATGGGACCTCAATGAAACGCTTGGTGCGTCGTCGCTCATTTGTTAGCCTACTTTCGATTTTTGCAAAAAATGAAAGTAGACTTATGAGATCAACACAGGGCGAAAAAAGTGTGTCTGTCTGTGTGTGTGTATGTGTGTGTGTGTGTGTGTGAGTCTGTGTGTGTGTGTGTCTGTGTGTGTGAGTGTGTGTACTCTGAATGTCTGTCCCCCCCCTATCAATTCGAACACGGTGAATGCGAATTGAACGAAATTTGGTACAAAGGTAGCACTAGCAAAGGACACCTCAGTGTCATGCTTTATATCGCCGCCATCTTGACGGAAACGTAATGGCGGCCACACAAATGTTCAAAGCTTAAATCAAATTACGACTAACCTAATCATCCGATCTCTACCAAATTTTGCAACAACATACCATTATGGGGGGAGCATCCTTTGACCACACCAATAGGTCATCAGCGTAATAGTTTGCGGATGGCGGCCATCTTTGTGTGAAAATCGATTCCCCCTATTAATTCGAACACGGTGCAACCGAATGGAACGAAATTTGGTAGAGAGGTAGTACTAACAAAAGGCACCTCAGTGTCATGTTTAATATCGCCGCCATCTTGACGGAAACGTAATGACGGCCACACAAATGTTCAAAGCTTAAATCAAATTACGACTAACCTAATCATCCGATCTCTACCAAATTTTGCAACAGCATACCCTTATGGGGGGAGCATCCTTTGACCAAACTAATAAGTCATCAGCTTAATAGTTTGCGGATGGCGGCCATCTTTGTGTAAAAATCGGTTCCCCCTATTAATTCGAACACGGTGCAACCGAATGGAACGAAATTTGGTAGAGAGGTAGTACTAACAAAAGGCACCTCAGTGTCATATTTTATATCGCCGCCGTCTTGACGGAAATGTAATGGCGGCCTCACAAATGTTCAAAGTTTAAATCAAATTACGATTGACCTAATCATCCGATCTCTACCAAATTTTGCAACAACATACCCTTATAGAGGAGACATCCTTTGACCAAACGAATAGGTCATTAGCCTAATAGTTTGCGGATGGCGGCCATCTTTGTGTGAAAATCAATTACCCCTATTAATTCAAACACGGTGAAACCGAATGGAACGAAATTCGGTACAGAGGTAGCACTAGCAAAGGGCATCTCAGTGTCATGTTTTATATCGCCGCCATACTGACAGAAACGTAATGGCGGCCACACAAATGTTCAAAGCTTAAGTTAAATTACGACTTACATAACCATCCGATCTCTACCAAATTTTGCAACAACATACCCTTATGGGGGAGCATCTTTTGACCAAACTAATAGGTCATCAGCTTAATAGTTTGCGGATGGCGGCCATCTTTATGTCAAAATTGATTCCCCCTATTAATTCGAACACGGTGGAACCGAATGGAACAAAATTTGGTACAGAGGTAGCACTAGCAAAGGGCACCTCAGTGTCATGTTTTATATCGCCGCCATTTTGACAGAAACGTAATGGCGGCCACACGAATGTTCAAAGCTTAAATCAAATTACGATGAACCTAATCATCCGATCTCTACCAAATTTTACAACTACATACCTTTATGGAGGGAGCATCTTTTGACCAATCTAATAGGTCATTCGCCCAATAGTTTGCGGATGGCGGCAATCTTTATGTCAAAATTGATTCCCCCTATTAATTAGAACACGGTGGAACCGAATGGAACGAAATTTGGTACAGAGGTAGCACTATCAAAGGGCACCTCAGTGTCATGTTTTATATCGCTGCCATCTTGACTGAAACGTAATGGCGGCCACACAAATGTTTAAAGCTTAAATCAAATTACGACTAACATAACCATCCGATCTCTACCAAACTTTGCAACAACATACCTTTATGGAGGGAGCATCCTTTGACCAATCTAATAGGTCATTAGCCTAATAGTTTGCGGATGGCGGCCATCTTTATGTCAACATTGATTCCCCCTTTTAATTCGAACACGGTGGAACCGAATGAACGAAATTTGGTACAGAGGTAGCACTAGCAAAGGGCACCTCAGTGTCATGTTTTATATCTCCGCTATCTTGAAGGAAACGTAATCGCGGCCACCCAAATGTTAAAAGCTAAAATGTAATTACGACCAACCTAATAATCTAGTCTCTACCAAATTTTGCAACACCATAACTTTATGTGGGAAACATATTCTGACCAAACTGCAAGAACATCAGCCCAATAGTTTGCAGTTGGTGGCCAAGTATGTGTGCAAATCGATTCCCCCTATCAATTCAAACACGGTGAAAACGAATTGAACGAAATTTGGTACAGAGGTAGCACTAGCAAAGTGCACCTCATATTCATGTTTAATATCCCTATAGCACGTTGTATTTCAACAAGCTACTACAACCAACATTCAATCATACTCCTTGAAAAGGACAAAGAGTTATAACAATACCCATGCATTTAGGAGAAAGTAGGCTATATGTTCTTTACTGAACATCTTGTTTACTTTTACACTTTAATTGTTAATGTTTATTATTTATTATTTTAATTTTTTATTTAACACTTTACGTGAAGAAGATACGTTGGTATATTTTATTTTATTTTAGAAATACTAGCATTTCGGCATGAGCATTATCCGAAATTTGGCTTAAAAGTTCAACTATCAGCATCTTTGAAAGCATAAACTGTCCTTATGAAATATAGAGACCACTCTCCCATAATGGGTTAAGCAAGTTGTCTCGACCACATTGTTATTGTTCGCGGTGATATTTTTAGCCTACTTTTCACATTTTGCAAAAATGAGGAAAAAGTAGACTTATGAGATCGGGCAAATGTGTGTCTGTCTGTCCTTCTGTCTGTCTGTCTGTCCTTCTGTCTGTCTGTCTATCTGTCTGTCTGTGTGTGTGTGTGTGTGTGTGTGTGTGTGTGTGTCCCATCAACTCCTAAACGGCTGCAGCAATCGAAACAAAATTTTGCAGGAGTAAAGATCTATACCTGAATATCTCACGGTCATATTTTAAAATGATGTCAGTGCTACCAACAGCTAAAAAATCGCAATTAAAATTTGAGCTCCATGTTGGATATCCTGGAAGGTATGAATGGGAGCTATTTCAAAATTGGCACACGTACAGATCATAATATTTCAGTTTAATTTCCAGGAGGCTAAACATGGCAGTGTTGCCAAAATGATTATAAGCCTCCTGATAGGTCCAATTTTTAAATGCATATAACTTCTACATTATCAATGGGATTTCAACCAAATTTCGAATGTGCTATGTGTACGTAAACAGATATGACTGAGCGTATTCATAAGAGCCACCATGGCTGCCAACTGTTATTAAATGCTCTCAATTTGTTTAATCCAAATACCCATATATCAGAAAGTATGCAAACCGACAGCTTTAAACTATGCACACATATATTACCTGGCATGCTTTATTAATTTGGAGTAACTTATATACGTCAGTGCTACCAACATGATTCTAAGCCTGCTGAGAAGTCCAAATTTAAATGCATGTATCTTCTATACTATAATTTGGATTTCAACCAAATTTCGTGTGTGCTATGTGTACCATAAGAGATATGACTTTGCCGATTCTTAAGAGTAACCAGGGCTGCCAACTGTTAATACATACTGCCTCTATTTCTGTTACCCTAATATCACACGTATCACACGTATAGCACCTGGCATTCCAGATCAATTTGGCGTAGCTAATGTAGGCCTACGCCAGTGCTGCCAACATGATTGTAAGCCTGATGATAGGTCCAATTTAAAATGCACGTAACTTCTATACTAACTAATGGATTTCATTAAAAATTGGCACAACAATAGATCATATTATTTCAGATTATTTCTGACCAATACATGTATGTCCTTGTTGCCAAGATGATTTCACGCGCGCTGTTAGGTCCAATGTTTACCTGAATGTAACGTCCATGCTATCCTTTGGACTTCAACCAAATGTTGTATTTTCTGCCTTAAGAGATGGAACTAAGAATATATCCAGTCACCAGGGCTGGCAACTGTAGTTCTCTATTAGGCTACATTATGCCAGGTATACAGTATATCGAACTAATTAGTAATGTCGATATTACCAACTTAATTTCGTCATTATTCTAGATAGATCCATATAGATAAATCATTGGCATGAATCTTAAATTTTAAGGAAAGTAGGCTCTTTAGTTCGTCAAGGAAATTCTTGTTGAATCTACTCGTCCGAAACATCCTGTGAAATGTATTTACTAAGTTAGAAACCCTCAAGTAAGTGTACACAACATCTCACCCAAGTTTCATTGCAATCGGATGAATGGTATATGAACGCATACGGGACTTTGATTAAAATTTCGCGCGTCGTTGCTCATTTGTTGAATCTACTCGTGAGCTACCTATTGTAAAATGGATTTACTAAGTTAGAAACCCTCACGTAAGTGTACACAACATCTCACCCAAGTTTCATCGCTATCGGACGAATGGTATTTGAACGCATACGGGACTTTGTTGAAAGGCTTCGCACGTCGCCGCTCATTTGTTGAATCTACTCGTGCGCAACCTCCTGTGAAATGGATTACTAAGTTAGAAGCCTTCACTTTAGTGTACACAACAACTCATCGAAGTTTCATCTCAATCTATGAATGGAATATAAACTTATACGGGATTTTGTTGAAACGCTTCGCGCGTCGTCACTCATTTGTTGAATCTAGTCGTGCGCTACCTAATGTGAAATTCATTTACTAAGCCATAAGCCTTCCCTGGAGTGTACGCAACATCTCACCCAAGTTTCATCGCTATCGGACGAATGGTAATTGAACGAATACCGGATCTTTTTGAAACGCTTCGCGCGTCGTCGCTCATTTGTTGAATCTATTCGTGCGCTATCTATTGTAAAATGGATTTACTAAGCCAAACACCTTTCCTGGAGCTCACACAACATATTACCCACGTTTCATGTCAATCGGATGAATGGTACATGAATGCATACGGGACTTTGAAACGCTCTAATATGCAGAGACAAACAGTAGAATTCGACATCACTGCCACCTTTGGTATAAAGCACAACTTTCCGCCACGGGCGGAGTGTAGGTATGTAATTGTGGTAGTTGCACAGGTTGCGACCAGATGACTCTAACGTGCAGAGACAAACCGTCCAAAGACATCAGCTTTCACGAAGGCCAAGGCTAGTGGTTTCCATGACGACTGTTTTTGACTGTATATTGTGGTTCTAAAATTGTGTGTAAATTGTGGTTCTAAAATTGTGTTCTTTCCACCTACCGGGTCAGATTGTGAATCTAAACCATACATGGACCCACCCTAATATACATACCAAATTCCATTAAAATCGGTTCAGTCGTTTAGGAGGAGTTCAGTCACATACACAAGTGTCGAAGAATTATATATATAAAGAATAAATAAATCATATGTACAATATATAAATCACAAGAACATAGGTTGCGTTCACATTTACAACGCGATGTCCAGTTGTTGAAGCCAGTCCAGAAAGGGAGGTGCTGGTCCAGAAAGGGAGACGCTGCAGAAATAACATCTTGTGGTGATCCAGCATACTTCCTCAGCGGACATTCTTGTATAATATGCTCTACGGTTTGAAGAGGAGCTCCGCAGTCACAGGCAGGAGGATCATGAAGTCCCCATTTATGTAGCATGGCGTTACATCTGGCGTGACCTGTTTTTAGGCGATTTAATTTTATCCTCTGGTTTCTCTTCAGGTTAAATCCCTTAAATTCCTTAAGTCTTATAGTAGGGTCTAGAATACCTTGATGTTTCACAGGAGCAGACTTCCAGTTTCGGCGCCATTGTTCCGTGGAATTAATGTTAGGTATTTTATGCCACATTGGGTTCCCTGATCTAAGACGAGTGGAGGGAAGATCATTAAGAACTTCGTGAATTGGGAGATCCTGTAGGTGATTTTGTTGATGTAGCTTTCTCCACTCACGTACTGTTGCTTCCTGTCGTCTTAGTTCTGGAGGTGATATGTTACTGATTGTGTGTAACCAGGGAGTTGGGGTGGATCTCAGTGTACCTGTTATGACCCTCATACTTTCATTCAGATGAACATCGATCTTTTTATTATGTGCACTACGGTGCCACACTGGGGCACATAACTCTGCTACAGGATAAACCAAGGAGAGGGCAGTCGTGCATACTGAAGTTGCATCAGTACCCCATGATGTGCCAGCCAATTACTTCATGATATTGTGCCGCGATTTGAGTTTTTGGCCTGTGTATTCCAAGTGTTTCATGAAGGTTAAGGAACGGGCCAAGCTGATGCCAAGATACTTAGGGCTGACATTGTGCATAACTCTTTGCTGGCAGAAGTTCACTTTCAGCTGTAGGTGGCCAATGCGGTTGCAAATATGATATTAATTCAGACTCATACTTACGGGTAAACTTTCAATTTAAAGGAAAGCGAAACAAACATGGTGGTGGAGGTGATTGTTTTCAAGGGGCGAAATGTCTAGCTCATTTGCCCATAATTATATGGTACGGATGATAACAAAAATACAACTACTTCCAACTAATTTAAATCTAACTTACATACTAGACGAGATGAAAAGAAACGAATAAGGACAATAAAAGACAGGGAAAAAAATATCCCCGGCCGCCTAAGAAAGGGATGTTGATGAATTTAGGGTCTTTGGATCATCGTGCTCATGTGTACTTGGCGGTGTGTTGAATTTGTCTGATAACCCGTCTTATTGTGATGGCTGTATTAGTGTGTGTATTTATCAGTCAAGTAAATTGTCCGATGGTAACTCATGAAATGAGATTCCTCGGCATTCAAACTTGCCCTGTTCTGATTTTCAAAAGCACACACATCAATACGCCATCATAAAATACAAAACACAACTTCACCATTAACATCAATACAAAACAAACGTCTGTAACAGTGAATTGAAAAACCGGGGATCTCAGTGGGTTGGTGCTGCTCTTAGCGTCTATATTTGGAAACGAGGTTGTACGCATAAACTAATACTGTAATAGTTTAATGGGCTGGCAGTTTAAAGCAGCCAGGAGGAATGCGATCCAGCAGGCAGTGGCCACACCATTTATTATCTAAAGCACGATAAAAACATTAGAAATCTGAACGCAATAAAAATCTGAAACTGTATCTCTTTTATTAACAGGGTTCGTCATAGGGAAATGAAATTAAAAAATACATTGGCAAACCCTGTATTCGACATACTATTGCAGATTGTTCTTAAAGTAGCATTATTTTTTTGTGATTAGATTTCAGATGAAAAGGATGAAACAGTAGCTACGGCGGTAGTAACACAATTTGCCACCAGGACCGATGTGGTGGTAGTAACACAGAATGGCCCCAGGTAGCGCAACGGACAGAGTCAATCCAAAGACATTTTTCTGATTTCCTATGTATTAGCCATTTTAGTGCTTACTGACGAATGATATTGTATAATGGTGTAGTTATCACGAATTCTAAACACCCTGAACTCCGCTATAGCATTTTAGGGATCATTACGGTATGGGTTTAGAGAATATATTTCTTATCTTACAAAATACTTTAGGGGCTAAAGAAGCCCAATATGTTCTCAATCAATGCCTCTTATTTGACATTAAACTGGGATTATACGTTGCTGCATTTACTTTAACTAGGTGAGATAGTTTGGTTGGTTCCTCTGTTTAGGGGCTGCGACTACGCGGTCATGCAGCCCCGTGTACTTTGGATGTGTATAGAATCTGCCTGATAACCGGTGTTAATTGTGATGGCAGCATTATTGTGTGTTATATGTAATTCAGGTAAGGACTACAAACAGACAGTTTTAAGTAGTTCCTACTTTAGCTACCAAATGCTACCTTCAACGACACCTAGCTGCAAACTTGGCTAATAGATACCACAGCAACCAGAACCTGACGGTGAACGTTTGAACTTAATAGCGTTAATCAAATTTAACCTACAAATTTTACCTTCACACGAGTGTAGTTAATGAAAGGCTCTTTTACATCACATAAATCTATGACATGGGCCCACCGGCTTTACTTCCCCTCCGAAGGAAGGCATACTGAGGGATTTTAACGCACTTCAAAAATCGGAGGACTTTGGTCGGGTTTGAACCCGTGACCTTGGGCATAGAAGCTCAGCATGCTACCAAATGCGCCACCAAAGCCGCCCAATATGAGACAATAGGCATGGACATACAGCAATACTATTCCCTAATATGCAGCTATAGTAGCCCACACTCTGCCTTATGTATATGTATAAGCCATTTCTTATTAATCACACCATTTGTGCGGGGTTAAAAATCGTAAGTATATTTTACTCCAGAATGATGTCTTTATAGTCCAAACATAGAATAATTTAAAAATTGTTTCCCTTCAAAAAGGTAGATGCAACAATTTAAATATGAAAGAGAACTATGAGAACAAAATGTCTAAATTACACCCATTAGAACAAAAATAATAAGTACTGTAATTGTGAGACTAGGTCCTTGAGAAATGTGCGTATACAGCCCATCTTTTAGCCTATTTTCAATTTTGAAAAAAAAAAAAAAGGCTTCTGAGATCACCTTTTGTCCGTGTGTGTGTGTGTGTGTGTGTGTGAGAGAGGTGTGTGTGTGTCCCCCCCCCTAATAAATTCTAAACGGCTGGAGCGATTTCAATGAAACTCAGTAAGTTTATAGCACTATTCCGGGCGACCCCGACCGTGCCCTACAAATTTGGTTAAGTCTCACGAATCCAACATGGCTGCTATGCGAAATATTACACCAGCATTCAATATCTCCGAAACTACTACCGATATCACCCTGGATTTTTACGGTAATAAAGGAAACTATTAGAAGTTCACCTATGTGACTCTTGAATTAATACTGGTAACTACAAAACCGAGCCTCCGTGGCTTAGGCGGCAGCACGCCGGCCTCTCACCGCTGGGTCCGTGGTTCAAATCCCGGTCACTCCATGTGAGATCTGTGCTGGACAAAACGGGGGCAGACAGGTTTTTCTCCGGGTACTCCGGTTTTCCCTGTCAAAGTTTCATTCCAGCAACACTCTCCACTATCATTTCATTTCATCTGTCATTCTTTTAATCATTGCCCCAGAGGAGTACGTCAGGCCTCGGCAGCCGGCACAGTTCATATCCTCGCCGCTAGATGGGGGCTTCATTCATTCCATTCCTGACCCGGTCGGAGACTGGAAGCAGGCTGTGGATTTTCATTTTCAACTACAAAACCAACATGACGGCCAAGCGAAGTTGCGACGTTTAAATAGACGTTTCTCGCGATTTAACCAACCAAACGCAATAAAACTTGGTACAGTATATGTTTATACACATTGTAATGCACCGACATCTCACTTCGTTCAATTGTTTACATAACCACAAGATGGCGGCTGTGCGAAATATTTTACTGGCATTCTATATCTCTGAAACTATTAGCGGTATCACCCTGAAATTTTGTACGGAGGTAGAGGGCACTACTGGAAGTTCATCTATAAGATTTTCAAAAAACGGTTATTTACAAAACGAACATGGCGGCCAAGCGAATTTGTAAATTTAAATAGACCTTTCTCGCGAATTAATATTCCAAACGCAATGAAACTTGGTACAGGAAATGTGTATACACATTGTAATGCACTGGTATCTAGTTTATTTCAATTGTTTACAAAAAATCAATATTGCGGCTGTGCGAATTTATAATTAAGTTGTTATTTCTTGTGTCGTAATCATGCGATCGAAGTGAAAGTTTGAATAATGAACCTACGCAATAGTTTTCCTTTAATGGTACACGCCTCTATGGCCTATGCATTTAACAATCCAACATGGCGATCATCTGAAATATTTTGACGGCTCTGAATATCTACGATTCTATTATAGCAATCAAACTGAATATTTTTATATTCATAGGGGCTATGAACATAAGTTCACTATATGACTTCCAATAACCTGGTGATCACAAATCCAACATGGCGACGCGAAGTATAAATATTCACATGGACGTTTCTCGCAATTTAACCATCCGAGTGCAGTGAAACTTGGTACAGTAAATCCTTATACGATTGTTAATCAACTGTGTGTGTTTGAGTCTTCAGTCTTTTGACTGGTTTGATGCAGCTCTCCATTCCTCCCTGTCCTGAGCCAATCGTTTCATCTCTACATAGCTACCACACCCTACATCCGAGGCCATCTGTTTAACATATTCTAACCTTGGTCTACCCCTACAGTTCTTGTTCTCGACCCTTCCTTCCATAACTAAGCTTGCTATTCCTGGGTGTCTTAGTATGTGTCCTACCAACCTATCTCTTCTCTTCATTAGCAGTCGCCAAAAACATCTCTCCTCTCCCACTCGCCTTAATACCCCTTCGTTTGTAACCCTATCTACCCATCTAATCTTCATCATTCTCCTGTAACACCACATTTCAAATGCATCAATGCTCCTCTTTTCTGCTGCACCAATAGTCCAAGTTTCACTTCCATAGAGCGCCACGCTCCAGACAAAGGCTTTCAAAAATGACTTCCTAATACCTAAATCTATATTCGATGTCAAGAGATTCCTTTTTTGTAGAAAGGCTTTCCTTGCCTGAGCCAACCTACTTTTTATATCCTCTTTGCTTCGTCCATCACTGGGTATTCTGCTACCTAAGTAACAGAAGTCTCCTACTTCCTTCAGCTTTTCACCTGCCAATTTGATCTCCATAGAGGTTTCTGATTTATTTCGGCTGCATTCCAGTATTTTTGTTTTACATTTATTAATTTTCATCATGAATTCCTTCCGTAAGACGGAATCCATACCATTCAAAAACTCACTCAAATCCTCAGGCTTGTCGGCCAAGATGACGATGTCATCAGCAAATCTCAGAGTTGAGATTATTTCTCCTTGAATCTTCACTCCCACTTTAAATTTTTCTCCAATTTCCTTCATTGCTTGTTCAATGTAAAGATTGAAAAGTATGGGTGATAAGTTGCAGCCTTGCCTTACACCTTTCTGAATATCAGCTTCTCTCTCATGTCCTTCAGCTCGAATGACTGCTGTCTGGTTTCTGTATAGATTGTATACCACCCTCCTATCCCTGTACTTTATTCCAATAGATTTCAAAATGTCAAACAATTTAGTCCAATCAACGTTATCAAAAGCCTTTTCTAAGTCTACAAAAGCCATGAACGTTCTCTTATCTTTCCTTATTCTACCTTCCAAAATCAGCCTAAGACTTAGTACAGCTTTCCTTGTTCCTACATTTCTCCTGAAACCAAACTGGTCTTCACCCAACTCTGTTTCTATCTGGTTTTCAATCCTCTTGTAAATTATTCTAGACAGGATCTTTGAAGCATGAGTAATCAAGCTGATTGTACGGTAATCTTCACATCTGTCAGCTCCCACTTTCTTTGGTATAGGGATGATAACATTCTTCTTGAAATCAGGGGGTACCTCACCTGTCTCATAAATCCTACACACCAAGTGAAATAACCTGATCAGACCTTCATGTCCTATGCAGCGTAGCAACTCAATCGGTATATCATCTATGCCTGGTGCTTTGTTCCTGCCTAAGTCCTCTAATGCTCTGTCAAATTCTGATCTCAATATTAAATCTCCTTTTGCATCCTCATCAATTTCCTCCTCCCTTTCCATTACATGATTCTCAATCTCCTTTCCCTTATACAAGCACTCTATGTAAGCTTTCCATCTCTCAACCTTTTCTTCCCTATCTGTTAGAGGCTTTCCATTTGTGTCCTTAATATTACAGCACTTACTCTTCTTTTCCCCAAAAGTATTCTTAATCCTTCGATAAGCTGTGTCTACTTTTCCTAATTTCAGAAATTTTCTATACCTGCACATTTCTCTTTCAACCATTCTTCTTTCGCTTCCTTGCACTTCTTGTTAACCTCATTTCTCAGACGTCTGTATTCTGCTTTCCCCTTTTCATCTCTTAGATTCTTGTGTTTCCGCCTTTCATCCATCAATTCTAGTATATCCTGAGTGATCCACGTTTTTCTAACTATTCTTTCTTTCCTACCAATGTTTTCTTCTGCGGATTTTGTTATTTCATTCTTCAAAAGTGTCCATTCGTCTGCAATTGAAGTTTGTTTAGGGGTTTTGATTAGTCCTTCCTTTATACTCTTCTTGAATCTTTCGTTTACATCCTTAACTTTCAGTCTGTCTATTGCCCACCTTTTTGGCTTTTGACATTTCTTCAGTTTCTTCAACTTTAATCTGCATGTCATTACAACCAGATTGTGGTCAGAGTTTATGTCAGCACCAGGATATGTTTTACAATCCAAAATCTGGTTTCGAAACCTCTGCTTGACAATAATGAAGTCGATTTGGTAACGCCCTGTATCTCCTGGTCTCATCCATGTGTATATTCTTCTATTGTGGTTATCGAACAAGGTGTTAGCTATGACCAACTCATGTTCGGTGCAGAATTCCATCAGCCTGCTTCCTCGATCATTCCTTTCACCTAATCCGAAATCTCCCACTATCTTCCCTTCTCTCCCTTTTCCTACCACAGCATTCCAATCTCCCATTACTATAACATTTTCATCACCTTTGATGTACCTCAGAATGTCATCTATTTCTTCGTAGACCTTTTCAACATCCTCATCATCAGATTGACTGGTAGGCATATAGACTTGTACCACTGTGGTGCACGTAGGTTTAGTATTGATTATTGCTACAATAATCCGTTCACTGTATTGCTCATAATATTCCACCCGCTGTCCAAGTTTCGTACTCAACATGAGACCAACCCCTGCTTGGCCATTGTTTGATTTAGTGCTAATGACCCTATAGTCTCCTGACCAAAAGTCCTGCTCTTCCTGCCAGCGCATTTCACTAATCCCAACCAAATCCAACCTCAACCTATCCATTTCCCTTTCTAAGTTTTCTAACTTTCCACTTCCTAGCAGACTTCTAACATTCCACGCTCCGATCCGTAGAATATCAGATTTCCTCTTTGTCACTTCTGTGATGTTAACCCCCTCTCGAGTAGTCCCCACCCGGAGACTGGCATCTAATTTATTTCAATTGTTTCCATAACCACAAGATGGCAGCTGTGCGAAATTTTAAAATCTCGTTGTTACCTCTTGTGTCCTAATCATGCGATTGAAGTTTGAATGCTACATGTACAAAATAATCTTCAGGTAACAGTACATAACTCTAGGACCTACATAACTATATCAAGTCCAACATGGCGACCATCTGAAATATTTAGTCGGTTCTCAATATCTACGTCTATTACAGCAATCAAACTGAAATTTTGTATGTTAATAGTGGCAATTAACATAAGTAGGATATATGAAAATAGGCTGTAGTTCTTCACGGAACTACTTGTTTTGTTATTGATGCATTCTCAACTACTCCAAAGTACCTTTCGCCTCGACTTACAGTGAGTTAATATTGCACTTGATTATCTTCAGAGCCCTCTGAACTACTGTGGAGAACTATGTTTTAAACTCACTTAGGGGCAAAGTGGATAGATTATACTTTGCGAAATATATTGGCATGTATCTTTCTATAACATGTAAATACACCTCCCGGGCAACGCCGGGTATAATAGCTAGTGATCCTTTAAAATCCTGACATACTGATAGAACCTAATTTTAATCTTTGTGAACCAAAAAATCCGGGTCTTGATGATTAGTGTTGTCAATATGGAACCAATCCTAATGGAATAATTAATTTCATTTATATGAATGACTTATTTTATCAATAGTATTTATCTCATTGTGCTGACGTTTATCTTTACTTTTATTTACTAAAGAAGTATTAATTGTTGAATTCCTAGCCAGCACGTATTGCCATAGAAGTTTAATTTGATTAAGTTACCCTCGATGTCGAGTACTTATTACAAGAGATCAAACAGAATAACCTAAACTCAAAAGGTGAAACAGAGGTATGGGAGATATATAACCCTCGGCATTAACACTGCACATTCTTTGCCAAAATCAATTATTTGAAACAACAGAGAGGAAACAATAAAATTCTACAGAAGGAGATGGAATAACACGACCTATTCGTATTGGGTTATTTCGCGAAATAAAAGAATGAAAAGGAAGAAATCACGTATCCTGTGTTGTATTTCTCTCCATTTTGTTCTTTACCTCAATGGATAGAACCTGTCTGTGTATATATACGCAGGGGGTTCCCCCTCTAAAACATTCCAGTACTGCTCATACGATTAATTGCTAACATACGAGAAACTCAATACCTTTCCAGCAGATGGGTTTGGCAAGACAATCATTCAATTGTCATCAAACAGCGAGAGAAGAGGGGGAGAGGATAGAAATATAACGAAATAAAACAGAGATGGAGAGAGCGGATAAACATTGCGGGAGGGGCTCTGTTACCAACGAGTCACGATAAGTCAACTCAGACACACTGGGATAAAACATGCACTTCCGCCCCTAATTCTGTTTCACCTAATTAACAACCGTCACGGCGCTAAATCAAGTAACGTACGTCCCTCACGTTCTGCTGGACTCAAACGCGATTGCTAAGGGAAATATTTACTAACATGAGCAAAATATATCTATTCTTGCCTCACCCAGCCCTTGATCAAGCGTATTAGGCCCATACAGGGTGACTCAAAGGTTTGCGCAGTAGCCCAACACAGGTCGAAACACAACAACTTTTTGATACTCCCTATATTAACAATTCTACCCGTCTGTTTAATATAATTCTCCTTATTCTCTGGACACGTATCAAGCTTGCTCTTTTACTCATCTTCAGCAATGTATCATCAGAACTTTAAATTCTAAATTATATAACTATATACAACAAGAAGTTCCGTGACGAACTAAAGATCCTACTTTTCTTAAAATTTAAGAGTCATGCCAATGTTTAATCTATATGGATCTATCTAAAATAATGCCGAAATTAATTTGGTAATGTCGAAATTTCTAATTAGTTCGAAATACTGTTTAGGTGGCATAATGAAACCTGATAGAGCACCACAGTTGGCAGCCCTGGTGACTGAATATATTCTTAGTTCCATCTCTTAAGGTACAACATTTAGCTGAAGTCCATTGCATATCAGGGACATTACATGCATTTAAACATTGGATCTAACAGCTCGAAAATCATGTTGGCAACAATGTCATGCATGTATTGGTCAGAAATAATCTGAAATAATATAGTCTATTGTTGTGCCAATTTTGAATGAAATCCATTAGTTAGTATAGAAGTTACATGCATTTCAAAATTGGACTTATCAGCAGGCTTAGAATCATGTTGGCAGCATTGAGGTATATACGTTGCTCCAAATTAATCTAGAATGCCAGGTACTATACGTGTGCAAAGTTTAGAGCTGTTGGCTTGCATACTTTCTGATATATTGATATTAGGGTATCAAAAATAGAGACTGCATTTATTAACAGTTGGAAGCCGCCCTGGTTGCTCTTAAGAACACGCATATTCATATCTGTTATGGTACACATAGCACATACGAACTGTGGTTGAAATCCAAATGATAGTATGGGAGTTACATGTATTTAAAGTTGGACCTTTCTGCAGGCTTAGTATCATGTTTGTAGCAATGACGTATATAAGTTACTCAAAATTCATATAGAATGTCAGGTACTATACGTGTGCATAGTTTAAAGCTGTCTGCTTGCATACTTTCTGATATATTGGTATTTGGATAAAATAAGTTGAGAGCATGTATTAACAGTTGGCAGCCCTGGTGGCTCGTAAGAATACGCTCAGTTATATCTGTTTATGGATACATACCACATACGAAATTTGGTTGAATTCCAATTGATAGTGGAGAAGTTATATGGAATTAAAAATTGGACCTATCATCAGGCTTATAATCATTTTGGCAACACTGTCATGTATGGCCTCCTGGAAATTAAACTGAAATACAGTATTAGTATCTATACGTGTGCCAATTTTGAAATAGCTCCTATTCATACCTTCCATGATATCCAGCATGGAGCTCAAATTTCATTTGCGATTTTTCAGCACTTGGTAGCACTGACATCATTTTCAAATACGGCATTGAGATATTCAGGTATAGATCTTTACTCCTACCAAATTTTGTTTCGATTGCTGCAGCCATTTAGGAGTTGATAGGGGGAAACACACACACAGCCAGACAGACAGACAGACAGACAGAAGGACAGACAGACGGAAGGATAGACAGACAGACAGACATTTGCCCGGATTGATCTCATAATTCTACTTTTTCCTCTTTTTTGCAAAATGTGAAAATTAGGCTAAAAATCAATGTTACGGGATAGTTTGTCTGTCTGTCTGTCCCCTATGCGTTCATATACCATCCATCCGATTGCGATGAAATTTGGGTGAGTTGTGTGCACTCCAGGGAAGGTTTCTGGCTACAAACTATTTATGTAACACAAAAGGGCGAGGGACTCAACAGGAACCCATAAATCCCACAGTAACCCAATTGCACAATCTGTATACTTATCACACCGCAATGCCAGGTGTGAGAATGGCTTTCTGATTCATCGCGAGGTGAAATGAGTAGACTGTCAGCAGCCCGCCGTGTTATCTGGTATCGCTGTCTATTCCAATACAGTTCACGCCGCGGCTTTTGGCCGGGGGTTCAATATTATTATCTTGCTTTCTGTCTTTGGCATTGCAACGCATGCCGGGAATCATACGATCTTCCTTATACATTGAAAAATTAAACACGATGTTCAGCAAAGAACATATACCCTACTTTCTTCTAAATGCATGGGTATTGTATAACTAGGGCTCGGATTTTTAGGTGCTAAAAATCGGGAAAAAAATTAATTTTTATGTATTAAAAATACCTGAAATATGTGACAAAAAAGTAAAACAATTTAATTTTAATTTAGTTTATTAATGTGAATATAAACAATATGCAGTACTCACAAATGCAATTTATTCCATGTCTCACTGACTGCTGAAGCATTACAATACACAACGAGATACATTTTCAGGTTGTCCATCACAAATGACCGACTATTATCACGAAGCACTTAGGAGGCGCGAAACTGCGGCAATATGTTTCTTGCCCTTGGGGTGTTGTGTAACTTGAGATAACTGTTCAGCATATATTGCTTTCCCACATGGTTGGAAGAACAGAACGCCCCCATCAAAATAAAATTATCTTGAAATTCTGCAACAGACGATAACTTGTAGTTGTTTTTAATTTAGGCATCGTAGAACTGCCTTACACCTCGCAGTGCCAGAAATGAACTGGATGGGAGTGACACTGGTTCCAGGTAGCTGGGGAAGGGGGAGGTCTAGCACGTGGTGCAATATGGCTATGGACAAGGAAATCCCCGGCTTCCACAGTGAGTGGCACGGGGCGACAAGTTAAGAGTAACACAGTTGCAAGCTGTTATACGCTTTGCATGAAGATTAGATAGCCGACAGGTTCTTCCCCGTTGAAGTAACACAGAACAAAAACGCAATAAACTGAAAAGTCTGATTTTACTGATTTAAAAAAATGTAAATAAGCCTATTATGTCTTTGTATGTGCTAATAAGTGAAAAACATGAATTTATGTAATTTATAGAAAAAATGCATAAAATATGTATTTAGGCTACTTAAAAAAATATTTATTTACTTAAAAATCCTAGCCCTAGTTAGGCCTATACCTCTTTGCCCTTATCAAGGAGTAGACTATATTTGAACGATCGTTTTAGTAGCTTGTTGAAATGCAACTCGGTGTATTGTACGTTATACTAAGATAATGATTTTCCTTATTCCCACTCATTACCGTACTTAGTCGACCTATCACCGACTGCGTAACTCAATGTGGCACATTTGTCGAGTGTTCTTATGGCACTGGCGCTGGCGCTAATTCCCTCCAGGAAAGGTTTCTGACTTAGTAAATCCTTTTTTCAATAGGTAACTCACGAGTAGATTCAACAAATGAGTAACGGCGCGCGTATCGTTTAAAAAAAGTACAGGATGCGTTCATTTACCATTCATGCGATTGCAATGGAATTTGGTGAAATGTTTTTCCCACTCCCGCGAAGATTTCTGATTTTGTAAATCCATTTAGCAATATGGTAGCTCACGAGTAGATTCAACTAAAGAGCGACAGCACGTGAAGCTTTTCAACCAAGTCCCGTATGCGTTCTTATACCATTCATCCGATTGTGATAAAACTTTGGTTAGTTGAGTACAGTCCTGCGAAGGTGTATGAATTAGTAAATCCGTTTTTCAATGGGTGGCGCACAAGTATATTCAAGAAATGAGTAACGGCGCGCGAATCGTTTATAAAAAATCCCGTATGCGTTCATATGCCATTCATTCGATTGTGATGAAACTTTGATGAGTTGTTGTGTACTCGCCAGGGAAGGTTTTCGAATTAGTAAATCCATTTTACAATAGGTAGCGTACGAGTATATTCAACAAATGGGTGACGGCGCTCGAATCGTTTCAACCAAGTCCCGTATGCGTTCATATGCCATTCATTTCATTGCGATGAAACAGTGGTGAGTTGTTGAGATTTGTATCGGCACGTGACGTTCACGCGTGCCCTCTGGCGACGGGCTGTGACCTTCCACGCTCTAGTCGGAACCACACATCGTTACACACGCCACGATTAGCCGATGTCGTCAACGGTTTGCGCATTACAGCCTCCGGCTCGTTACTTTTTGAACGCACCATATAATTAGGACTATTGGTTAATCATTTTACTGTCAGTCTCCTAAGAGAAAATGTAATTAGGGCTATTGGTTAATCATTTTACTGTCAGTATCCTAAGAGAAAATATAATTAGGACTATTGGTTAATCATTTTACGGTCAGTATCCTAAAAAAAATGTAATTAGCACTATTGGTTATTCATTTTACTGTCAGAATCTAAGAGAAAATGTAATTAGGACTATTGATTAATCATTTTACCGTCAGTATCCTATGAGAAAATGTAATTAGGACTATTGGTTAATCATTTTAATGTCAGTACCCTAAGAGAAAATGTCATTAGTACTATTGGTTAATCATTTTACTGTCAGTATCTACGTGAAAATGTAATTAGGACAATTGGTTAATCATTTTACTGTCAGTATCCTAAGAGAAAATGTAATTAGGACTATTGGTTAATCATTTTACTGTCAGTATCCTAGGAGAAAATGTAATTAGGACTATAGGTTAATCATTTTACTGTCAGTACCCTAAGAGAAAATGTAATTAGTACTATTGGTTAATCATTTTACTGTCAGTATCTAAGTGAAAATGTAATTAGGACAATTGGTTAATCATTTTACTGTCAGTATCCTAAGAGAAAATGTAATTAGGACTATTGGTTAATCATTTTACTGTCAGTATCCTAGGAGAAAATGTAATTAGGACTATAGGTTAATCATTTTACTGTCAGTATCCTAAGAGAAAATGTAATTAGGACTATTGGTTAATCATTTTTGTGTCAGTATCTAAGAGAAAATGTAATTAGGACTATTGGTTAATCATTTTACTGTCAGTATCCTAAAAAATGTAATTAGCAATATTGGTTAATCATTTTACTGTCAGTATCCTTAGAGAAAATGTAATTAGGTCTTTTGGGTAATCATTTTACTGTCAGTATCCTAAGAGAAAATATAATTAGGACTATTGGTTAATCATTTTACTGTCAGTATCCTAAGAGAAAATGTAATTAGGACTTTTGGTTAATCATTTTACTGTCAGTATCCTAAGAGAAAGTGTAATTAGGGCTATTGGTTGATCATTTTAATGTCAGTATCCTAAGAGAAAAAGTATTTAGGGCTATTGGTTAGTCATTTTACTGTCAGTATCCTGAGAGAAAATGTAATTAGGGCTATTTGTTAGTCATTTTACTGTCAGTACCCTAGGGGAAATTGTAATTAGGACTATTGGTTATTCATTTTACTGTCAGTATCCTAAGAGAAAATGGAATTAGGACTTCTGGTTAATCATTTTACTGTCAGTATCCTAAGGGAAAGTGTAATTAGGGCTATTGGTTGATCATTTTACAGTCAGTATCCTAAGAGAAAATGTAATTAGGGCAATTTATTAATCATTTTACTGTCAGTATCCTAGGGGGAAATGTAATTAGGATTATTGGTTAATTATTTTACTGTCAGTATCTAAGAGAAAATGTAATTAGGACTATTGGTTAATCATTTTACCGTCAGTATCCTAAAAGAAAATGTAATTAGGACTATTGGTTAATCATTTTAATGTCAGTACCCTAAGAGAAAATGTAATTAGGACTATTGTTTAATCATTTTACTGTCAGTATCTAAGAGAAAATATAATTAGGACTATTGGTTAATCATTTTACTGTCAGTATCCTAGGAGAAAATGTAATTAGGACTATTGGTTATTCATTTAACTGTCAGTATCCCGAGAGAAAATGTAATTATGGCTATTGGTTAATCATTTTACTCTCAGTACCCTAAGAGAAAATATAATTAGGACTATTGGTTAATCATTTTACTGTCAGTATCCTAAGAGAAAATGTAATTAGGACTATTGGTTAATCATTTTAATGTCAGTACCCTAAGAGAAAATGTAATTAGGACTATTGGTTAATCACTTTACTGTCACTATCCTAAGAGAAAATGTAATTAGGACTATTTGTTAATCATTTTACTGTCAGTATCCTAAGAGAAAATGTAATTAGGGCTATTGTTAATCATTTTACTGTCAGTATCCTAAGAGAAAATATAATTAGGACTATTGGTTAATCACTTTACTGTCATTATCCTAAGAGAAAATATAATTAGGACTATTGGTTAATCACTTTACTGTCACTATCCTAAGAGAAAATGTAATTAGGACTATTGGTTAATCATTTTACTGTCAGTATCCTAAGAGAAAATATAATTAGGGCTATTGTTAATCATTTTACTGTCAGTATCCTAGGAGAAAATGTAATTAGGACTATTGGTTAATCACTTTACTGTCATTATCCTAAGAGAACATGTAATTAGGGCTATTGGTTAATCATTTTACTGTCAGTATCCTAAGAGAAAATGTAATTAGGACTATTGGTCAATCATTTTACTGTCAATATTCTAAGAGAAAATGTAATTATGTCTATTGGTTAATCATTTTGCAGTTAGTATCCTAAGAGAAAATGTAATTAGGACTATTGTTTAATCATTTCACTGTCAGTATCCTAAGAGAAAATGTAATTAGGACTATTGGTTAATCATTTTACTGTCAGTATCCTAGGAGAAAGTGTAATTAGGGCTATTGTTAATCATTTTACTGTCAGTATCCTAAGAGAAAATATAATTAGGGCTATTTGTTAATCATTTTACTGTCAGTATCCTAGGAGAAAATGTAATTAGGACTATTGGTTAAACATTTAAATGTCAGTATCCTAAGAGAAAATGTAATTAGGACTATTGGTTAATCATTTTACTGTCAGTATCTAAGAGAAAATGTAAGTAGGACTATTACTTACTTACTTAATTCCTGCCGCTCCTTCCGGAGCACACGGCCTTGGCGAAATTTCTCCACGCTGTACGGTTCCTGGCCATTCTCTTCACTTGACTCCAGTTCTTGTCCACCTCTGCAATTTCATTTTCGATCGTCCTCTTCCAGGTCTTCTTAGGTCGACCTCGCTTCCTGGCACCTTGAGGATTCCAGTCTAGCGCCGCCCTCTCAACAGCTCCGTCCGGCTTCCTTAGTGTGTGACCGATCCAGCGCCATTTCCTCTCCTTGATCTGTATGCTAATCGATTGTTGATTGGTGATGGTCCAATGATCTTCATTTGAGATTATATCCGGCCACCTCACATCCATGATGCGACGCAGACATCTGTTAATGAACACCTGTAGCTGGTTGTTGATCGGTTTTGTGGCTTTCCATGTTTCACAGCCATAGAGAAGAATCGACTTTACGTTGCTATTGAAAAGGCGGAGCTTGGTTTCCCTGGAAATGTTTCTATTTCTCCAGATGGGGTAGAGCTGGACAAAGGCACCATTTGCCTTCCTGATACGGCTTTGAACATCTTCCTCTGCTCCCCCATCTTTTGTGACTATACTCCCAAGGTAGAGGAAGGACTCAACTCGCTCAATTTCCTTTCCGTTGACTGTCAAGCTAGTCGTGACGTCAGAAAGTATCCTCATCTCTTTGGTCTTGTTGGTGTTGATCATCAGTCCTGCACGTTCTGCTTCTCTCTGCATCCTCCCCAGCTTATCTTCTATGTCTCGGTACCGTTGTGCCATAAGACAAATGTCGTCCCCGAAATCCAGATCTTCAAGCCTGTCATTTATTCCTCATTGAATACCCCTCTTCCGTCCTCCCATTACCTTCTTCATCACACTATCCAGGACCTACAGGAACAGAGTGGGGAAAAGGACACACCCCTGTCTCACTCCGGAACTGACCTTTATCTTTTCTGTTAATTTGCCTTCGTGTAGAACCTGGCACTCATACCCTTCGTACATCTCTTCCATGATTCTGATGATCTTTGTTGGAATTTTATATTCCTCGAGGGTCTTCCACATGATTCTTTGATTTACGGAATCGAAAGCTTTCTCGAAGTCAACAAATGTGAGGTAAAGGGTATTCCGCCACTACACACTCTGCTCCAGGATGATTCGGAGGGTGTTGATGAGATCCACACAGCTGCGATGTTGTCGAAATCCAGCCTGTTCCTTCCGAAGCCTTTTTTCTACGCAGTCTTTTATACGATTCAGGATGACTCTCGCCAGTTCTTTGCTTGGAATGGACAGCAAGGTGATTCCCCTCCACTTGTTACAGTTTGTGGTGTCCCCATTCTTCGATAACTTGACGATCAACCCCTTCTTCCAGTCGGTTGGTATTTTCTCCTCCTTCCAGATCTTCTCCAACAGCGGGTGCAGCAGATTGATCGTGATATCCAGGTCTGCTTTCAATACTTCCGCTGGGATATTATCCAGACCTGGTGCCTTCCCGCACTTCATCTGCTTCAAAGCTGTCCGTATTTCGCCCCGAGTTGGGGAGTCAAGGCTGATGTCCGGGTCACTTTCCGCTTCCTCTTCTCCTCGCTGCTTACATTCTGGTCCTCTATCTCTATTAAGAACCTCCGCAAAGTGTTCTCTCCATCTAGTCAGCTGCTGTTCACACGTCGTGAGGATCTCGCCCGTCTTGCTCTTGCTCTTCTTGCTCTTTCTCTGTCAGTATTATAAAAAAATGTAATTAGCACTATTGGTTAATCATTTTACTGTCAGTATCCTAAGAGAAAATGTAATTAGGGCTACTGGTTAATCATTTTATTGTCAGTATCCTAAGAGAAAATGTAATTAGGACTATTGGTTAATCATTTTACTGTCAGTATCCTAAGAGAAAGTGTAATTAGGGCTATTGGTTAATCATTTACTGTCAGTATCCTAAGAGAAAATGTAGTTAGGGCTATTTATTAATCATTTTACTGTCAGTATCCTAGGAGAAAATGTAATTAGGACTATTGGTTAATTATTTTACTGTCAGTATCTGAGAGAAAATTTAATTAGGACTATTGTTTAATCATTTTACTGTCAGTATCCTAAGAGAAAATGTAATTAGGACTATTGGTTTATCATTTTACTGTCAGTAACGTAAGGAAAAATATTTAGGGCTACTGGTTAATCATGTAACTGTCAGTATCCTAAGAGAAAATGTAATTAGGTCTATTGGTTAATCATTTTACTGTCAGTATCCTAAGAGAAAATGTAATTAGGACTATTGGTTAATCATTTTACTGTCAGTATACTAAGAGAAAATGTAATTAGGACTATTGGTTAATCATTTTACTGTCAGTACCCTAAGAGAAAATGTAATTAGGACTATTGGTTAATCATTTTACTGTCAGTATCTAAGAGAAAATGTAAGTAGGACTATTGGTTAATCATTTAACTGTCAGTATTCTAAAAACATGTAATTAGCACTATTGGTTAATCATTTTACTGTCAGTATCCTAAGAGAAAATGTAATTAGGGCTACTGGTTAATCATTTTATTGTCAGTATCCTAAGAGAAAATGTAATTAAGAGTATTGGTTAATCATTTTACTGGCAGTATCATAAGAGAAAATGTAATTAGGACTATTGGTTAATCATTTTACTGTCAGTATCCTAAGAGAAATTGTAATTAGGGCTATTGGTTAATCATTTAACTGTCAGTATCCTAGGAGAAAATGTAATTAGGACTATTGGTTAATCATTTTACTGTCAGTATCCTAAGAAAAATGTAATTAGGACTATTGGTTAATCATTTTACTGTCAGTATCCTAAGAGAAAATGTAATTAGGACTATTGGTTAATCATTTTACTGTCAGTATCCTAAGAGAAAGTGCAATTAGGGCTATTGGTTGATCATTTACTGTCAGTATCGTAAGAAAAATGTAATTAGGACTATTGGTTTATCATTTTACTGTCAGTAACGTAAGAGAAAATGTAATTAGGACTATTGGTTAATCATTTTACTGTCAGTATCCTAAGAGAAAATGTAATTAGGACTATTGGTTCATCATGAAACTGTCAGTATCCTAAGATAAAATGTAATTAGGTCTATTGGTTAATCATTCTACTGTCAGTATCCTAAGAGAAAATGTAATTAGGACTATTGGTTAATCATTTTACTGTCAGTATCCTAAGAGAAAATGTAATTAGGACTATTGGTTAATCATTTTACTCTCAGTATCCTAAGAGAAAATGTAATTAGGGCTATTTGTTAATCATTTTACTGTCAGTATCCTAGGAGAAAATGTAATTAGGACTATTGGTTAATCATTTTACTGTCAGTATCCTAAGAGAAAATGTAATTAGGACTATTGGTTAATCATTTTACTCTCAGTATCCGAAGAGAAAGTGTAATTAGCTCTATTGGTTAATCATTTTACTGTCAGTATCCTAAGAGAAAATGTAATTAGGACTATTGGTTAATCATTTTACTGTCAGTATCCTAGGAGAAAATGTAATTAGGACTATTGGTTAATCATTTAACTGTCAGTATCCCAAGAGAAAATGTAATTATGGCTATTGGTTAATCATTTTACTCTCAGTACCCTAAGAGAAAATATAATTAGGACTATTGGTTAATCATTTTACTGTCAGTATCCCAAGAGAAAATGTAATTAGTACTATTGGTTAATCATTTTACTCAGTATCCTAGGAGAAAATGTAATTAGGAATATAGGTTAATCATTTTACTGTCAGTATCCTAAGAGCAAATGTAATTAGGGCTATTTGTTAATCATTTTACTGTCAGTATCCTAGGATAAAATGTAATTAGGACTATTGGTTAATCATTTTACTGTCAGTATCCTAAGAGAAAATGTAAATAGGACTATTGGTTAATCATTTTACTGTCAGTATCCCAGGAGAAAATGTAATAAGGACTATTGGTTAATCATTTTACTGTCAGTACCCTAAGAGAAAATGTAATTAGGACAATTGGTTAATCATTTTACTGTCAGGATCTAAGAAAAAATGTAATTAGGACTATTGGTTAATCATTTTATTGTCTGTATCCTAAAAAATATGTAATTAGCACTATAGGTTAATCATTTGGTCAGCCCTTATTTCCAGTCGCTTACTGTACCTTCCTTATTAGCCTTGAACTTCACCCTGCAAAACGTAAATATAGAACATTATTTAAGCCTCGGGTCAAATATACCCATGCGCCAGTCCTCACGGGTTATTGAATACGGAACACAATCAGCCGTTTGCGAACATATGTGTGACACGGGGCACAGCTTCACAAAAATCGTGACTGATCTAAAAATAATTCATCACAAATCGATAGGCAGAGCTCTGGACATAAGAGAAGCAATCGAGATTCACCTTGCCAAACAAAACAATTCCAACAATCTAAATGAACCCTTTTTCGCCCTACTAAAAACACACCCTGTCGAAAACAAGACACAACTTAGCGATAAAGCCAAGCTAGATAAAAAAAAGGGGGGAAAATAGCGGTGTTTATAGGTAAATGTTATTTGGATCAGGTGTACTATGTATATTTTTCTGCAATAAACCTAGGCCGATATGCGCGGCAGTATTAAAGGTGCCGGGACGTCTTCAATAGACCGTGTACCGCTTAGTATAAATAGCTTTTTAGCCCATGCGTGGCGAAGATAGTTCCACGGTCTTTAGTAGTTGCAGACTCCTGCATTCAATAGCATACACTTATATCTAGATTTGGCAAAGTCACACAAATATACATGGCACTGACCTCCGGAAGAATATAGCAACTAAAGGGGGAGGAAGGGGAAAACCAGTTCCACCCAGCGAACACTCGGGGTTAGTCGACTACAACTGTTGTCTATGGAAAGACTCAACTGCTTCAAGTTCCAGTTAAAGAGACAACTCGATAAGTAGAAGCTTGCATTATTTCAGTATAACCATAGTTGATTTTGTAAAACCATATAATCACCCCTAAGAGACAAATTCCAGATTTTCATCACTATTTTAGAAGTTTACCTAACATTAGATATACCACATTTAACATACACCGACTGTTGCATTACCAACACTGCAACTATATAATTGTACATATTGTATATATTTTTCACCTGTATTCGTAAACATAGATGTTATAGCCTAAGAGAAAATGTAATAAGGACTATTGGCTAATCGTTTGGAAAAATGCCACGCAAACATTTTTACTGCATTACTGTAAGTCAGAAAAATGAAATGTATATAGCATACGGTTTACTTCAAGGCTTGGAGGCCCCATTACAGATATTCCTACAATAAATCATCTTCAAGTTGTCGTTCTTTGGTGTGAAAATATTCATTATATCATATTCGCCTAAAACAATTATTATTTATTAAATCTTCATACTTTTGCTGTATTCTTATTTAATGTAAGCATTGGAGGTACTGTCGGCCATATGGCATGTTACACATCATATGCGTCTATTCTAAGCCTCGTAATTTTTTATTGTTATTATTATTAATATTATTATTTATCTTGCGCATGCACTTACACATTCTCAGCATAATAGTATTACCAACTGGGTAGATTATTAGCTTGGGAATAACCTAACCCCCAAGGGAAGATGAGAAAGAGAAGGAGATGGGTTTCGGACTGTAGAAAAAAGATGGAGAAATAGGAGGAGAGTCCTACAAAAGTTATAAGATTAATTTTAAATGTACTCAAAGGCGGTTGCCACTGCAAATCCGCTCTCCGATACCTAAAGTGGGTAGGGACCTGGGCAAAGCTAACGGGGAACTCAGCTAGAACTTGGGCGGTTTGCAAGAGAGTGGCTTTAGAGTATTCCCTCTCAAGCATACATATGCCTACTAAGGGGAAGGGTGATGGTCTGGCAAGACAAAGAGTAACAGATTTATTGTGTATCTGTTCAAAGGAGTTTGTTTTTGAACAAGTAATTTGAAGAATGCCAATAATTGAATCGGTTTCGATATTTTTTGTTTTCGAAATCGTAGAGTTCCTAAAGAGCGACCAAATGCTTCCAAGAAGGATAGGGATAAAACAATTATACCTTTGGGAATAATTTTGGTAAGTGTACCAATAGTTGCATTTGGAAATGGCTAAGCTTTTACCCAGCAAGGAGCCGACTAAAAGTTTAGGCAAGGAGAAACACTTATATTTTGAAAAACCAACCATAAGTGTTGGAGAGAATCTCCACAAGCAGGAAGTTGGCGTAGCGATCTATGCTTGCCTTACTGGCCAGTTAGAATTAGGTATTAAAGCTAAGAGAGACTTTACCAAGTTACCAACTAAGAGTTCTTGCTCAAATGCAACAAGTGGTGAAAACCTTATCAGGAGATTTATTTGCATTAAGTGAGAAGAGTCAAGGAAGACAGGATCTTGCCTAACTGTTATGTCAGAGAAATGACAAAGCAAAAAGGAACGATTGAATTTATTTAACAATGTTGGGTAATAGTTTTTTGACAAATATATAATTTAGATTTTGTAACAAATGGGGTCACAGACCTACGAAAAACATCTAGAGCTTGCGCCAGGCAATTAACAATTCTTTTGGTTTCAAACCTTTTATATGTTTTAAAATCCTCGCAAGATTTGGAAATGGCGAAGATAAAATGAAAAATTTAAAGACAATTAAAGTGATTAAAGTTAGACAATAAATCAAGTACTTTTAAGAAATTCTAGGTAAATATCTTAGACAGAGTAACAACTTCGGAAGTAACAACAACAAAAACCAGGAAGAATAAAAGAGAAGTTCCTATAACTTCTTATATTAAAGCTGAATTACTTGGTTGGATTATGCAAAAGGGGCAGGTCACTTATTGTGAAACCTGAAGAGAAAATCGAAAGGAAGTTTCAAGACCTCCTATGTTTAAGTAGGAATCACGAGAAAAATGGGGCAAGTTTCCCTTTCGTGAAACCTAGAAATAACTCACTTACGAGTTGAAAGAATTGTATTCCCTGATTAGAAGGGAGAAACAAGATAATTTGAGACGTGTACCAGACACGTAGTTATGCAGACATTTATTTGTGATATAAGCAAAAAAGGGAGGGCACGTCTTTAGAGTGACTCCTCATTGAATAAGACCTAAAGTAACAATTTGTTTATTATGGTTTGTTAGTAAGAGGTTTGAGAAAGATCAAATGGGGTTGAGGATAAGTGTTCATGGCCGTATTTATAATAATCGGACGAACGCGACGCGGTTGAAATATTGAACAAACACTGTTTTTCACTATAGTCTGTTGAATAGAAGAAAAGTTCACTGTAGTAGCACAAAAGGTTTATGGCAAAGAAAGTTATTGCAATGATGGAAAATAACTACTTACACTAGATAGGCGAGAGTCTATTGCTTGAGAAAGTTGTAGATTACAGTAAAATGCGCCAGAGAAAATCCCAACGGAGGAAGAAAAATTAGCTATTGATCAGTAATTCATAAGGAAGATTCCTTAGTTTGAAAAAGTATTCCCACATGTGAGTGGAAAATACATGACGGTATGACTGGTAGATAGAGAGCAGATTCTGGAAGGTTCCAGAGCAATCCTGACTGAAGAATAGGGCCAAAGTTATCCCAGCGGTGGAACGAGCTATGTATTTTATAGACAGTGGGTAATTCAATGGTATCCCACGTTGTGAGAAGATCTCTCATTTAATAAGCATAAGAATTGCTGCTTCCTATTAAGATCGGCTTAGACAAACCAAAGCTCAACATGGAAAATCCCGCCAAGGATGATTATTGCCCCAAATATAGTAATCTCATACTGCCTATAAAATGATCATTAAAGCATGTAGTTATTAAAAGACGATGAGAATGAGGTTAAAACCTGAAGTCGGTACTTATCTTTGCTTCATGGCGAAGGTGAAGTTCCCTTTGACGGTTGAGATTAAAGTTCCAACATGGAGTGGAAGTAAATGATTGCCTCTTGAGTGGAGGAGGCTAGCTCTAGTTGAGCTTCAACTGACTAAGTCGACTGCCGACGTACAAGTGAGACACGCTCAGCGAAGCACAAAGGGACCAGGGAAGGGAAAAGAGTGGGGGTAGGAAACAAAAGGAATACATATCAGAATAGACAACTTTACAAAATTATTTTTATTTCTTGATGAATGGTCTTCAAAGAGTTGATAGTAGGCGACACTAGAGCAGCCTGGTGGGTGAAAAAGTAGACGAAGTTCTCTTGATCAGGGAGATGATAGCAGGCGATGGCGACGAGATCTGGTGGCCAGATTGATAAGGAAGTCCTCTTGAACAGGGAAGAATTGAGGAACTTCAGAGATTCACTGCTAGATGACGCTAGGTGGGTCTTGGAAGATACATATCTAGAACAGACTCACAATTAACATGAAAACCATAAACAGCAAGGAGAAAATGCAAGATCACTGTTGGTGTTTGATAAGAAGGAAAGAAAGAATTACAGCAAGGAGCAGTAAAAGTTTACTCTATGATACCGTGTATTCCAAAGAATACACCAAGCTGGGAGGGGAAATTCCAACAGAGAACAAGATAAACAATTAAACATTTAATGGTAATGGAGCAATTAAAGGCAGTGGTCTTGTGATGTGGCCGTTAGTGGTCAAGATTCTGGCTACCCTAAATCTCCCATCCCTTCCAGGATAACACTCGGTCACTCTACCAGAAATCCAGACCAGGGGAAGAGAAACATCCCTAACCAGGACCAAGTCCCCCACTGGGATGTCGGGATTGGAAAGAAACCACTTCTGTCTCCGTTGCAAGGAAGTTAAGTATTCCAAGTTCCACCTGTTCCAGAAAGAATTGCGGAGGGCTTCAAGTGTACGCCAAACAATAGGTAAATTAGAATCCCTGTAAGAATTGGGAAGGGGAGGAGGGGCAGAAAGAGAAGTGCCTATAAGGAAGTGACCAGGTGTGAGTGGAAGCAGGTCATCAGGGTCATTGGAAAGCGGAGTTAAAGGGCAAGAATTAACAACACCTTCAATCAGAACGGACAGTGAATAAAATTCTTCATAAGTCAGAATGCGATTACCTAAAACATTTCTTATATGACGTTTAGTGAGCTTTACGCAGGATTCCCACCTACCACCGTGATGAGGGGCGTAGGGAGGTATAAAACGCCATTTGAAACCATTTGAGTAGGAAAAATTAGAAATCTGTTCCATGGCAGGAGAAGATGTGAGAGCTTTCTTCCACAAGGAAGCTGCGCCTTGAAAATTGGAAGCGTTATCAGAGAACATCTCCGAGGGAACACCACGCCTAGCAGCGAAGCGAAAGACAGCTTATAAAAAGTAAGAAGTAGAGGCATTCGTTACTAGTTCCAAATGGATCGCGCCAGTAACCATGCAAACAAAGAGAGAAACATAGAGCTTACCAAACAATTTGTGTTTAGCTTCAGGGGAATTGCGTTGATATTGGAACGAACCCATATAGTCCACACCAGTTAGGGCAAATAGACGTATAGGAGAAAAGCGAAAGGAGGGCAGATCGCTCATTAATTGAGTATTGACTTTAGGTTTCGCTTTGAAGCAAGGAATGCACTTGTGAATTACAGAGGAAACTTCATGAATTCCATTTATAATCCAGTACTTTTCCCTTAAGAGGCAAAGCAGTGTGCGTGTACCAACATGCAAATTGCGATAATGAAAGTCACGTATAATTAAGGAAGTTACGTGATGTTTAGAAGGCAAAATAACAGGATGTTTTTTGTCCTCAGAGAGCAAAGATTGCGAAAGCCTACCACCTACCCTGAGTAACCTATTGTCATCAAGGAACGGGGCTAAAGCACGAAGACGACTGGATTTGGGAAGATCTCTTATAGAAGAAAGTAAAGACAATTGAGAAGAAAAGGCTTCTTGCTGTGTTAGTTGCAAAATCTTAATGGTAGCGAGATTCAATTCATGATTGGTAAGGTGTGGTTTGGGGAGAAGAGGTTGATCAACCACAAGATATTTCCTTCTAAGACGATAGGCGACAATTCGAATTAATTTATGAAAGGAAGAATAGCGGGACAACAAAGGATGAGAAACGTTGGAAACAAGACACGAAGCAAAGGATATAGATACTTTAGTGTCAGGCAAGTTGGAGTTTGTAGCTGGAGGTTTCGAAGGCCAACAAAAAGAGTCTTCAATTAACCACGAGGGCCCATGCCAGTACAACTGGGAAGCTGCCAATTGAGAGGGCAAACATCCACGAGAAATAATGTCGGCTGGGTTGTCAGCCCTGGGCACATGCCTCCATTGACATCCCGAAGAAAGAGTTTGAATTTTGAAAATCCTATTTGCAACAAAAGTTTGCCAATGAGAGGGATTTTTGGCGATCCAAGAAAGGGTGATCATGGAATCGCTCCAAAGATAGATTTGCGTGAATTCGACCTTTAAAACTTCCCGTAATTAGCCTACTTTCGATTTTTGCAAAAAAATGAAAGTAGACTTATGAGATCAACACAGGGCGAAAAAAGTGTGTCTGTCTGTGTGTATGTGTGTGTGTGAGTCTGTGTGTGTGTGTGTGTGTGTCTGTGTGTCTGTGTGTGTGTGAGTGTGTGTACTCTGAATGTCTGTCCCCCCCCTATCAATTCGAACACGGTGAATGCGAATTGAACGAAATTTGGTACAAACGTAGCACTAGCAAAGAACACCTCAGTGTCATGTTTTATATCGCCGCCATCTTGACGGAAACGTAATGGCGGCCACACAAATGTTCAAAGCTTAAATCAAATTACAACTAACCTAATCATCCGATCTCTACCAAATTTTGCACCGACATACCTTTATAGGGGGAGCATCCTTTAACCAAACCAATAGTTCATCAGCGTAATAGTTTGCGGATGGCGGCCATCTTTGTGTGAAAATCGATTCCCCCTATTAATTCGAACACGGTGCAACCGAATGGAACGAAATTTGGTACAGAGGTAGTACTAACAAAGGGCACCTCAGTGTCATGTTTTATATCGCCGCCATCTTGACGGAAACGTAATGGCGGCCACACAAATGTACAAAGCTTAAATCAAATTACGATTAACCTAATCATCCGATCTCTACCAAATTTTGCAACTACATACCTTTATGGAGGGAGCATCCTTTGACCAATCTGATAGGTCATTCACCTGATAGTTTGCGGATGGCGGCCATCTTTATGTCAAAATTGATTCCCCCTATTAATTCGAACACGGTGCAACCGAATGGAACGAAATTTGGTACAGAGGTAGCACTAGCAAAGGGCACTTCAGTGTCATGTTTTATATCGCCGCCATCTTGACTGAAACGTAATGGCGGCCACACGAATGTTCAAAGCTTAAATCAAATTACGATTAACCTAATCATCCGATCTCTACCAAATTTTGCAACTACATACCTTTATGGAGGGAGCATCCTTTGACCAATCTAATAGGTCATTCACCTAATAGTTTGCGGATGGAGGCCATCTTTATGTCAAAATTGATTCCCCCTATTAATTCGAACACGGTGGAACCGAATGGAACGAAATTTGGTACAGAGGTAGTACTAGCAAAGGGCACCTCAGTGTCATGTTTTATATCGCCGCCATCTTGACTGAAACGTAATGGCGGCCACAAGAATGTTCAAAGCTTAAATCAAATTACGATTAACCTAATCATCCGATCTCTACCAAATTTTGCAACTGCATACCTTTATGGAGGGAGCATCCTTTGACCAATCTAATAGGTCATTCGCCTAATAGTTTGCGGATGGCGGCCATCTTTGTGTCAGAATCGATTCCCCCTATTAATTCAAACACGCTGAAACCAAATGGAACGAAATTTGGTATAGAGGTAGCACTAGCAAAGGGCACCTCAGTGTCATGTTTTATATCACCGCTATCTTGATGGAAACGTAATCGCGGCCACCCAAATGTTAAAAGCTAAAATGTAATTACGACCAACCTAATAATCTAGTCTCTACCTAATTTTGCATCACCATATCTTTATGTGGGAAACATATTCTGACCAAACTACAAGAACATCAGCCCAATAGTTTGCAGATGGTGGCCAAGTATGTGTGCAAATCGATTCCCCCTATCAATTCAAACACGGTGAAACCAAATTGAACGAAATTTGGTACAGAGGTAGCACTAGCAAAGGGCACCTCATATTCATGTTTAATATCCCTATAGCACGTTGTATTTCAACAAGCTCCTACAACCAACATTCAATCATACTCCTTGAAAAGGACAAAGAGTTTAGGAGAAAGTAGGCTATATGTTCTTTACTGAACATCTTGTTTCTTAACAAGTTCTGCGGCCATGAGTGCAGCACACAATTCAAGTCTAGGCAAAGTGATAGTTTTAAGAGGAGCCACCTTCGATTTGGCACAAACAAGGTTGGAAACTGAAGATCCATTTAATGAACTGCAATGAACCTAATATGCACAGCAACGGTAAGCTTTTTCGGAACTGTCCGCGAACACATGAAGGAAAAAAGATGCATTAGGATGAGCGTTAATTAAATTCCTGGGAATTTCAATAAGGGAAAGATCAAGCAAATTGCTGTGAAAAGAAAACCATCTGTTAAGAAAAGAAAGGGGAACAGTGTCGTCCCATTCACATTTGAGCGAACATAGCTCTTGCATGAAAAGTTTGGCTATGACGATAACTGGGGCAAGGAATTGAAGTGGATCAAATTTTTTTGCAATTTCAGAGAGAATTTGTCTTTTTGTGTTAGGGAGCTCTTCTGTGAGCGAAACTTTATAGATGAGAGTGTCAATGCTAGTGCACCAATGAACTCCAAGAGTTTTTATGGATTCGGAGTTTCCACAAATTCCGACGGAGGAGGGATCTACGTCTTCAATAGGAAACCGGGCGAGAAACTCATGGGATTTGGAATTCCACTTATGAAGTGGGAAACCTCCATTCTTTAGCAATGCCTGAAGTTCTAATGACACAAAAGAAGCTTCCTCCAGAGTGGGGAAGGACTGCAAATAATCGTCGACATAGAATGACGTAGTTAGTGCTTCAGAAGCTTTAGAATCAAATGAATGACCATCTTGAGAGGCTAACAAGTGTAGGGATCGGATAGCAAGGAAAGTGGAAGGTTTTCAGCCATAAGTAACCGTTTTTAAACGAAATACCTTAATGGGCTTACTGATTTCGTCGCGCCACAAGATTCTTTGGAGATCTCGTTGTTCAGGCTGAATTAAAACTTGACGGTAGATCTGTTTTATATCCGCTATAACATCTATGGGAAATAATCGAAAGTTTAAGAGTATAGCAGATAGATCAGACTGAATAGCAGGACCAGAGTAAAGAGTATCGTTAAGGCTGTTGCCATTAACGTTAGGTGATGAACCATTGAAAACAACTCGAATTTTATCCTTTACAAGAGGGTTTTTCCACACGGGATGATGATTTAAGAAAACCGTTTCAATTGGGGGGTGCAATTCGTCATCAGATTTGTTAACGACTTTCATATGATCTAAGCTTTCATACTCGTCCATGAAATCAGTATACTGCTGTTTAACGAGAGGTTCCTTTTTGAATTTGCTCTCGATAGCAAAGAGAGCTTTTCGAGCTTTGGGTTGAGAGTTATTAAGTTTAGGAGGATTATGTAATCTTGGCATCTGAACAATGAACCGGCCATCAGAAGAGCGAGTGGTAGTGTTCAGGAAAAGTTGCTCACAGAATTCGTTTTCTGAAGAGGTCACGTTAGGAGAATCAACGCTTTCGAGCCTCCAGGTCAGTATTAGCAAAGTAACATTGCGATGCGGGTTGGGGAGAATAATGGGGAAGTTGACCGGTGACGATCCATCCAAAATTAGTGTCTCTGGCAACCACGTTTGAGGATAACTTGCGAACCAGTTTACGAAGGCAATTCCAGAAAACATTGGCTCTGAAGAGTATGTCAATGGGGTTTTGTACGTTGAACAAAGGATCGGCTAGCCTTAAATGCGAGGGAATGTTTAACCCTGAAATATCCACAGAGTGACTTGGAGTGTCTTCTCCTATGCTATTGAGAATGAAACAATTCAGTTTGAGAAAGTTGTTTCTGTGACAAATGTCTCTTATGGTTAGCTTTGAGAACTGTAAAGCTTGCGATTTTGAGCTGTTAATGCCCGATACGTTAATAGAAGTGGGGTTTACAGGTAGGCCTAGTTTTCTAATCAAAGAATTAGACACAAAATCATGAGTTGCCGCTGAATCAAGAAGACCGCGTGCACGGGCCCAGTTGCCAAAGTTATCCTGAACTTCGATTTGGACAGTGGACAATAGTACTTGGGCACTACGTATGGACTTGGCATTTTGAATGTACGATGAAGCATTGGAACTGTTAGCATTGTCACTTTTCTGAGAAGTAGATGCTGTCGATGACCTTGCCTGATCATGACGATGTAGTAAAGTGTGATGAGCTTTTTCACAATGGAAGCAAAGTCTTGCGGACTTACAATTTGAAGCAGAATGCGTGGGTGCTAGGCAGTTGAAGCGATGTTTATTCTGGGAAACTAATTTTCTTCAGTCGTCGACTGACAGTTCTTCAAAAGATTTGCATAGTTATAAGGCATGGGAATCTTTACAAAGTATGCACTTTAAAGGTTCATTTAAACTCTTGTGGGGTTCGCTTTTAGTGTTTAAAACGAGAGAGCTAGCAATACGGCGTTCACTAGACCTACTTGGGTAACCAGTGGTGTTTGACTTAAGTTTAGATGAGCTGGACCCAGGTTTTTGGGTACTAGACGCTAAGCGTTCGCTTTTAGGTATAATAGACATTAATTCAAATTTAGAACTCGGAGATGAGGGTTCACTTTGATTAGCTAAAGCGGTTAAGAGCTGGCATCTTGCATTTATGAAAGTGATTAATGCTCGTAAGAGTAATCGTCTTCTCTAGAAAGTTCAATCTCCCAAGCTTTGAGGGTAGCAACATCAACTTTAGAAACCACTAAATGTATTAAGAAAGTGTCCCAGTGTTCAGTGGGCTGATCTAATTGGGACAGAGCCTTAACGTGAAGTTGTGTAGTATCAATGAGAGTACGCAAACTAGTGACGTCATTGTGCTGTGACGCAGGCAAGTTAAATAGAGCCTTCATATGGCGTTGAATACGTAACCGTAAATTTCCGTATCTTTATTTCAATAAGTTAAAGGCAATGGGGTAATTTTCGGCACTTCAACTAACTGCACAGCTTGACCTCGGAGGATAGATCTCAAGTAATGAAACTTGTAGATGACTTGAATGTCTTCATTGCCATGAACAAGAGAGCAAAATAATTCATAGAAAGAATACCAAGTAGATTCGTCTCCAGAGAAGTGGGGTAAATCAATCTTAGGTAGAATTGGTTTGGGCTTGTGAGTACCAACGCGAGAAGAAGTTTGTTGTTCGTGAAGGGAACCAAGAACAGATGCGTCTTTTTTCTGTTCTTCTTCGAGTTGGCGTATTATTTTGAAAGAAGAACCTATACCTTCGTAATATTGGTTTTCTACTTCGACTCGATCTTCGGTTTGATTGAGCATACAAGTTTCTCTTTCAGTTTGGATGTTACAATAATTTTCATATGAACGTTCAAAATCCCTTACTCCATCTTTCAACAAATCTAATTGAGCTTCTGAGGGATCTAGCTCTTTGATGTATTTTATGAATCGGGTAATTTGCCCTTTATAGGATGCTCGTTTAGAAGTAAGTTTTTCATCCTTATCCTTTTCAGTAGGAGCCATGACAAAGTAGATAAATTAATGTATAACTTACGAAACTGTGGAACCTTGGAAATGCTGTCAGGCTGGAAGCAGCAAATAAGTTGAAAGAAAGGGGAACACCAAAGGAGACAGGAGCGGCCTATTTCCACTTCACAGGCTATGCACAATGTAGTTATAGCTGAAAGATTCAAAGAACATATTAATAATTTGCAAAATATTATCAAATAACCCTTGAAAAAAATGGAAAATGTCATGAATGGACTCTCCCGGGTTTCTGGGACCAAATTTTGGGGAGATTATTAGCTTGGGAATAACCTAACCCCCAAGGGAAGATGATAAAAGGAAGGAGATGGGTTTCGGACTGGAGAAAAAAGATGGAGAAATAGGAGGAGAGTCCTACAAAAATTATAAAATTAATTTTAAATGTACTCAAAGGCGGTTGCCACTGCAAATCCGCTCTCCGATACCTAAAGTGGGTAGGGACCTGGGCAAAGCTAACGGGGAACGCAGCTAGAACTTGGGCGGTTTGCAAGAGAGTGGCTTTAGAGTATTCCCTCTCAAGCATACATATGCCTACTAAGGGGAAGGGTGATGGTCTGGCAAGACAAAGAGTAACAGATTTATTGTGTATCTGTTCAAAGGAGTTTGTTTTTGAACAAGTAATTTGAAGAATGCCAATAATTGAATCGGTTTCGATATTTTTTGTTTTCGAAATCGTAGAGTTCCTAAAGAGCGACCAAATGCTTCCAAGAAGGATAGGGATAAAACAATTATACCTTTGGGAATAATTTTGGTAAGTGTACCAATAGTTGCATTTGGAAATGGCTAAGCTTTTACCCAGCAAGGAGCCGACTAAAAGTTTAGGCAAGGAGAAACACTTATATTTTGAAAAACCAACCATAAGTGTTGGAGAGAATCTTCACAAGCAGGAAGCTGGCGGAGCGAGGTATGCTTGCCTTACTGGCCAGCTAGAATTAGGTATTAAAGCTAAGAGAGACTTTAGCAATCAACGAACAAAGAGTTCTTGCTCAAATGCAACAAGTGGTGAAAACCTTATCAAGAGATTTATTTGCTTTATGTGAGAAGAGTCAAGGAAGACAGGATCTTGCCTAACCGTTATGTCAGAGAAATGACAAAACAAAAAGGAACGATTGAATTTATTTAACAATGTTGGGTAATAGTTTTTTCACAATTATATAATTTAGATTTTGTAACAAATGGGGTCACAGACCTCCGAAAAACATTTAAAGCTTGCGCCAGGCAATTAACAATTCTTTTGGTTTCAAACCTTTTATATGTTTTAAAATCCTCGCAAGATTTGGAAATGGCGAAGATAAAATGAAAAATTTAAAGACAATTAAAGTGATTAAAGTTAGACAATAAATCAAGTACTTTTAAGAAATTCTAGGTAAATATCTTAGAAAGAGTAACAACTTCGGAAGTAACAACAACAAAAACCAGGAAGAATAAAAGAGAAGTTCCTATAACTTCTTATATTAAAGCTGAATTACTTGGTTGGATTATGCAAAAGGGTCAGGTCACTTATTGTGAAACCTGAAGAGAAAATCGAAAGGAAGTTTCAAGACCTCCTATGTTTAAGTAGGAATCACGAGAAAAATGGGGCAAGTTTCCCTTTCGTGAAACCTAGAAATAACTCACTTATGACTTGAAAGAATTGTATTCCCTGATTAGAAGGGAGAAACAAGATAATTTGAGACGTGTACCAGACACGTAGTTATGCAGACATTAATTTGTGATATAAGCAAAAAAGGGAGGGCACGTCTTTAGAGTGACTCCTCATTGAATAAGACCTAAAGTAACATTTTTTTTATTATGGTTTGTTAGTAAGAGGTTTGGGAAAGATCAAATGGGGTTGAGGATAAGTGTTCATGGCCGTATTTATAATAATCGGACGAACGCGACGCGGTTGAAATATTGAACAAACACTGTTTTTCACTATAGTCTGTTGAATAGAAGAAAAGTTCACTGTAGTAGCACAAAAGGTTTATGGCAAAGAAAGTTATTGCAATGATGGAAAATAACTACTTACACTAGATAGGCGAGAGTCTATTGCTTGAGAAAGTTGTAGATTACAGTAAAATGCGCCAGAGAAAATCCCAACGGAGGAAGAAAAATTAGCTATTGATCAGTAATTCATAAGGAAGATTCCTTAGTTTGAAAAAGTATTCCCACATGTGAGTGGAAAATACATGACGGTATGACTGGTAGATAGAGAGCAGATTCTGGAAGGTTCCATAGCAATCCTGACTGAATAATATGCCAAAGTTATTCCAGCGGTGGAACGAGCTATGTATTTTATAGACAGTGGGTAATTCAATGGTATCCCACGTTGTGAGAAGATCTCTCATTTAATAAGCATAAGAATTGCTGCTTCCTATTAAGATCGGCTTAGACAAACCAAAGCTCAACATGGAAAATCCCGCCAAGGATGATTATTGCCCCAAATATAGTAATCTCATACTGCCTATAAAATGATCATTAAAGCATGTAGTTATTAAAAGACGATGAGAATGAGGTTAAAACCTGAAGTCGGTACTTATCTTTGCTTCATGGCGAAGGTGAAGTTCCCTTTGACGGTTGAGATTAAAGTTCCAACATGGAGTGGAAGTAAATGATTGCCTATTGAGTTGAGGAGGCTAGCTCTAGTTGAGCTTCAACTGACTAAGTCGACTGCCGACGAACAAGTGAGAGACGCTCAGCGAAGCACAGAGGGACCAGGGAAGGGAAAAGAGTGGGGGTAATAAACAAAAGGAATACATATCAGAATAGACAACTTTACAAAAATAAATTTTTTTCTTGATGGTCTTCAAAGAGTTGATAGTAGGCGACACTAGAGCAGCCTGGTGGATGAAAAATTTGACGAAGTTCTCTTGATCACGAGATGATAGCTGGCGACGAGATCTGGTGGCCAGATTGATAAGGAAGTCCTCTTGAACAGGGAAGAATTGAGGAACTTCAGAGATTCGCTGCTAGATGACGCTAGGTGGGTCATGGAAGATATATATCTAGAACAGACTCACAAGTAACATGAAAACCATAAACAGCAAGGAGAAAATGGAAGATCACTGTAGGTGTTTGAGAAGAAGGAAAGAAGGAATTACAGCAAGGAGCAGTAAAAGTTTACTCTATCATACCGTGCATTCCAAAGAATACACCACCAACTTAATTTCGTCATTATTTTGGATAGGTCTATATAGATTGGCATGAATTGTACATTTTAAGAAAAGTAGGCTCTTTAGTTCGTCACGGACCTACTTGTTATATTACTACATTCTTCTACTAAGTCTAGTTTCCGGTGTTCGAAGAAGAAAATGTGCTGCGCGTCTTTCTAATTTTGCTCAATACTGGATCAATCGGTTCAATCTGGGCTGTTCACACTCAAAGCGGATGGAAACTTTAGAGTGACAAAGAAGTTTACCAGAAGATGGAAAGAATCTCGGATGCCATGAAGAAGCGGAGACTGGTGTTCCTGGCACATCTGTACGGAATGAACGACAATCCACTTACTTGGTTACTACTGGAAGAAAAGAGACCACCACAGCATTTAATAACCCGTGAGGACTGGGGCATGGGTATATTTGACTCGAGGCTTAAATAATGTTCTATATTTACGTTTTGGTCAGCCCTTATTTCCAGTCGCTTACTGTACCTTCCTTATTAGCCTTGAACTTCATCCTGCAAAAGATACATGTCCATAACTTTTTAAACACTCAAGTTATCTCTATATTATTTACGGTCGGGTCATATTTACCCAAGGCGCCAGTCCTTGCATGACAATTTTCGGCTTACGTTAGACGGGAAAATCTCCAAAAAATAAGGGACAAATCCAACTAGTTTGGTGCAGGACAATCACAAAGCTCACGTTCTTAATGATCTTTGTTTATGGTCTAGGGACACCTTGGTCATCAGCTCCACTTTCAATGCCAATTATACTGTTACGAAAATTATTGTCATTTCCCTGCATGTTAAATTTGAAAAAAACACTAAATAAACCTCACTTTATATTTGGAATAGTTCATAGGAAGACACCCGGTGTAAAATTATTTCATTAAAATCCTCACAACTACGACAGAAAGGTGGTGTCACTCTATGGGTCAAAACGACCCGGTGCCGGTCCTCGTGTTATATTCCTTCACTTCGTTTTCAAGGGTTAAAGAAACGAAGAAGGATATGGAAAGATTCAACACCTCAGTGGTCGAATTGTTAAACAGAAATACATTTAGGAACATAATGAAAAATTTGGAAAAGGTACCAGCCGTAGAAATATCTAAGAAGACCGGAAGAGCCTGGACAGAAGAACAATGAAAGCAGGTCATCCAATGCATGGAGTTCCGCTCGAAGAAAAAGAAATAAAAGTTGTAGCGTGATCCTTGGTGGTCTTGTTTGCTTGTACAGTAATTATATGAATAATAATATATATTACGAAAAATTGTTGACTTTTTTGTGAATATTTTCATGAAAGTGATTATACGAGCTTACTCGTGTGCCAAAGAATAACTGCGGAAACTTATGAACTGAAAGTCGAATGATCGAAGCGATTATTATTATTGAAAACGTGTTATTTTATGATAAATATCTCATGTAATATTTATTTTAGATTTGGATGTTTAAATACTTTTTTCCCGCTAAATGTAATTAGGCACTTTTTTGTTGACCGACTGAAAAGAACTAGGTAACACTGAAAGATGGCTCCTAATGTTTCAATGGAAACAGATATTTCACGCAGAAGAGAGGTCGAACGTCGAAATTTGCACTGCTGCCGCCCTCATAGAAAAGGGGACTGACTGAGTGATCACTCGCAAGGAACTGTGTGCCAAGTTTACCAGATTACTGTAAACCACAAGCGATTGACAAAGAAGCTGTACTCAACAACTAGAGACTTTCGACTAACACAGATTATTCAGTTTTTGTTGCAGAATCGACGATTTTTTGTCACCCTCAAGGATAAGAAAAGCCGATGGAGGAACCAAAAGAATGGCCTCCCACAGGGAAGCGTGCTAGCTCCATTATTATATAATATCTTCACTAACGACCAGCCACTTAACACTAGGACCAGAGCATTCATCTACGCAGATGACACTGCTGTTGCTGCTCAAGGATCAACGTTTGAAGAAGTAGAGTTAAAGCTGACATCTGCTCTTGAAGACTTAGCCATCTACTACAATGATAACTACTTGAAACCCAACCCAGAGAAAACCCAAATATGCGCGTTTTACCTGTGCAATAGGGAGGCGAGAAGGCAGCTCAACGTCACCTGGGAAGGTCACAATCTGAAACACTGTGTTCATCCTAAATACTTAGGAGTAAAGCTGGATCGCGCGCTGACCTATAAACAGCATTGCATGGACACCAAACGGAAGGTATGCACCAGGAACAACATCGTTCGGAAGCTCATAAACACCAGATGGGGAGCTCAGCCTAGTGTCCTGCGTACAACTGCCCTTGCTCTGAGTTTCTCTGCTAGATAATATGCTGCCCCAGTCTGGAGGAACTCTGCTCATGCCAACCAAGTAGTCGTTGCCCTCCATGAGACAGGCCGCATTGTGACAGGCTGTCTACGTCCAGCTTCTGTCGATAAGATCTTTCCGCTTATGGGAGTAGCACCTCCAGAAGTTAGAAGACAAGTAGCGGCAGAAGTAGAGAAGAAAAAGCAAGAATCAGAATCAAGACATCCAATGTATGGACTTGATGTCCATCCACCTAGGCTAAAATCAAGAAAGAGCTTCCTCCAAACAACAATATCAATTCATTCCTCAGCTGAAGCTCGCCGAATTGAACTTTGGAAAGCAAAATCACCAGGAGGATCGTGGGAAATGAAGGAGAAGCCGGCAGCTGGCTACCACCTTCAATACGAATCCTGGAAGACGCTAAACCGACTGAGAACTGGTGTGAGTCGGTGCAAAAGCAATTTAATGAAGTGGGGATACAGTGCTGAAGAACTTTGTAGATGTGGTGAATGACAAGACCCTGAGCACCTTCTGAATTGCAGCATGTTATCAAGACCATGTACTATGCAGGACTTGATAGAAGCCAATGACTGTGCCATTCTAACAGTTGAACACTGGAATAATGAAATTTAGTGTAATTTATATGTATATATGTAGGCTATGTGTTTTGGACTCGGATAAATAAACAACCAGATTACTTTATAGTTTGAACGTGATTTTGTGTTATTTCGGTCATGGTGCACCCGATGATTTACTTAACGCTTGAAAATTGGCGTGAAAAGATATAACACAAGGACTGGCGCCGGGTCATTTTGACCCAAAGTGTGTCGCTCACTTTTTGTTCTAGTTGTACGGATTTTAATGAAGTAATTTTACACCTGGTGTCTTCCTATGAACTATTCCCAATATAAGATGAGGTTTATTTATATTTTTCAAATTTAACAAGCAGAGAAATGACAATAATTCTCGCAACAGTGTAACTGGCCTTGATAGTAGCGGTAAAGCAGTCACCTCAATTCTTTTCAACAAAGTAGCTGATGATAAAGGTTTCCCTAAACCCTAAACATTGACCAATAAGAACGTGAGCTATGAGATTGTGCTGCACCAAAATAGGCGGATATTCCCCCGTATTTCTTACAGATTGTCCCGAGTAACGTACGCCGAAAATTGTCACGCGAGGACTGGCGCCATGGGTAAATCTCACCCGACCGTAAATAATATAGAAATAACTTGAGTGTTTAAAAAGCTATGGATATGTTTCCTTGGCAGGTTGAAGTTCAAGGCAAGGAAGAAAGGTACAGTAAGCGACAGGAAATAAGGGCTGACCCAAACGAAAATGTAGCCTCAGGTCAAAAACAAGATGTTCAGTAAAGAACATATAGCCTACTTTCTCCTAAATGTATGAGTATAGTTATAACTCGTTGTTATTATCAAAGAGTATAATATAACTATTCTTTGTTGAAGACCTTAGAAACGATTTACCTCTACCAAACGCCACAACCTAGATAAAAACTGCTACCATCATTGAAGAAAGAAAGATAAGAAGTATATCAAGAATGTTATGGATCTGGAGACATAATCGACCGGACTGGCTGCGTGGCTCAGCGGTAACGTTCTCGCTTGCTGGGCCCTAGGTTGCAGGTTCGTATCCTGGCGCAGTCAGCTGGCATTTGAGGGTGCACAAATGCGAGGGAGCCGTGTCAGTACATTTACTGGCACGTTAAAGATCCCCTTCGGGCCAAAATTCCGGCACTCTGGTGTCTCTAAAAGCAGCAGTAGTTAAAAAGGATGTAAAACCTGTAACATTATTATTATTATTATTATTATTATTATTATTATTATTATTATTATTATTACATATACGACCTGCCGTGGGCAACATCCAACTTTGAGTTGAGGCATGTCTTTACACGTCTGGTTGTGCATGGCTTTCACAACCCTAATTGAATTAACAAATTTTCCATGACCCTACAGAGACGTGTGTATACAAACTATGTGGATATTTTCGTTTGCTATTTGCCTGAAATAAAAGTAGTAATTAATAACCTGAACTAACATCAACGGCTTGAATTCAGTTACTATGTGAAATCGTTTTGTTCTTTACTTCAATAACATTTTCAAGTAACGCAAAATAGGCTGTTACAAACCCTTTAAAATAAAAAGTAAAAATGTATCGTAGTATCATCTTGTCATTCTTCAAATTCGATGCGCATAGAATGCCAATGGTATAGTAATCAATGGAGCCCCACGTAGACTAGTCGTGACATCTAGTGGTGAAATGTCGAAAAATATAATCCTAACAGAGCGAGTGCATTCTAGCGGCCAGAAGAAGAAACTTTTCAATAAAATCTGGAAGTTAATAAGTACCTTTTTGGCAACTAGATGTCTCGAGTAAATCTGCTGGCGAATTATGTTTTAATTAAATATATATTTTACACCATAATATGCACAATATAACACTTAATTTTAAAACATCTGAGTCATTACAAAACAATAAACATATAACATTTCAAGCAAAAAACCTTGCTCTGATCGGGTTTGAACCATAGGCATTTAAGCGATAGGCTAACGCTCTACCACTGAGCTAATTGTGTCAACGAATATCGTTCTATATAAAATGACTTACATAGAACTTGTTAGCAAATAATGATTTATACTAAACGATTTCATCACTGGAGTATATTATTTATATATAAAGCATTTCATACGAAGTTTATTTATTTTGTATCAGTACGCTATATTGCATGCAATACACAAATTAGAGAAATATAGGCCTAAGTCAGGCACAAGATATCCGCTGCCATCTTTTCTTATTACTGAATCAGCTCAGCTCTTTAAAATCACTTCTGCACTATAGTATTACAAAATAAACTTTTAATTTCGAACGTGCCTCTTCCTTTAGAACAGTTAAAACGATTCTCGGCTCGATAATCGAAACTGGTGGGTCCCATGATATGGATTATAAAGTTTGCATAATTCGCACGGCCGCCATCCTGAAATGGTATGGCGGACGACCTTGTAGTTTGGTCACAAGACGCATCCTATACGAAGGTATGTTGTTACCAAATTTGGTAGAGATCGAATGATTTGGTTAGTCGTTATTTGATTTTACGTTTTGAACGTTTGAGTGGCCGCCATTCAGTTTTAGTAAAGATGGCGGCGATATAAAACATGACACTGAGGTGTCCTTTGCTAGTGCTATCTTTGTACCAAATTTCGTTCTTCAATTCGCATTCACCGTGTTCGAATTGATAGGGGGGGACAGACATTCAGAGTACACACTCACACACACACACACACACAGACACACACACACAGACTCACACACACACACACACACACACACAGACTCACACACACACATACACACACACAGACAGACACACTTTTTTCGCCCTGTGTTGATCTCATAAGTCTACTTTCATTTTTTGCAAAAATCGAAAGTAGACTAACAAGTAATATTTTAATATATCATAGTCTACATTGTCTTCTTCAAGGGGACTTAAAGGTTTCTTTCAAATTATTTAAAAAATGTATTGTGGTGTATTCAGAATATTGTAACCATTCACTATTTTTAGCCTACTTTCGATTTTTGCAAAAAATGAAAGTAGACTTATGAGATCACTACAGGGCGAAAAAAAGTGTATCTGGCTGTGTGTGTGTATGTGTGTGTGTGAGTCTGGGTGTGTGTGTGTGTGTGTGTGTGAGTGTGTGTACTCTGAATGTGAGTCCCCCCCTATCAATTCGAACACGGTGAGCGCAAATTGAACGAAATTTGGTACAAAGGTAGCACTAGCAAAGGACACCTCAGTGTCATGTTTTATATCGCCGCCATCTTGACGGAAACGTAATGGCGGCCACACAAATGTTCAAAGCTTAAATCAAATTACGACTAACCTAATCATCCGATCTCTACCAAATTTTGCAACAACATACCTTTATGGGGGCAGCATCCTTTGACCAAGCTAATCGGTCATCAGCCTAATAGTTTGCGGATGGCGGCCATCTTTGTGTGAAAATCGATTGCCCCTATTATTTCGAACACGGTGAAACTGAATGGAACGAAATTTGGTACAGAGGTAGTACTAGCAAAGGGCACCCCACTGTCATGTTTTATATCGCCGCCATCTTGACGGAAACATAATGGCGGCCACACAAATGTTCAAAGCTTAAATCAAATTACGACTAACCTAATCATCCGATCTCTACCAAAATTTGCAACAACATACCTTTATAGAGGGAGCATCGTTTGACAAATCTAATAGGTCATTAACCTAATAGTTTGCGGATGGCGGCCATCTCTGTGTCAAAATCGATTACCCCTATTAATTCGAACACGGTGAAACCGAATGGAATGAAATTTGCTACAGAGGTAGCACTAGCAAAGGGCACTCCAGTGTCATGTTTTATATCGCCACCATCTTGACGGAAACGTAATGGCGGCCACACAAATATTCAAAGCTTAAATCAAATTACGATTAACCTAATCATCCGATCTCTACCAAATTTTGCATCAACATACCATTATGGAGGGAGCATCCTTTGACCAAACTAATAGGTCATTAGCCTAATATTTTGCGGATGGCGGCCATCTTTGTGTGAAAATCGATTCCCCCTATTAATTCGAACACGGTGAAACCGAATGGAACGAAATTTGGTACAGAGGTAGCACTAGAAAAGGCCACCTCAGTGTCATGTTTTATATCACCGCCATCTTGACGGAAACGTAATCGCGGCCACCCAAATGTTAAAGGCTAAAATGTAATTACGACCAACCTAATAATCTGGTGTCTACCAAATTTTGCAACAACAAATCTTTATGTGGGAAGCATATTCTGACCAAACTGCTAGATCATCAGCCCAAGAGTTTGCAGATGGTGGCCAAGTATGTGTGCAAATCGATTCCCCCTATCAATTCAAACACGGTGAAACCGAATTGAACGAAATTTGGTTCAGAGGTAGCACTAGCAAAAGGCACCTCCGTGTCATGTTTTATATCGCCGCCATCTTGACGGAAACGGAATGACGGCCACCCAAATGTTCAAAGCTTAAATCAAATTTCGACCATCCTAATAATTTGATCTCTACCGGATTTTGCAACAACATGCCTTTTTGTGGAAAGCATCTTATGACTGACTACAAGGTCATCAGCCCAATAGTTTGCAAATAGCGGCCTTATATGTGTGCAAATCCATTCCCCAGATCAATTCAAACACGGTGAAACCGAATTGAATGATTTTTTTTACAGAGGTAGCACTAGCAAAGGGCACCTCATATTCATGTTTAATATCCCTATAGCACGTTGCATTTCGACAAGCTACTACAACCAACATTCAATTATACTCCTTGAAAAGGACAAAGATTTATAACAATACCCATGCATTTAGGAGAAAGTAGGCTATATGTTCTTTACTGAACATCTTGTTTTAATGATTATTGCCAAACTAAACAAGAGTTTAGTGCTTTTCAGTAGGTCTACACGAATGTACCCAAAAGAGGTGGGTTATACCCTAATCCTAAAATAAATTACATGAGATTAATAAAACACTAGGATGACCAGTTTCGATCGTCAAGCGATCATCATCAGATCCATTACACTTAGGCTACAAAATCTATGTTTGAAATACAGGTGAAAATATTTACAATATGTACAATTATTTAGTTGCAGTATTGGTACTGCAACTGTCAGTGTCTGCTAAATGCAGTATATATGTTAGGTGAAATGCTAAATGGTGATAGCTAGTACAATCTCCGGATAGCTATCACCATTTAGCATTTCACCTAACATATATACTGCATTTAGCATACACTGACAGTTGCAGTACCAACACTGCAACTAAATAATTGTACATATTGTAAATATTTTGACCTGTATTTCAAACATAGATTTTGTAGCCTAAGTGTAATGGATCTGATGATGATCGCTTGACGATCGAAACTGGTCATCCTAGTGTTTTATTAATCTCATGTAATTTATTTCAGGATTAGGGTATAACCCATCTCTTTTGGGTACATTCGTGTTGACCGACTGAAAAGCACTAAACTCTTGTTTACTAAGGCAACACTGAAAATATGGCTTCAAACACCACAATGATTGCCAAACTATTTTCCATTTGATTTGATTTTTTTTATTTCCTATTGTTGTGGGCCCAACCTTATCATATCGCCCAGGGCCCCGCTACTGCTCCCAGACACTGTACTAGCGACGGTAGAAGAATGATCCCTCGCAGAGCCTGTGGGTGAAAGCAGGTTTGGAGTATAAGTGATTTAAACATATATTAAGAGTACGTTCCAGACTCATAAACTGTTACTGCTTACTGCTCACTAGTTCACAACCACACATTTTGTTTTATCACCCCGGATAAGAGAAAAGGACCTTTATTTTCAGAATTGTAGTAAACGTTGCATTAGTTTGTGGAAGCAAGAGATCCTTTACGAGCCAATATTGCACGACTCTGAGTATCGTGGTTTCATTTCACAATTCAGCCTTCATGGGCAGTGGTTAGAACCTTCGATATTTGGATCTAAAAGGGGACACTACCATGCATGAATCAGGAAGCGTATGTTATGAGCAGCAAGCCATAAAAACGATGTATAAAATATTAAAAATATGGTGTTAAGTCTCATGATCATTAGCTCTCCTCTGTATTTAATAGAGCAATAAAGGTGGATATCCTGCTTTCAATTTTAAGATGTACTCAAAATGAATTGCTCGCATATTACGTCTCATTTATATTTCATGTATTCCATTCATTAAGCTGCCTGATCTAAATTAACTTAGATTTTGATAGCCCTAAAGCTCTTCAATTAATTAAAACTTAACTTTTTGATGATACGCAAATGTAAACCTCATTCAGTGTTAATGAGTCAAGGCATTTCGCTTTCTTTTGCTGCTAAGTTATGACTTCATTACAGAAACTAGGGTAATTAGTAGTATAATATTTATCAACATTTGCGCTAACAAACTAGAGTAAAAATTAAACTTTGGAGAAAAAGTAACACGAAGTGTAAGTGTAAGTCACTTCTGAGCTAATAAATTAGGTCTGTTGGTGAATCACTTCAAAGTTCATGGAGTGTCGGTTCCAAGTTGTTAAACACGTGCATATTTCTCGGTTTTAATAGTACCGCACATGGAAAGAGCCGCAAACAATGTCCAGACGCAACGCCAAACACAAAGTCTTGTATAAAGAAAGTTCAATATCGTTGGTTGGTTGGTTGGTTCCTCAGTTTCGGGGCTGCGACAACGCGGTCATGTCGCCCCGTGTACTTTGGGTGTGTGTGTAGAATCTGTCTGATAACCGGTGTAAATTGTGATGGCTGTATTATTGTGTGTTATCTATCTGTTTTAATTCAAATAAGGACTGCAGACATATAATTTTTTCATGTAGTTCCTACTTTTGCCGCCAAACGCCATCGTCAACGACTACTAGTTCAGAACTTGGTTACCAGATGCTACCGCAGTCGGCTCCTGACGACGAACGTAGGAACCTAAGAGCGTTAGTCAAATGTTTAACCTACTATTATTTAGCTTCACACGGGTGTAATTAGTGGAAGGTTCTTTAACATGCCATAAATCTATGACATGGGACCACCGCGCCGGCTTTACTTCCCTTCCGAAGGAAGGCATACTGAGGGATATTTAACGCTCTAAAAATCCGTCAACTTAGGCCGGATTTGAACCCGCGATCTTGAGCATAGAAGCTCAGCATGCTACCAGCTACAGTACGCCACCGAAGCCGCTTAAAAGTTCTATATCACTTTTGTAGAAAAGCTTCACCCAAGGATTCTGCGAGGGATCATTCTTCGACCGTCACAAGGACGGTGTCTGGGAGCTGAACACACTTTGTCAGCCGAACTCTGGATGGTGACAGGCGACCGGTAACCTGGGTCTAAAGAAGGGAGTGGGAAGAAGTCGGCCGTGGACCTGTTGAAAGGAACCGTCCCGGCATTTACCAGGGGGTGAAAATGGGAAACCTAAGAAAAACATTTTCTTCATGGCCATGGTGGAATTCAACCTTTTCAAAATACATTTCAAAAAGCAATAAAACGTTTAACAAGAAGTTCCGTTACGAACTTAAGAGCCTACTTTTCTCGAAATGTAAGATGCATTCCAATGATTAATCTATATGTAGAGCCCTGCGCGGATAGACAAAACGTTATCCGCATCCGCCCCGCATCCGCACGGCTGTTATCCGCACCCGCTCCGCATCCGCACGACTGTTATCCGCACCCGCCCCGCATCCGCACGACTGTTATCCGCACCCGCCCCGCATCCGCACGACTGTTATCCGCACCCGCCCCGCATCCGCACGACTGTTATCCGCACCCGCCCCGCATCCGCACGACTGTTATCCGCACCCGCCCCGCATCCGCACGACTGTTATCCGCATCCGCACGACTTTTATCCGCATCCGCCCCGCATCCAAGCGACTTTTATCCACACGTTTGTTATCCGAATCTGCTGGCATTACAATGATATTTTCAATGTGTTGCTTTATACTTTATCCTTTAGACATTTGAGAAGAAAGTCGAACCCATAGGCTATGTACTGTATGTCATGTGCTACGTCAAAAATGAATGTTATACAGCCAGAATTGCAACCCTTTTCAGTTGGAGTGTTGATTGTGCTTAATGACCTAATTTAAATGGGATTAGCGTAAATCATCATCTTACATTTGTCTTGAAAAAATATAATGGTAAAATATGATATGTCATAAACATCCGGGTCCTAGTAAGGGAGAAAAGGGGAATTGTGCGCACTTAAGCAAGAATCGGTCTTGTGATGGTCTCATAATAGAAAACACAGCTGCAGTTATGAATAAGGGAGCCTGAGTAGCTATATTCGATGTGCAGAAACAAATTTAATTCAAAAATAAATTTGGTGGGCTATAATTCGAAATCTCGCAAATATGCATTTGCGCACGATTACCCACCCTGCAGGGAAATTATGCGTATGGGATGAGTGTTGCAAAGCCATACCAATACAATGTGAATTGGCTGAAACTTGCACTGAGCATTAATATTAGAATATTCCAATGCATTTTACAATCGCATAACAATGCCATGATATTAAAATTCTGCAGTTTGGGATATTAGAATTAAATATCTTCGTTTCGTCAGCATTAAAGGAGGCAATCCTATTTAGGCTTGTTCCTTCAGGTTGTCTCAACGTTAATGCAGGATATCTCTTCAAGAACTCACACAACCAAACTATGCCTGCTAGACTTTTAACTTTATGGAAATTATGGGGAACCTTATTCTCCTCTGCAAACTTGAACTCTAACCGTCTGACAAGCTTGGTGGGCGTTAAGCCGTAAAATAATTTTGCCAATGTCAAAAGGTATTCGGATAATTATGGCTCCATTTCGTCGGTAAAAACAGCTTTACGGACTAGACGAGGTGGAGCAAGACAATTTTGCAGCAACTGCTTTCGTAGGATTGACTGGGGAATGTTGAATCTTATCCCCACTTCCCTTATTTTCCTCCCATCATACCTAATTGCACGTAGAGCTTTCTGCACATTTTCTGCTGGGTAGGAATTTTTCTCCGTTTTTCGCGTATAATTTCTTGGCATCTGGAGAACAAAAACGAAATATTTTTGCCATTAATGTCGCGTTGTATCTACTTGTATCGTTCTGCGCACCATTACAGAAAATTAAATGCAACGTGTTATGTTTCTTCATCCAAGCCTCCGGTTATCGCATAGCGATTGGCACCATGCTGACTGTCCCTATCTGATCTGATAGGAACGATGACAGCTTTAGGGTAGCAGTGAACTGAGTTACAGTTGTACTACCAACTCAAAAAACATAGATGCGCATGAATACCCGCTGCGCACAATTACCCAACTTTTCCCATGATATTCAACAAGTTCGGATCGTATTCTAAAAACTATCCGCAAATTTACTCCAAACATTACCCGCGGCTTATCCGCTATCCGCAAAGCCATGCAAAGTATATCCGCATGGCGAAAAATGTTGCGGATATCCGCGGGTCTATCCGCGGATATCCGCATCCGCGCAGGGCTTTATCTATATGGACCTAATTTGAATAATGACGAAATTGAGTTGGTAATAACGAAATTTCTTATTAGTTCGAAATATAACTGGCATAATGTAGCCTAATAGAGCACTAAAGTTGGCAGCCCTGGTGACTGAATGTATTCTTAGTTCCATCTCTTAAGGTACAGAATACAAAATTTTGCTGAAGTCCAATGGATAGCATGGACGTTACATGCAGTTAAACATTGGATCTAACAGCGCGCGTAAAATCATGTTGGCAACAATGTCATGCATATATTGGACAGAAACAATCTGAACTATTATGATCTATTGTTGTGCCAATTTTGGATGAAATCCATTTATTTGTATAGAAGTTACATGTATTTTAAAATTGGACCAATCAGCAGGCTTAGAATCATGTTGGAAGCACTGACGTATATTAATTACTAAAAATTAATCTAGAATGTAAGGTACCATACGTGTGCAAAGTTTAGTGCTGTTGGCTTGAATACTTTCTGATATACTGATATTAGGGTAAAACAAGATGTTCAGCAAAGAACATATAGCCTACTTTCTCCTAAATGTATGGGTATATTTATGACTCTTTGTCCTCATCCCTAACACAATCACCCCTACCACAATGTATTGTTTGTTTTCTTTTATATTGATAATAAGCCAGTAAGTGTCAAAATCAATATTATATACTTTATGATGATTGAATAACAAAACTACTAACTTATTGTAATGCATTCACGTCCGTTAATCTCTATATTAAGCCAGCCTGCAAAATTAAGAATCCTCCGCCCCAATCACAGTAGGTGGTGCTGCGACCTATCAGTGAATTAATCTTTATCTTGTACGCCTATGCACTGCCATCGTAATGTACTACGATGGCAGTGTTCTATGGGTGTTGAATGAGTAGGCAGTTTAAAGTAGCCAAGAGGAAGGCGATCCAGCTGGCAGTGTTTAAAGGTATTCGGAGCGCGATCGTGGCTAATAGTTGAAGTACCAGTATTACAAAATTGCCATACTTCAGGAGGCCTGCTCAGGCATTTACACAGCGTTATGTTTGGAACAATATTACCCACATAACCCACAAGAGGACAGCACCGTACAGAGGCATTAAGAAGGCTGTGGTTAATGACAACGTGTATCTAGTTCTTCTATTCTCCTTTTCCTATTGTCTTCTGTTTATGTGCGATGCTGGGACTGTGATTTTATTAATATACGAGTGTATACTTTATCCTCTCCTTTGAGCTAAATGACATTTTATTCAGTATCTGTGGAAAAAGCTCGTGCACATCATTTGTAAAAGAATTCAAGAAAAAAAAAACTAACTGTAGCAGTACTCGATCCCCAGTCAACTGCGTGTCAGACTAACATGCTAGCCCAGAGCTAACCGTATCCATGACGTCAGGTGTTCTTAACTGACATATTAGATACAAACTGTTGGCAAATAATGACTTTAAATAAACGATTTCTTCACTGCAGTACATCTTCATTAAAGATCATTTCATACAAAGTTTATATTATTGTATGAGTACGGTATATCACATACAACATACTAAAACTACTGAAATATAAGACAGGCACATGAGGACAGCTGCCATCTTGTCGTGTGACACAAACGGCTCAGCTCTTTTAAGCCACTCATACTGTATAATATTATAATATTAAATTATAATAAATAACGGATCACGACCTTCAGGATAGCTTAAACCCCCCTAGGCTCGATAATCGGAATTGGTGGGTCTTAAGCTATTTATTAAAATGGTTGCATAATTCACACGGCCACCATCCTGAAATGGCATGGCCGATGACCTTGAATTTTGGGTGAAAGACGCGTCCTATATAAAGGTATGTTGTCACCAAATTTGGTAGAAATCGGATGATTAGTTTAGCCGTAATTTGATTTTACGTTTTGAACATTTGAGTTGCCGCCTTTCTGTTTTGGTAAAGATGGCGGCGATATAAAGTATGACACTGAGGTGTCCTTTACTAGTGCTACCTCTGTACCAAATTTCGTTCAATTCGCTTTCACCGTGTTCGAATTGATAGGGGGGGGGTGGGACAGACATTCAGAGTACACACACTCACACACACACAGACACACACACACACACAGACTCACACACACATACACACACACACACAGACTCACACACACACATACACTCACACAGACAGACACACTTTTTTCGCCCTGTGTTGATCTCATAAGTCTACTTTCATTTTTTGCAAAAATCGAAAGTAGGCTAATACCCTTGCACCAGTCCTCGTGGGTTAAGCGATGGGCTGTACATCAAACGATATACGATTCTTGACGACTGATAACGTTTTCGGTGCCCAACTACAACCAATTATCGCGTTCCATATGGCGGTTGTGTGTGAAATTCAATCTAATACTTATATGACCTTAAAACATCAATCTTCTTATACCAATACGCTATACCTTTTTGCAAAGTTTCATTATCCCTTTATATTTTGTCTGATGTGTTTGTTAGTTAATTATTGTTGTTGTTTTTAGGCGATGAACATCGAGGTCATCTGCCCCTTGTCTGTTTTGAAGATGGGGGTTGAGTACAATGTCCAGTTTAATAGTGTTGTGACATCTCTCATATAAGACTCCTGTTCGACCACTTTTGACGGCTTTGGTGGCGTAGTTGGTAGCATGCTGAGCTCTATGCCCAAGGTCGCGGGTTCAAACCCGGCCGAAGTCATTGGATTTTTAAGAGCGTTAAAAATCCCTCAGTATGCCTTCCTTCTGAGGGGAAGTAAAGCCGGCGGTTCCATGTGATGGATTTATGGCATGAAAAAGAGCCTACCACTAGCTACACTTGTGTGAAGCCAAAATTTGTAGATTAGATTATTTGATAACGCTATATTAGTTCCAACGATTGCCACCAGGTGCTGGCTGCGATGGCATCTAGTAGCCAAGTCCGCAGGTCGGTGTCGTGGATGGTAGCATTTGGTAGCAAAAGTTGGAACTACTTGAAAAATTGATCGTCTGCAGTCCTTCTACCTGAATCATAGATAACACACACTAATAGAGCCATCACAATTAACACCGGTTATCAGACACACACCCAAAGTACACGGGGCTACATGACCACGTTGTCACAGCCCCTAAACTAACCAACCAACCAATTATTCAGTTAATTCCTGACTAAATGATTGAAAGTTGTTGTTGTTGTTGTTTCATTTATGGGGCTTGGACGTTGTGGTCATTTGACCACGTATACTTGTGTGTGTGTGTGTGTGTGAGGGGGGGGGTCTGATAACCTGTGTTATTGTGGTGTCTGCAGTAGTGTGGAATTTTTTAAATTCAGATGCGGATAGGGAAGGAAGTAACTTAAAAATAGCTAAGAATAATATTTTAAAAATATAATTTTGATAGTTAACATTTTAGAAATAGTAGACTATTGAACCTCATCTTTTTAATTTTTAATTTTTAATTTAATTAGTACTTGTTGAAAAAAAGTCAATCGGTGGTAGCGAGTACCGTACATGTTGGAATGGAGAACCCAGACCGCCCAAGCACCCAAGGCCGGTGGGAAGCAGCCGCACGCTGCAGTCAGCATCTCGCCTCGCTACTACTCCGAGTGTCACATGGATGCCCAGCTCCTCCAGCCGTCATGCCTGCGTACCTGGATGTCAGTTACGATTTCGGAGCCTTGCAGTTCAATCTGGCAGCTGATCTTCCGCACATTGTCCTCTTATAGAACAACGATCGTGTCCACCAAGTGTCAAGGTAGGTTTCGACCTGTCTCACCCGATACCTCCCTTGTTAGAAAGTTATTGTTTTACCTTGATCACATTATCTCACAAACTTGCAACTTCATATTTTGTTTCTATTTATGAATATGAATTACATTTGCTGATGAAGGTCATAATGTTTCCGAAACCAGGACATTGAGAAACATAAATGATAATAATTTTATCGACTGAAGGTATTTTTGCGTTGCCTATTACACTTTGTCAATAAGGATCGGTTTGTAGACGCGGTTATTTCCCCGTCACTTCGTATTAAGAAATGTATTTTAGCAAGAAACTGGAGCCTAAGTATTTTTCCGCTAGCGACAGTTTTGGTTTTGGCACGAGGAATACTCCGACACCACAACACCCGTTTTAGTTTCTTAATTTTGATGCATATTGTCTAATAAAGAGAAAAGTAGGAATCTATAGAGAAATTTAGTGGGGAAAACATAGAGAAAAATAAATTAAAATAAAATGTCGATGCCTCCACGTCCCTAAATGCATAGTAGTTTAAAGTGATTTCCAAGCCGAATAATGACGACGGTGATGAATAGTATTATTTATTTTGCGCATGCGCTTACACATTCTCAGCATACGGTATTTGCTGAAAAGAAAACATTTACAAACCGAGATATACTTCACATCATAAGAAACAAATTGTTGAATCTCTCGGTGACTGCATTCTGTAGTAGATTTACACTTTTCCCTCGCTCCTTCAGGCTTGATTAGCCAAGAACACCTTCACTGTGTGACACGTCTAAAGTATGACTGTCTTCGGCATACGCTTAAAATAGTATCAACTCTGTGAGAGATTCCTTTATGTTGTTCGGAATCAGGCTAGGAACTGTCCTGACTTGTGCCATGTGGCATTGCTTCCCAATCAGTTCACAAAACTCTTTATGTTTTATATTATTATTGTTATTTATGTAAGCTGTTTAGACCCATAGCATCACATAAAACAAATTATGATCTGCTGCTGTTTTTCTTGGTCCTCCAAACTCCTTCATCGTTTCGCAATGACGAACTCGACGTTCCTCCATCCATCGTTTCCCCGTCCTCTTTGGTCGATCTTCAGATGTAACTTCCCAACTGTGTATCTTTTGTCTGAATGTCATTCTATCTTCGATGTCTGTTGGTGTGATATTGGCACTTCTGAGATCAATTTGGACCTGTGTAACCCAGACTGTTTTCTTAAGTATGTCTTTGACATTATATATTTAAGTGAAAATTCCCCTGCAGGAGATCGAATAAACTTTATAACATGATGTCATTTGGAGGTGTGTCTCCTCCGCTCCTCCCAAATCTCTTCATTCTCGCGGAATTCTCCCTCTTCCTCTCATCCGTCCACTTTTTCCCAGGCTGTTGTAATGATCTTGGTTCAAACATAACATTCGCGATTTTTGTCTGGCACTCAGTGCGGTCTTCGAAATGTTCTATACTGATTACTTGTAAGTCTCTCAGTACCTCTTTAAGCCATTCTGTGCCGCATTTACTGTGTTATGGTACCAAGTACCGTAGTTTCTTTGGCAAACTGTAGGTGGCCAACCTGTGGATCTGAGTGTAAAATTTGGCTCCGCCTTTTCTAATTTCGTCTATTATCGTATTGATCATTTGATAGAGTTATGTACTTGGTTTCTTCATCCAAATGCCATTTCTGTTGATTGCTCCGTAGATCTTCCGGAGAATTTTTCGCTCCTGCTTTTCCCGTTTCCTAATCTTGGAATGACTATCGATTTCAGCAGCATATGTTGCTTCTGGAAGAATAACTATTTTATAATGTCGTAATTTGGCGTTCGTCGAAATACATTTCTTGTCGTAATGGGCCCACGATAGCCTATAGGCCTTCTGGAGCCTAGTGATTCTGTCTTCATTGGCGATTCGATTAAGTCCTGAGAGCTGTATAATTTCGCCAAAGTATTTAAAAGTGCAGACTTATTATTATTATTAATAATAATAATATCATTATTAAAACAATTGTACCACTCTAATATAAACCAAAAGCACAAATTGTGGGTCACCCTGGATAGCCATTGTTCAAGTACTGTATCTAATCCTTCACATACGTAACACAGCAAACGACTATCTGCTACAGCTGGGGGTCAAGATGGCTGTGAATAGCGGTGATGATCCACCTGATCCTGGTGGCCGTGTATCCCAGTATAAGCTGCTGTCGGGAAACAATAGAGGGGCGGGGACACTGGCCGGACCGGAAAGCCACGGGATCGCCAACAAAACTCTGGCAAGTGGCGCAGCAGGAAGGAAGCAGGGACCCAGAAGCAAGAGTTCGTCTCCACAATGGCAGCTGACACCTCGTGCGATGTTACTAAGACTCCTCAAGGAACGTCTTGTCACCATAGCAACGCAGCTTCTTGTGAGGAGGCGCCTTCGCTCGCTACTAGGAGGCTCCGTGCAACCGACAGCGACAACAGAGGGTGGGGGAAAGAGAGGGGAGATTACATCCAACAGTATCAGCAGCAATACCCGATAAATATCGCGTGTCCCAACAGGGTTTAGACACAAAATGGCCAAATTGGTTTTATTATGTTTCCGTGTGAAGAGAAGTACAATATGTACGTGTATCAAAGTGGTAGCAGTTCCCGGCTCCATTTAAGGAGATAATCTAGATGTAACTGAAAACTGGCGAACATTGACATCTTTATCATATAACATATTTATTTATTTATTATTATTACTATCATCGATTTTTCCCCTTTGGGAGAGGGTGCGAACTTGAGCCAATCACAGCTTCACTTCCTTTTCCTCTTCTCTTTCCTCCCCAAACCCTCTTCATTAATTCACTGTGTTTTTCTTCATTTCCTCTGTCCATTTCTAACCTATTGTTCCTTCTCTTGAGACTTGTTCAAATTTCTTGTTTCTGATTTGATTTCTGTCCTTAATATCGTCTTCAGAGATTTTGAATCGTTCCAGGTCCTCCTATGTTTCTCTCATCCAACTAGTCTTTAATTTACTTGGATTAATGATGTTATAAATTTTCTTAGTGAGTCTGTTTTCATCCATCCTCCACAGGTGACCATGGAACTGTAGGCGCCTTTTCCTCTGTGAAGGTGTCTGTGTTTCATTTATTTATTTATTTACTAGCAGAAGTACCCGTTCTTCGAACGGTGTTATATATTAACACCAGACATTATCAATTGAGCTACTGTTGCAATGGTTAGCGGTTTGTCATTCCTTCATAAGTTTATCAGAACGAAGTAAGTTTTCTGGGAATATCACACACACTGTTAATTTAAGGGCCTTAAAATGTGGTTTTCGGAGACCCCTTATAGACTCGCGAATTTTGTGTCTCACAATGAGAAGCGCAATATATGCTTTGATCGTCCTTCTAGGATAATTTTTATATTTCGCCTATTTTAGCATGTATTTTGAGATGTTTTTCCCTATATCCACCCTTCTACCGTATGAAAAGTACGGTGAAGAGTTTTATAAATGATTGGTGTATTGACTCATGTTTACCATACCTAATTTTACGATGCACCAAGCATCCGAACACGATTTATAGGCGTAGATAAAGATACACAGAAAGACAGACAGACAATTCTATTGTCTAGAACATATCACCCAGATATCCAAATACGGGTATATCTACCATACAGTATCAAACAAAATCATCCTTACGATGGACCCGTATGTTGACAAAGAAAAAGATTAGTTAAAATGTGCTCTCAAACTAAATTCACCTAACGTGTACTTCCTGACTTGAAATAGATTTGAAAGCCTTGTAGACGAAACGCAATACACCTCACATAAAACAAGTAGTTCCGTGAAGAACTATACAGCCTATTTTCATATATCCTACTTATGTTAACTGCCACAATCAACATACAAAATTTCAGTTTAATTGCTGTAACAGATTCGTCGATATTGAGAACCGTCTAAGTATTTCAGATGGTCGCCAGGTTGGATTTTTATTTTTGTACTATTACATTAAGATTATTGTGTACGTGTGGTATTCAAACTTCAATCGCATGATTAGACAACAAGAAGTAAAAACGAGATTTTAAAATTACGCACAGCAGCCATCTTGTGATAATGCAAACCATTGAAATAAATTATATGCCAGTGGATCAACATTTGTATAAGCATTTAACGTGCAACCTTTCACGGCACTCGGATAGTTAATTCGCGAGAAACGTCCATTTAAATATTTATACTTCGCGTCGCCGCCATGTTGGATATAGGCTCACCAGGTACCTGAAAGTCCTATAGGTGAACATATGTTCATAGTCTCTATGAACATAAAAAAATTCAGTTTGGTTGCTGTAAAAGATTCATAGATATTGAGAACCGTCTAAATATTTCGGGAGCTCACCATTTAGGAGTGTTATGTGTATAGGCCATAGAGTTATCTACCATTCAAGGACAATTATTGCCTAGGTTCATTATTCAAACTTTCACTTCGATCGCATGATTACGACGCAAGAAATTAAAACTTAATTTTAAAATTTCGCACAGCCGCCATCTTGAGGTTATGTAAGCAATTGAATTAAATTAGATGGCAGTGCATTACAATCTGCAAAATCAATAACTGTACCACATTTCACTGCGCTCAGAGAGTTAAATCACGAGAAAAGTCTATTAAAATATTTTAAATTCGCTTGGTCGCCATGTTCGTTTCGTACTTAACAGGTTTATGAAATATACATAGGTATACCTGTATCAGTACCCTTTATCACCGTGCAAAATTGCAGGGCGATATCTGTAATAGTTTCGGAGATATAGAATGTCAGTGAAATATTTCGCACAGCCGCCATTTTGAGGTTATGTAAACAATTGAACTAAATTAGACACCAGTGCATTACAATGTGTATAAACATTTGCTGTACCAAGTTTCATTACATTTAGATAGTTAGATCGTGAGAAAAGTCTATTTAAACGTCTCAACTTCGCTTGGCCGCCATGTTGGTTTTGTAGTCACCAGGTTTTTGAAAGTCTCATAGGTGAACTTCTAGTAGTGCCCTTTATCACCGTACGCAATTTCAGGGCGATATCGGTAATAGTTTCGGAGATATTGAATGCTAGTGAAATATTTCGCACAGCCGCCATGTTGGATTGGAGAGACGTAGCAAAATTTGAAGGGCACGGTCGAGGCCGCCGGGAATAGTGCTATGAACTTCCCGAGTTTAATTGAAATCGCTCCAGACGTTTCGATTTTATTAGGGGGGGGGACACACACACGAATCACACACACACACACACACACACGCGCACACACACACGGACAAAAGGTGATCTCATAAGCCTATTTTTTCAAAATTGAAAATAGGCTAAAAATGACCCTCTACGTTGTGTTAGGTCCCCATACTCAGGAAGACCTCTTTCATAAATTATAAAGGCTTGTGTTGCATGCAAATTCAGGTTCTTTAGCCTCAAATGGGCAAAATTCCCAAAAGCCGCAAAAAAGGCAGATTCAATTCAGGATTTTTTGAAAATAATGTTGTTGTTTGGAGATATAATAGACTTTCTGTACAAAATGTCGCACACGTGAAATTGCACGAAAAAATTCTAGGTTACCCCTTGACCCCCTTAATTGCATTGACGAATTATACAGTCTACGTTGGTTCCGTGATAACCTTATAGCCATTTGCAAACTTTCACAGAAATGTAATAAATGGAGTAGCCTAATAATAATATCGTATGGCCTCGGAAGCCGGGTGCAAGCTTCGTAATTTGCCACCCAGAGGGTAGCTTGCATGTCGAAATTTCGTTGTTCCTTGAATCACTATGAAAGTTAAGGAGGGTAGATATCTAAAATCCTTGAACACTATAGCGCTTTCTAGTAGAGAAATGAGGAACTTTGTGTTGGCGGAAACTCCTAAGATTATTTTTGCCATTATGAACACGGCCTACTGAATTCAAATGGGTTCTTTGAAATGCCAACATCGTATGACATGTGATTCGTATTTTTTCCGCATTTCCAAAATCACTTACCACGGCCGGGAGTGAACCTGCAATGTTGGGGTTAGTAGACCGACACGCTATCCACTCACCCACCGTGGCAAGGTATAAATGGAGTGACATTGCTTCTTACAGAAATAGATGGAAAGTTGGATGCCACCCCTTGAGATAATGTTGTCATGGTTACCGATTTCCATTCGTTCATTAGTTTGTTAAATTAAATTAGTTTTCTCGGAATATTTCAGACACTGTTGGTTTTAGAGCCTTATAATGTAGTTTTCGAGGCCCCCAAGTTTTGTTTCTGGCACCGAGGGGCTTTGTCTCCTCGTTGTACGCCATAATATAATACTAATAATAATAATATAATATAGGGATAGGATGAAAGACTTCTGGAAGAGAAAGAAGGAAACTAGACCTATAAAGAAGTGATATTTGCGTGGTCCTTGTTGGCCTGTCCGCGGTGTATATATATATATAGGGATAGGAATATAATATACCTGCCGTACCACACCCGCAGGTGTAAATCGCGTGAAAAAATTCTAGTGTACCCCTTGACCCCCATAAGCGCATTATTCGTATTGATGAATTTTACAGCTTAATTTGGTTCTGTGATAACCTTCTAGCCGTTTGAAAACTTTCACACCAATGTAATTAATGGAATTGCATTGCGTCTACAGCAATAGATGGACCTCTGAGAATCTATTGCCATGGTTACCGGCTTGTATTCGATCATTCGTTTATTAAATGAAATTAGTTTTCTGGGAATATCTCAAAAACGGTTGGTTTTAGGGCCATAAAATGTGGATTTTGGGGACCCTTTAGGGCCCCCGAGTTTTGTCTCTCACATTGAGGGGCTGAAAATGATTTTTGTCTCGTCCTTCTACTCCTATTTCAGCATGTATTTTAAGGGGGTAAGCCCTCTTTTATGAGAGGTACGGAGAAGGGTTACTTCAATGATTAGTGTCTTGCCTCTGATGGATATCTGTACCAAATTTTACGTTGATACACCCAGTCGTTCTCGAGTTATAAGGGAACAAAATTGTCCACAGACAAACAAACAGTCAGACCAAAAAATTATTTTCGCGCGCATCCATAATAAAACAGTCTGAAACGCGTAAATAACTCAAATTTCCGTAGAAATTGCGAAAAAATATACAAACTTTAATTTTTAGCCTATTTTCAATTTTGAAAAACTAGGCTTATGAGATCACCTTTTGTCCGTGTGTGTGTATGTGTGTGTGTGTGTGTGTGAGGTGTGTGTGTGTGAGGTGTGTGTGTCCCTAATAAATTCTAAACGGCTGGAGCGATTTCAATGAAACTCTGTAAGTTCATAGCACTATTCCGGGTGACCCCGACCGTGCCCTTCAAATTTTGTTACGTCTCACCAATCTAACATGGTGGCTGTGCGAAATATTACACCAGCATTCAATATCTCCGAAACTATTACCGATATCACCCTGGAATTTTTAACGGTGATAAAGGGAACTACTAGAAGTTCACCTATGTGACACTTGAAAAACGGGTGATTACAAAACCAACATGGCGGCCAAGCGACGTTGCGACGTTTAAATAGACGTTTATCGCGATTTAACCAAACTAACGCAATAAAACTTGGTACAGTATATGTTTATACACATTGTAATGCACCGACATCTAACTTCGTTCAATTGTTTACATAACCACAAGATGGCGGCTGTGCGAAATATTTCACCGGCATTCTATATCTCTGAAACTGTTAGCGGTATCACCCTGACATTTTGTGCGGAGATAAAGGGCACTACTGGAATTTCATCTATAAGATTTTCAAAAACCGGTTAACTACAAAACGAACATGGCGGCCAAGCGAATTTGAAAATTTAAATAGACCTTTCTCGCGATTTAATGTTCCAAACGCAATGAAACTTGGTACAGGAAATGTTTATACACATTGTAATGCACTGGTATCTAATTTATTTCAATTGTGTACATAACCTCAAGATGGCGGCTGTGCGAATTTTAAAATTATTTTTTTTATTTCTTGTGTCGTTATCATGCGATCGAAGTGAAAGTTTGAATAATGAACCTACGCAATAATTTTCTTTTAATGGTACATTGCTCTATGGCCTATACATTTAACAATCGAACATGGCGACCATCCGAAATATTTAGACGGCTCTGAATATCTACGAATCTATTATAGCAATCAAACTGAATATTTTTATGTTCATAGGGGCTATGAACATAAGTTCACCTATAGGACTTTCAGTAACCTGGTGATCACAAATCCAGCTTGGCGGCGACGTGAAGTATACATATTCACATGGACGTTTCTCGCAATTTAACCATCCGAGTGCAGTGTTACTTGGTACAGTAAATCCTTATACGAATGTTAATCCACTGGCATCTAATCTTTTTCAATTGTTTCCATAACCAAAAGATGGCAGCTGTGCGAAATTTTAAAATCTCGTTGTTACTTCTTGTGTCCTAATCATGTGATTGAAGTTTGAATGCTACACGTACACAATAATCTTCATGTAACAGTACATAACTATAGGACTTACATATATAAAGACCAACATGGCACCCATCTGAAATATTTAGTCGGTTCTCAATATCTACGAATCTATTACAGCAAACAAACTGAAATTTTGTATGTTGATAGTGGTAGTTAACATAAGTAGGATATATGAAAATAGGCTGTATAGTTCCTCACGGAACTACTTGTTATTATGTATGTAGAGATATACTGCACCGCTCGGTGTTGACCGTGTTTTATTGCACAAATTTAGGTTTTACTCGCTAACCGTTGGAGATACACGAAAAGTGATGAGGAGCTTTTGGATAGCCAATTAAATGCTAAATCTCGTGTATGCATCAAAAGTTTGCTATTTCTTAGCGTTCTCTTTTATTTTGAAATGGAAATATGAAATTTTGAAACCAAAGGGTGTAGTGATGTCACATATGTGGGTTTTACTCGCTAACCGTTGGAGATACACGAAAAGTGATAAGGAACTCTCAGATAGAAAATTAAATTTTGAAGCTCGGATGTGCTATCAAAAGTTTGTTATTTCTTAGCGTTCTCTTTTTATTTGATATGGAAATATGAAATTTTGAAACCAATGGGTGTAATGACGTCACTAATATGGTCGCCATTTTTAATAGTACAAAATATCGAAATTAAAAATATCCTATATGTAAACATGGTAAATCAGCTACATACATGCAAAATTTCATGTAAATCGGACCAGTTGTTCTTGCGTTATTGAGTAACACACAGACAGACAGACAGAGAGACAGACACACACCATCTCATTTTTAGCCTACTTTTCACATTTTGCAAAAATGAGGAAAAAGTAGACTTATGAGATCGATCCGGGAAAATGTGTGTCTGTCTGTCTGTCCGTCTGTCTGTCTGTCTGTCTGTCTGTCTGTCCTTCTGTCTGTCTGGCTGTGTGTGTGTCCCCCCCTATCAACTCCTAAACGGCTGCAGCAATCAAAACCAAATTTAGTATGAGTAAGGATGTGCACCGGATTATCTCACGTCCATATTTGAAAATGATGTCAGTGCTACCAACTGCTGAAAAAACGCACTAGAAATTTGAGCCCCATGTTGGATATCTTGCAAGGTATGCATGGGAGCTATTCCAAAATTGGCACACATGTAGATAAGACTATTTCAGTTTAATTTCCAGGAGGCCAACCATGACAGTGTTGCCAAAATAATGTTAAGCCTTCTGATAGGTCCAATGTTTAAATGTATATAACTTCTACACTATCAATTGGATTTCAACCAAATTTTGTATGTAATATCTGTACATAAACAGATATGACTGAGCGTATTCTTAAGGCCACCAGGGCTGCCAACTGTTAATAATTGCTCTCTCTATTTTCTTCATCCAAATACCAATATATCAGAAAGTATGCAAGCCAACAGCTTTAAACTATGCACACGTATATTCTGATGTTTTAGATTAATTTGGAGTAACTTATATACGTCAGTTCTACCAACATGATTATAAACCTGCTGATAGTACCAATTTTTAAATACATGTAACTTCTATACTATCAGTTGGATTTCAACCAAATTTCATATGTGCTATGTGTACCATAACAGATATTACTATTAGTATTGTTAAGAGCAATCAGGGCTGCCAACTGTTAATAAATGCTGTCTATATTTTTTTTACCCTAATATCAATATATCAGAAAGTATGCAAGCCAACAGCTCTATACTTTGCACACGTATAGCACCTGACATTCTAGATTAATTTGGAGTAATTAATACAAGACAGTGCTGCCAACATGATTCTATGCCTGCTGATATGTCCAATTTTAAAATACATGTAACTTCTATACTAACAAATGTATTTCATCCAAAATTGGCACAAAATTATATCATAATATTTCAGATTATTTCTGACCAGCACACGCATGACATTGTTGCCAACATGCTTTTACGCGTGCTGATAGATCCAATGTCTAACTGCATGTAACGTCCATTGGACTTCAACCAAATTTTGTATTCTGTACCTTGAGAGATGGAACTAAGAATATATTCAGTCACCAGGGCTGCCAACTGTAGTGCTCTATTAGGCTACATTATACCAGGTATATTTTGAACTAATTAGATATTTCGATATTACCAACTTAATTTCGTCAGTATTCTAGATAGGTTCATATTGTGTAGAATAATCATTGGCATGAAAAGTAGGCTGTATAGTTCTTCACGGAACTTCTTGTTATATATTAGTATGATTTATTTATTTACTTATTTATTTGCTTATTTATTTAATACTTATATATTTATTCATTTCTCATGAGCGTATTTCATGTAATTTAACGTGTTTTTCTAACCTGTATATCTATGCTCAAAATTGGTGTTTTTCTGACACATTTTACTCAATACTTAGTTCCTTGTTTCTCGAATCATGACTTATTAAATACTGTTTCTTCTTTGGCAACGCCTAAAAGTACTAAAGGCAGTACACTTCTCGCGATTTTTAAGAATAGTTATCCTGATTGATTTAGAACAGATGCTGCAGCAGTTCTTTAGCCCACAATATAGACGAAAACGATACGTACTTTACTGAACGGGTACTCGCACTATTTGATAAACATGCACCTGTGAAAACCTTCGAGGCTAAAACCTTGGTTGTCCACACATATGAGTGATCGAGACAATGCCAGGAAGAAAACGTCAGAACATGACATTCGGACGATCATAAGTCTAGTGGCTCTATCCCCCCTTGTCCTTTAAATAACCAAAATGATAATAATAATATTAGCATATCAAAATATAATTCATCAACATGATATTACCATATCAAAAATTAATAATTTATAACACACAGAAAAAGCCTAATTTAATTACTCGCTAGGTCAGCTGAATTCACAGCTAAAAACCTAGGCAGAGAATATTCCTAGTTCCATAGCATTGTGGAATACTCTGATCTAACTTAGAATAAGGGAAAAGGTGGGATGTAACCGAGGTCAAGACCAGCTTGATGAGAGGAAGGCCTGATGCGTACCTCAGTAGGCCGTATTAAAATGACCCTGCCAAAAGATGAAGAAGGAAAGGGGAATAATCTTCCTAGTGACTTCATGCAATAAATAACGTGACAAATCGAAATAAGCTAACATGTATTGAACAGTAAGATAAAACAATTACAAGAGAGACCCTTCCACCACTTAATTAACTAACTGACAAATATGATCTAATTAAACACAAATGAATGACTTAACCTAAACAAACCAGACACTTGCCTGCTTGGCAAGATTCCACCCACCTACATTTGTGATAGAAATGAAATTTAACTAGAATGATTCCCCTGACGACAAAACTAAAGGAATAACAACATGAAATTAGACTCTATGTCACCTCAAAAAACAATGTCACATAAGCAACTTAAAAGCCGTTTAATACGACTAAGGCGGTCCGAAAGCCAGCTTATGACTTACCGTCTTCAGCAGCCTTTCTGACCAAAGTTAAAACCTTTTTCCTTCCCTGAATCTAATACCAATCGAACGAATCTGCATATCCAAAACTTAGCAAAATATACTTATTAACTAACAATCATAATTCTAAAAATAACAGTCCTGAAACGCCATTCGACACATGGCATGTAAAATTCACATTACCAAAAATGTTTTGCAGTCAAAGTTTGTATTCAACTTTCTTTCAGTTGCCCCTTAGTATTAAGTTATGATAGTACCACCTGGTGTCTTCCGGCCCTCCGAGGAAACTGCACTGCGAGTTTCCCCGGAGGCAATTGCTTAAGAGTCTCGATGTCAGCAAGGTCCTTCACACACTGTCTCTGGAGTCACAGTCCGCAACCCTGTATTCCAATGCACCCCCACCGCACTACTCCAGTAATACCAATGTGACTAGTGGCGCAACGGGCCAAAACAAAGCCAGAGTCCAAGGTTTACAGTTGGTACCTCGAATACCACCCCACACAGTTAGTGCGTAGAAACTTCCCAGGAGTTGAGGCGTTACACAATGTTCTTGCAAGATTTTTCTTAGAACAAGAGCTTGGCCAAATGTAGCTGACAGGAAGTGTTCACATTTCCAATGTTCACAGATATAAAGCTTGATTTATTTCCCTCGACAAGTTTCCATTAGCGATAATACTTTAAGTGGCAGGATATACAAAGGGTAGAAATCCTGGCAGAAAGGGGCTTGGCGAACCCATTTCACCAACAGTCAGGTGCCGGAGGGGCGAAAAGAATTCCCAGAAGAGGCTTGGTGTATGCTCACATGATAATCCGGTCAGACCTGGAGTTCTTACTGCGTCTCGAAGATAAAGATGAATATGTACTGATTTACAAAATCGGTACATCCTCCTCCTCCAAAGGAAGACGATGGGGAGATGAAATGCAGGGTGATGGTGTCCAGCTGGTCTCTTGGCAGCTGAAGAAGCTACTCCAATCTCCGCCAGCAGACCTTGAAGTAGATCTCCTCGGGTAGAATGATGCCATGGGACCTAGATGGTACCTCCAAACTGGGCCCAGATTGGTAGTTCACGTCCCACATAGTGACCACTGAAACACACATCAGAACAGCAGCGTATTGTCCAAATACAGTTCCCTTAGAGGGAACGAGCGTTCCAAACCAGTCAACCAGCCATAACAGCTGAAGTTATCCCAGGAAGGATAAAAAAAACATATCACACGAAGCATTAGTGTGCCATCGAAGTTCACTTAGGAGTCTTTCAAGTCACACACGGGATGCTTGAGGCCACGAACAAGGTTCTGCGCCAAGACAGGGGTTCCAGGGCATAGTTAAAGTTCACTGAAGTATGAAAATCACCGAAAGGGGCAACCAACTACACGATATGACTGACGTTAACAAGCTTAATAAGAAGGTTCACTACAATACTTAGCAAGAATAACCAAAATTTGACTACGGCATACAGAACCCAGAATATTTTACAGAATACGCAAATCAAAGGCACCTACAAACTTGTCCACCAAAAATTTTAAACAATTTTTCAAAATGAATTTACTTTAACCAAAACCGAAGGACCATTTTTCTGCGACTTCACGAAATCAGGACTGCACGTAACTATTCCCAAAATTCACAATGACAATTACATTAACATGCCGCACGGGGCATTCCATCAAAACTACATTTATTATACCGCCAGTGGTATTGCTCAAGTTAAATACATTACAAATTACCTACCGCACTGAGAGCATCACACAGAGCTCGTTTTGATATGCACACAAACACAATTTACATGTCTTGCTCAATTTCACATGTCCCTGAACCGCACTGCCCTCAGTGGCCTCCAAGGACAGGAGGAACAGAGACCACAACATCCTATCACACAAGCATACTAGCAGCAAGACAAACAAAATAAGGAAAAACGACGTCAACCACATAATTCACACACATTCACACTCCCGGCACCTGGGCTGAGAACTGAACCCAAGGCCAAGGACTCATACAAGGCGGAGGACTGGGTCTGCAGAACGATTCACACTAAAATATAAGACCCTCAATTCCATCGGACTGTCACCCCGATATTTCTCCCTCTCCATAACTGCCTACGGGCACTGATCCCGGCGACAACACAAAGACATAATTACCCATTCATACTGCAACTTGCGAACCAGGAAAACAGCACGGAGACTGCAGTTCACAAGCCTGACGTGAATTATAAAAACAGTATGCACTGTCATTCACGCACTACACAAATATCGCCCTGTCCTTCACACGACAGGTCCTCTCCCTTACCAACGCGGGAGGAACTTTACTCTTGGGCCCCTGGCCATCAAGACGTAAATCAGCTTGGTACCTGAGCTGTCCCTCCGGATCAACACATGACTCCACGGAGGGTACTTGACATCTTCTCCACAAAGGCAGGCCGCCTCAGAAGATGAAGTACAACACTTTACAAACACAATAAATACACATAGATATCTTTCGACACAAGGTAGGGCACCCACCAAGGGTCACACACACCCTAGTGCACGTGGCTCACCTTTCAATCACACAACACAGACAACCAAAACCCCGAAAATTTCTCTATCTAGCGTTACCATAGACTACAGACATCTCTAACAACGTGTGTCACCTACCATTAATATTCAACATCCAAATACTGGGTGGCACTTGATGACCACACTCAAATCGAACCCATGATGCTTCAACGCACCACTGTCATCAAAACGTTCTTAAAACATTAACCCCACGAAGCTACTTAAAATCTCAAAATTCACAACCTCCTCGACTAACGACGCGTGTCTGTATCTCACGAAATTCTACCCCCAATAGAATCCCTCCCAGAATATCAACACTAAATTATTCAGAATTACAAATCACAGCAGTGACAGATGTTACATCTCAAAAGGCATGAAGCAATTAAAATCTTCAAAATAAGTCCATAAATCCAGCTCGCACCAACCACATTGGAACCTCACACACCCAAAAAAAACTGCCAAGCTACCAACACACTATTACTCAGAGAATTTAAATTTATTTACCACAAAATATGACACTACTCCAGTAGCCTCCCCAGGACACTGACTTACACTACGGCTCACAATCGATCAGAACATCTGGTGGCAACAGCCGAACTCACACACACCCAAGGAGACGGGGCTACACAAAATTTTAACGAACCCAGAACTTTTCAGAGTTGAGACTACAACAGAAACGCTAGCGGTCTAACAGATCAAGGCTGCAAGTTATAAATAAATAACCAACTAATGCACTGAAGCACCTCAAACTAAAACTCCAGAATCAAAATATGCATGAACGCCTACAACAGCTGATTGTGAAGTGAACACACCCAACCTAACGGGAGTCTACATGAAATCTCACGAACCTACAACCCTTCAGAAATGTGACCACAATAGAATAACCTAGCCGCCTAACAGCAAGAACTGCAAGTTATGAATAACTAACGAACCAGCCTACTCAATGCCATCGCAAACGAAACACTGCAGCCTCAAAAAATCTCAAAATCAGACTAGCGAACACAGCAGCCGACATACAACGACAGCTCAGCATGTTACCGCAGGGTCATCTCCCTAAAGGAAAACTTTCACCAACCGAACTACCAAATAATTTTTTTTACTACCAAAAAACAAGTATTCCCAGAGCTAGCAACTTCATCACTGGAACTCGAACACAGGACTCCAGTTCCTAACATTCATCCGTCATCCATCACACATCCTTCTCAAACATCTCATTATAAGATTTAACCACCCACGACAATAACCCGTTACTTTCAATTATGCAAATTAGCAGTCGCACAGATATCATGAACCTAAACTAATGGTATTGCGGACTCTTACCAAGAGGGCCTCCGTAGAGGTCTTTTAACCCCGACTCCCCACTGACTGAGCGGCCTCAACTACCCAAAAAAATTTTTTTGCCTGTCACCGAGATAACGAAGTCCCATACCTTCAGTCACTCGACTCGGGCAAATACTATATACACCCTGCCCGGGGCCAACCAAACTGGTACTCACACCCCAAATTAATTGAACTCCTGACAGTAGATCCCGGTTCGAAGCACATTTGCATAATAGGTCCAGTTCAAAATGCAACTAATACAACTAATATAAATAACAATCCACCTTACGTTACTGGCAATTAGGCCTCAATTTACTCCCACCCAAATTCAAATTGCAAACTTATATCAATTCATTCACACATGACTAATTCATTCAATCAAAAGAATAAAAAAAACTTGAAGGATTACAAAAGAAAATAAATACAATTTTGACCACCAAAGAACACCAGTTCGATTCCTAGTCAGGGCAGCAATAAAGATCGCATCACACATACACTCATACATCTTGAGCACAATCAACCACAGAAATACATTCATGCATCCACTAGACATACGTGCTCCCTTCCCTGAACAATTCTAAATTCCCCATTTACACCAGTATGTTAGTATTCGGATCGTCAAGACACTATAACATCAACGTAGTATCAACTCACGTGAGGACCTGATAAAACAACCCGTAGTTGTAGCCCTGAAATCACAGTTCTCCTTACATCGTACAAATACGTCCTAAAACGCAAGAAACCAATCGGGAGAATTTATTTATTTACGCCCTAAATGAGATTAGGACCTGAAGGTGAATGCCTCCCAGAACAATCCCACTTAGTAAGTCACTCAACGAAACACACACTAAGATATTGAATATTAAAGCAATCACAAATACTTGACCAATTTAGATGACAACCTAACCTTAAAATCCCATGTCACAACAAGACAATTTACTCTCCCCCCAATTACTAAGCAAACTTAAACATCAATCAAACATACATAAACACTCACCTGATTAATTTATACTGAATTAGCACACACGCAATTCGACACTTAACATCATTCAAAACACAATTACCGAACGATCATATAGACAGCAATGCGACCATTCGCCAGAATTAATTTAACGCAGAATAAGTTGACAACACCAAATTTTAATACTCTCACGGTCCAATTTAATTTGACAGAACTACCAACAGCAAAATAATTAACCCCCAGCTAAAGAAATGACAACAAAACTTGAAATGTTTGGCCTAACGAACAGCTGACAACTACCAATTATACCTCACACGTATTATGCACAGTGAATCGCAGAACTTCACACCTCCAGCCTTACGTCACTAACAATTATGAAAAACAATTACAGATTTACCCCCAAGGAACCTGCTGATGATAAATCCACACACGCAATTCACATTTTTACTGACATCAGTTTCATAAAATAATAACTTGTCACAGTCGCCAGCCATGATTGTTCAAAATCACTACGTGATTCAACAAGCGTGCACTAAACGCACATCAAAACAGACACTAAGTTATTCTTACTGGAAATACAAGCTTATCAATTGCAGCCTATTTTCAAGAGACTTTAAAACGTCAATAATTTAAATTTTACCAAAACTACTTCCAATCAGACAAACATTTTATTTTTTCCAAACACGTGACACAATTAAGTCAAAACAACATTTCCTGAGGTGTACTTTTAGCACAGGCGCAGTAAAATTGAGTTGGACTATTACTCACAAGAAACAGAATGAATTTACAACCACCCAAAAACATACAACCAGCATATCAAATCTCACCACGTGCGAAATTCATTCGGCCGGTCGATAAATCAATCTGGCAACGCAGCTCCGCCATTACTATCCCAGCAGTCCTGACTTCCGTTCCGCGCACGTGACTGCCACTTACAGTTCTCGGCTATATTCTCGTCTGACAGCTGACGATATGAATTGCTCATTTGGTCCTCGGTGTACACAGCAAGTTATTTTACATGAAATCAAATCACAACAGGTATTAGGTTCTGCTCTATTAACAAGCCTACCTATTGGAAAGAAGAAAAATTAGTAAGGAGGACCCAATCTACATGAATTTACGTTAATTACTGAATTTGAAATGTTATTAATCAATAGGAAAGATTATTTGCTAATGGCAAGATCACAGAACAAACCATGCTCTGTGCTACCTCTCTAGTGGCTCTATCCCCCCTTTCCCTTTAAATAACCAAAATGATAATAATAATAATATTAGCATATCAAAATATAATTCATCAACATGATATTACCATATCAAAAATTAATAATTTATAACACACAGAAAAGGCCTAATTTAATTACTCGCTAGGTCAGCTGAATTCACAGCTAAAAACCTAGGCAGAGAATATTCCTAGTTCCATAGCATTGTGGAATACTCTGATCTAACTTAGAATAAGGGAAAAGGTGGGATGTAACCGAGGTCAAGACCAGCTTGATGAGAGGAAGGCCTGATGCGTACCTCAGTAGGCCGTATTAAAATGACCCTGCCAAAAGATGAAGAAGGAAAGGGGAATAATCTTCCTAGTGACTTCATGCAATAAATAACGTGACAAATCGAAATAAGCTAACATGTATTGAACAGTAAGATAAAACAATTACAAGAGAGACCCTTCCACCACTTAATTAACTAACTGACAAATATGATCTAATTAAACACAAATGAATGACTTAACCTAAACAAACCAGACACTTGCCTGCTTGGCAAGATTCCACCCACCTACATTTGTGATAGAAATGAAATTTAACTAGAATGATTCCCCTGACGACAAAACTAAAGGAATAACAACATGAAATTAGACTCTATGTCACCTCAAAAAACAATGTCACATAAGCAACTTAAAAGCCGTTTAATACGACTAAGGCGGTCCGAAAGCCTGCTTATGACTTACCGTCTTCAGCAGCCTTTCTGACCAAAGTTAAAACCTTTTTCCTTCCCTGAATCTAATACCAATCGAACGAATCTGCATATCCAAAACTTAGCAAAATATACTTATTAACTAACAATCATAATTCTAAAAATAACAGTCCTGAAACGCCATTCGACACATGGCATGTAAAATTCACATTACCAAAAATGTTTTGCAGTCAAAGTTTGTATTCAACTTTCTTTCAGTTGCCCCTTAGTATTAAGTTATGATAGTACCACCTGGTGTCTTCCGGCCCTCCGAGGAAACTGCACTGCGAGTTTCCCCGGAGGCAATTGCTTAAGAGTCTCGATGTCAGCAAGGTCCTTCACACACTGTCTCTGGAGTCACAGTCCGCAACCCTGTATTCCAATGCACCCCCACCGCACTACTCCAGTAATACCAATGTGACTAGTGGCGCAACGGGCCAAAACAAAGCCAGAGTCCAAGGTTTACAGTTGGTACCTCGAATACCACCCCACACAGTTAGTGCGTAGAAACTTCCCAGGAGTTGAGGCGTTACACAATGTTCTTGCAAGTTTTTTCTTAGAACAAGAGCTTGGCCAAATGTAGCTGACAGGAAGTGTTCACATTTCCAATGTTCACAGATACAAAGCTTGATTTATTTCCCTCGACAAGTTTTCATTAGCGATAATACTTTAAGTGGCAGGATACACAAAGGGTAGAAATCCTGGCAGAAAAGGGCTTGGCGAACCCATTTCACCAACTGTCAGGTGCCGGAGGGGCGAAAAGAATTCCCAGAAGAGGCTTGGTGTATGCTCCCATGATAATCCGGTCAGACCTGGAGTTCTTACTGCGTCTCGAAGATAAAGATGAATATGTACTGATTTACAAAATCGGTACAATAAGGTATTTTGAAAGCTATTAATTCAAACTAAACATTGTGGGGTTTGAAGCCATTTTTTTCAGTGTTGCCTTAGTAAACAAGAGTTTAGTGCTTTCGTGTTGACCGACTGAAAAGCACTAAACACTTGTTCAAACTAAACAGATGATCCGTGATAATAAATTGAAATAGCCTATAGGCTATACATGGCTTATTAAAGAATGCTACATAATCAACTTCCGATCGATGAAGAACAGCCAAATCTTTGGGCATTGGATCTGAATTCTCATCATCAAAAATCCAAATACACGGGGATGAAATAACCATGATGTCTAAGGCCACAAATGGAACAACAACAACAACAACGGAAAAATAAATAACTGTATCGTCTTTATAATGTTCACTTGTCATGATATCATTGAATTGCTCAAACTGAATGAATTTAATCGAACAGTATCTGCAATATTACTCGATAAACATAAATATTATAGCTAGGGGTAAATAGATTCTACATTATTAGAAAACGCATTACGAAAATGAATTCGCATATTTTATTGTTATAATTACACAAGATAACAGATTTTTCGGCTAATTCTCTATTACTACTGCAATTGTGCAACCGATTGTTTTACATTTTTTAATCAATTGATACAAATTCATTGCTAATTGAAATGTGTTTTAATAAAGTAACAGGGATAAAAACTACACTTTCAATTATCAACACAGCAATACAAATAGAAAAAAAGTACACACGTGCATAATTGGATAAAGCAGAGGCAGCCTATGAACTGAACTTCAAACATTCCCAAGTTTTGAAATGGTAATCTTCCTGGTGTCACTTGTTGGTGGTCTTAAACCCCCGCTAGATTTTACAAGGCGGTGAATCAGTGGTTAGCGTGTCTGTTCCATTATCCAAAGTTCGTGGGTTTGATTCCCGGTGGAGAAAATTGGATGTTTGAAGGGCAGGAGAAATCTACGGTACTCCCAATGGTACAATGTTTATTCGTAGTTACGAGTAGTTACAAATATAGTCCATGTTTGTCCAGATAACAGCAAAAATGGAATGTCGAAATTGGAGAGTTGATCACCTAGAGGGCTCCAAGTACAACAATATCACAATAAAGTAACTGGGATAAAAACTACACTTTCAATTATCAACACAGCAAAACAAATAGAAAACAAGTACACACGTGCATAATTGGATAAAGCAGAGACAGCCTATGAACTGAACTTCGAACATTCCCAAGTTTTGAAATGGTAATCTTCCTGGTGTCACTTTTTGGTGGTCTTAAACCCCTGCTAGATTGTACAAGGCGGTGAATCAGTGGTTAGCGTGTCTGTTCCATTATCCAAAGTTCGTGGGTTTGATTCCCGGTGGAGAAAATTGGATGTTTGAAGGTCAGGAGAAATCTACGGTACTCCCAATGGTACAATGTTTATTCGTAGTTACGAGTAGTTACAAATATAGTCCATGTTTGTCCAGATAACAGCAAAAATGGAATGTCGAAATTGGAGAGTTGATCACCTAGAGGGCTCCAAGTACAACAATATCACAAATACAGGGTGGGTCTCATAAGTAATGTCGTTTTTTAAAGAAAAATGTTATTCAGAAAGTTTTCTGACAAGAAATTAAACTATTCTTCAAAGTAGAGACCATGAGATTCTATGGTCTTGAGCGATCTTTCAGCGAGGTTTATTATCCCGCGATGGTACTAGTCTCTGGGTTTTGATGCGAAGAATTCGGCGAGACCCACTTCCACAGCTTCAATGTTTTCAAAATTTCTTCCACTCAAGAAATAAGCCATGGATCGAAAAAGATGGTAATCTGAAGGGGGAATATCAGGGCTGTGTGCTGGTTATGGTAGCAGTTAGACTCCTCCCAATTCCTGATTTTTTGTCATTGTTGTTCGTGCAGTATGGGGTCTCCCATTGTCCTGCTGCAAGAGAACTCTATTTCGGTTAACTAGTGCTAGGTATCTCCGTCTCAAAATTCCATGAACTCGTTCGAGTTGTTGAGAATAAAGATCCGCATTGGCTGCACGCCCGTTTAGAACAATCTCGCAGTGAATCACTCCTTCAAAATTCCACCAAACACACAACATCACTTTGGGGCCGAAACGATCCTTTTTAACGATGACTATGGCAGTTTGACGGACACTGAGTCACTCTTTTGAGGCGTCAGCGTTGCGTTAATATATCAATTATTCATCTCATGTGACAATTCTCCTCATAGATCTATCATCCGTGGGTTTGCCGATAAGCTGGGGCAGATATACACTCTACGTTGTTCCTGTTCAGGGGTGAATTCATCTACAGCATCTGTTTGATTTTCCAAGTTTCTTAATTTAGGGATGTGTGGTATGTTTTGATGCGCCAAGTTCTTCTGACAGCCTACGATAAGTTCTTTGCGGATTTTCTTCCTAAACACTACGTGTGTTCTCAATATCCCATGGGCCGATAACCTAGATGTTAGGCCCCTTAAAACAACAATTATCATCATCATCAATATCCCATAGTAAGCTCTAGGTCTTCCAGAACGCGGAAAATTTGTACTGTGTTCTTCTCCAGTGTTGAAACGTTGGAACCATAGTTGTGCCACACGCTCACTAACGACACTTCACTTCACATATTCTTCGGTCCGCGACAGTAGCTTGTTTCCAGTAGTGCATTAGAAGGACCCTAACCTCCAACTTCGTAAATTCAATTTGTGATTGCGTATCAACACCTGACGACTAATTACACTTGTGTGAAGCCAAAATGTGTAGGTTAGAAATGATAACGCTCTATTAGTTCCAACGTTCGCCGCAAGGTGCTGAGTGCGATGCCATCTAGTAGCCAAGTCCGCAAGCTAGGTGTCGAAGACAGTAGCATTTGGTAGCAAAAGTAGGAAATACTTGAAATTATTGCCTGCACTCCTTATTTGAACAAAAACAGATAACACACACTAATACAGCGATCACCACTAACACCGGGTATCAGAGAGATTCTACACACACCCAAAGTACACGGGGCTACATGACCACGTTGTCGCAGCCCCTAAACTAAGGAACCAAAGAACTGACGACTGATACATTATCGCAATATAGGCCTACACAATTCTAGTCATGGCCTCCTGTAAATACTAGCATTGGCGAACCAAGGAAACCAATTCTTTCTTATAAAACAAACTTAAAGAACAAGGTTACTTATTGAGACATCCTAATATAATCTGTTATATATAATACGCTCCTGAAGCAGAAGGAGATATAAGGTGTGGTTTGTACCAAAATCTTCCAAATCGTTTCAATAGTACAGGAAAATGATTGCATTTCTTGAAAAGTCAACGGAAATATATTTATTTGTTTATAAAGTGTGTTTAAACAAATGAACAAGACGATAGCCCCTGGAAAAACTGTGTCGCGTCCAGCCCGCATAACACTAGTGACGGGCGGGTAGTCAGTACACATGGAGTGCACACAATCCATTGTGCATTGAAAAGAATATTCAAACGGTATTACCCGCAACTTTGACTAAGTGCACTCTGATTTCATACAAATAAACATATTCACAGAAGCCTGCATAGCAGTAAAGCCGGGCAGGTGGTTACTGAACATGCGAGATTTCTCACACAGGTGCCCTACTGTCGACCAAAATATTATGTGCACTCGGGTTTGAAGGTTGTTTGTCCAGTAACCATTATACCTACATAAAATCCAATAACATCATCATTTTCGTCGTTCTATTTTACGTTGGTTCATGTAGGTTTGGAGTTTTTAATTTATATTTTAATATTTTTTATCGCAGTGGGAACAAAAAACGTGCCCATCTTTAAGCGTGTTTCAAGCATGCGTCACATTTAAGAATTATTATCTCAACAACCCGTCATCAGATCGAATCCAAATTTTAACACCATATATAAGGTTCGTTCAAAAAGTAACGAGCCGGAGGCATAATTACAGAAACCAGTACCTGTATGTTAAAAGTATCGGCCCTGACTATTGAGGTACTTGTCCCACTGTGACACGAGGCGGTGAATGTCTGTCTCATGAAATTCTCTGGGCTGCGATGTGAACCAGTTCCGCACGTACAGCTGGACGTCGGCGTCCGAGGTGAATCGTTGACCCCGAGGGGCCATTTTCAGGGGAACAAACATGGCGTAATCACACGGAGAGCGGTCTAGACTGTATTGAGGGTGGCCGACAACCTCCCATTTGAATTTCTGCAGGAGTGCCGCGACTGTGTTGGCCGTACGAGGTCGTGCATTGTCGTGAAGCGACTACGGCGGCTATGGCGTTCACTGTCACTCGGCGGTCCTGGGTAATGAGTGCATCAACCAGCTGGACGTTTTCATCGGTAATGCAGGGGGGTGCCCCAGACCGGGCATCATCGGCTAACGACACCCGTCCTTCCCTGAAGCGCTTGTGCCACGCCTTGACCCTTGCAAGGGACATGCAGTGTTCGCCGTACACTTGTGACATTCGGCGATGAATGTCCGTTCCCCCTACTCCTTCCGCTGTCAGAAACCGAACAACACCACTTTGCTCTTCGTTTGACGCCTCCATGTCACTGTTTGCAATGCGACTGGCAGCGTTGGACGATTGATGCATGCTGCTGCTCGCTTTGTAACGTCACGTGACGTGCACGTGTGTCCTCTAGCGACGGGCTGTGACCTTCCACGCTCTGGTCGGAACCACACCTCGTTACATACGCCACGGTTAGCCGATGTCGTCACCGGTTTGCGCATTCCAGCCTCCGGCTCGTTACTTTTTGAACGCACATTATACATTGGAATGTTTATATCTGGTTTATAAATTTCAATTTTTCTTGTGTCCAAAATACAAAGTTGTTATCATTTTCGTAAGGTAAATTTTTCTCGGCTCGGGGTGGTTGGAAAACGTAGTTTTGGGTCGCTTTGTAATCCTTATACATCAAATGGTTATGCTGTAACTTATGACTGTGAAATACGTAAATTAATTCACTTATTTTATATCGGTTTGTATTTGTACGGGGAAAAAAGGCATGGCTCAACAGGTGCCCGATACGGAGAAAGCTGTACAACGTTGCAAGAATGGAGCCCATCACGCGTCATGGCGCGCCTCACTCTGAAGTGATGGGCTGCTTCTCGGCAACGCTATACATCTTTACCCGTATCGGGAACCATGTCTCGTTTTCCCGTACAAATACATACCGCTTTAAAATGAAATGAAAATCCACAGCCTGCTTCCAGTCTCCGACCGGGTCAGGAATGGAATGAATGAAGCCCCCATCTAGCGGCGAGGATATGAACTGTGCCGGCTGCCGAGGCCTGACGCACTCCTCTGGGGCAATGATTAATTGAATGACAGATGAAATGAAATGATAGTGGAGAGTGTTGCTGGAATGAAATTTTGACAGGGAAAACCGGAGTACCCGGAGAAAAACCTGTCTGCCTCCGTTTTGTCCAGCACAGATCTCACATGGAGTGACCGGGATTTGAACCACGGACCCAGCGGTGAGAGGCCGGCGTGCTGTCGCCTAAGCCACGGAGGAGGAAAAGTTACCTTATAAGAATGGTAACAACATTTTTTTGGACACACAAAATGTTGAAATTAATAAACCAGTTATAACACATTCCAATGTATATGGTGTTAAAATTTGGATTCGATCTGATGACGGGTTGTTGAGATAATAATTCTCAAATGTGACGCATGGTTGAAACACGCTTAAAAATGGGCACTTTTTGTGTTCCAACTGCGATAAAAAAATATTAAAATATAAATTAAAAATTCCAAACCTACATGAAATAACGTTCAATAGAACGACGAAAATGATGATGTTATTGGATTTTATGTAGGTATAATGGTTAGTTCACAAACAACCTTCAAACTCGAGTGCACATAATATTTTGGTCGACAGTAGTATGAATATAATTATTTTATTGTGAAACTATCTAAGAAGGTACAAGAAAAGCGACTTCAATGGTACGGGCATGTGAGAAGATGGGAGGATTCCTACGTGGGGAGGAAGATGCTAGACATGCAAATACAGGGAGTGAGAATGCGAGGCAGACCGACGATGGGTGGATTGTGCACAGGAGGACCTCAAAAAAAAACAGTTATCGGAAGAGAATGAGCATGACCGGGCTAAATGGAGGAGAGCTGTCAGAAACATCGACCCCTCATTTGAGTGGGAATGATGTAAAGTGTGGATAATAATATACTTAATGCAGCCAAATAGCCATAAATTAAAATATAGGTTACATTGATGGGCTACATATTTGCATATTCACTTATAGACATTGTTTTTCTTGTACAGAATTCTATGTGGTACAGTTCAAACATTTTTCCACATAATGTGCAATTACAGTCTATACTTGTGTCATGGAAGTGTTTTGATTTGCTGAGTAGGTGGTGAAAACCGTGAACTGCCAACCTCGTAATGACATGTCTTAGTTCGAAATTAGCTTTTGTCCACGAGCGGTCTATCATGGCCCCTGTGTCATAGAAGTGTGGTTGTACTTCTTCTCTCTTCTCCGTCAACGTTGCCAGAAGTTTCTCTGATGCACCGGTGCTCGGTAGGGGTATGCTTGTCCTGAGGTCATCTACGAGGAAAGATTCCTTTGCCAGGAGATATGCAAGTCTAGATCGTCTCGTTTTTGATACTCCTATCACCTTCTTTATGTAGTTCGCTCTCACCCTTTACGAGGTGGATAGGTTCCTCGTTGTTAAATGTGTCCAGATGATTCCAATGCCATAGGTCATTATTGGAAGAATTTTTACTCTGAATAGCAACATTGCTGTCTCCAGACAGAGTGATCTGATGTCTTTTATTTCGTGCATTGCCATCATTACTTGGGTTACCTTATCTGTGACATGTTTTGTGTAACAATATGTACTCGATTGCAGTGTGATGCTTAATATTTAAAGTCAGGAACTATCTTTAATTTTATATCCCGAATGAAAATCTCTGCTGAGGCGGGTAATCTTCCTCCTTTTCGGAAGATCATCGTGTCTGTGGATAGCGTGTCGGTCTACTAACTCCAAGGTTGCAGGTTCGCTCCTGGCCGTGGCAAGTGATTTTTGAAAGGCGGCAAAAATACGACACGCATGTCATACGATATTGGCAAGTCAAAGAACCCATTTGAATTCAGTAGGCCGTGTTCATAATGGCAAAATTCATCTCGGGAGTTTCCGCCAACCCAAAGTTCCTCATTTCTCTACTAGAAAGCTCTATAGTGTTCAAGGATCTTAGATATCTAACCTCCTTGACTTTCATAGTGATTCAAGGAACAACGAAATTCGACATACAAGCTACCCTCTGGGTGACAAATTATAACGCTTGCAACCGGCACCCGAGGCCATACGATCTTATTATTATAATAATCTTATATCTTATATCTTATTTTATACTAGCTGTACCCGGCACGCGTTGCAATGCCAATCAAAGAAAGTGTTGGCGTTGTAACTTTGCTTGTTGAAGTGCTTTTGGATTCCCAATATTTATTTATTTTCCGTTAACCACCTTTAAACTATTGTAAAATTGATCTACTATCTCAAAAAATCATGGGAGCGTGCTCAACAACTCACCAAAGTTTCATCGCAATGAAATAAATGGTATATGAACGCATACGGGACTTTGTTGAAAAGATTCGAGCGCCGTCTATCATTTGTTGAATATACTCGTACGCTACCTATTGTAAAATGGATTTACTAAGTCGAAAACCTTCCCTGGCGTGTACACAACAACTCAAGAACGTTTCATCGCAATCGGATGAATGGCATATGAACGCATACGGGATTTTGTTTAAACGATTCACACGCCTTCACTCATTTGTTGAATCTTTTGTGCACCACCCATTAAAAACGGATTTACTAATTCATACACCTTCGCAGGACTGTACTCAACTCACCAACGTTTTATCACAATCGGATGAATGGTATATGAACGCATACGGGACTTGGTTGAAACGATTCACGGGCTGTCGCTCATTAGTTGAATGTACTCGTGCGCTACCAATTATAAAATGGATGTACTAAATCAGAAATCTTTGCGGGAGTGGAAACAACATTTCTCTAAATGTCATTGCAATCGCATGAATGGTATATGAACACATAAGATTTTTTTAAACGATACGCGCGCCGTTACTCATTTGTATAATCTACTCGTGTGCTACCTATTGTAAAAAGGATTTACTAAGTCAGAAACCTTTCCTGGAGTTTGCACAACAATCCAACCAAAGATTCTTAGCAATCGGATGAATGGTATGTGAACGCTACGTGACTTTGTTTAAGCGATTCGCGTGCCGTCGATCATTTGTTGAATCTACTTGTGCGATGCCTATAGTAAAGTGGATGTACTAAGCCAGAAACCTTCCCTGAAGTGTACACAACATCTCACACAAAATGTATCGCTATCGGACGAATGGTATATGAACGCATACGGGACTTAGTTGAAACGCTTCGCGTGTCTTCGCTCATTTGTTGAATCTACTTGAGCGCTACCTATTGTAACATGGACTTACTAAGCCTGAAACTTTCCCTGGTGTGTACACAACTACTCACCCAAGTTTAATCGCTATCGGACGAATGGTATATGAACGCATACGGGACTATATTGAAACACTTCGCACGTCGTCGTTCATTCGTTTAATCTACTTGTACGATACCTATTGTAAAGTGCATTTACTAACCCAGAAACATTCCCTGAAGTGTACACAACATTTCACCCAAGTTTCATCGCTATCAGACGAATTGTATATGAACGCATACGGGACTTTGTTGAAACGCTTCGCGCGTCGTCACTCATTTGTTGAATCTACTCGTGTCCTACCTATCGTAAAGTGGATTTGCTAATCCAGAAACCTTGCCTGTAGTGTCCACAACCTCTCACCCAAGTTTCATCCCTATCGGACGAATGGTATGTGAACGCATACAGGACTTTGTTGAAACGCTTCGCCCGTCGTCGCTCATTTGTGGAATCTACTCGTGCGCTACCTATTGTTAAGTGGATTTAATAAGCCAGAAACCTTCCCTGATGTGTACACAAGAACTCACCTAAGTTTAGTCGCTATCGGACGAATGGTATATGAACTCATACGGGACTATGTTGAAACACTTCGCGCGTCGTCGCTCGTTTAATCTACTTGTGCGATACCTATTGTTAAATGGATTTACTAACCCAGAAAGCTTCCCTGAAGTGTACACAACATCTCACCCAAGTTTCATCGCTATCAGACGAATAGTATATGAACGCTTACGTGACTTTTTTGAAACGCTTCGCGCGTCGTCGCTCATTTGTTGAATCTACTCGTGCCCTACCTATCGTAAAGTGGACTTTCTAAGCCAGAAACCTTCCCTGAAGTGTACACAACATCTCACCCAAGTTTCATCGCCATCAGACGAATAGTATATGAACGCATACGGGACTTTGTTGAAACGCTTCGCGAGTCGTCGCTCATTTGTTGAATCTACTCGTGCGCTACCTATTATAACATGGATTTACTAAGCCAGTAACCTTGCCTGTAGTGTACACAACCTCTCTCCCTAGTTTCATCGCTATCGGACGAATGGTATGTGAACGGGACTTTGTTGAAACGCTTCGCGAGTCGTCGCTCATTTGTTGAATCTACTCGTGCGCAACCTATTGTTAAGTGGATTTACTAAGCCAGAAACCTTCCCTGTAGTGTACACAACATCTCACCCAAGTTTCATCGCTATCAGACGAATGGTATATGGACGCATACGGGACTTTGTTGAAACGCTTCGCGCGTCGTCGCTCATTTGTTGAATCTACTCGTGCGCTACCTATTATAACATGGATTTACTAAGCCAGAAACCTTGCCTGTAGTGTACACAACCTCTCACCCATGTTACAACGCGATGGGATGAATGGTATATGAACACATGTGGGACTTTCTTGAAACAAACGCACGCCAATTTGTTGATGCCACTCGCGCGCCATCTATTGTAAATTGGATTTCCTACGCCTATTACAACTTACCAAAATTTGATCGCAATCGCACGAATTGTATATTAACGCATCTCCATTACGCATTTGTTTAAACTACTCGCGCGCTGTCTATTGTGAAATGGATTAACTATGCCTATGATCATCCCGGAAGTGTTTAAAACAACTCACCAAAATTTGATCGCAATCGGATGAATTGTATATGAGCGCATAAAAGACGAACACACAGACATTCCTTTATATAAAGATAATATAATATATAAGATATAAGATAAGAATACGATATGTATAAAAAGGGATGTTCGTTTCTTCGTCTTTCATGCGTTCATAAACCATTCATCCTGGGCCACCGCCCGCTGCTCGGAAAGGACGGATGGTAGTTACCTTGTTCTCAGAGGACCGCTCGCAACTGCAACTCACCGTCAGAAGACATACCCCAGCAGACTAACACCTACAGATGAAGGAAGGAGGGGAAGAAGAATCCCTCAGGCTAGTCTACAGATACCCTCCCAATAACCCATAGAAATGCCACCGACGAAATAATGCCACAACAGTTAGCTTAATTTAAGAAAAACATTTAATCCAAAAAGTGAAGCAAGAACACATGTTAACATGAAAAGACAGGGGTTTCGGTCAACATTAACAGACATAACATAATACGCTTGAACAAACCTAAATCCTTACTAGGGGTCTTAAAAACTTATGACTCGAGTCAAAAAACAATCACCCACAGGTGAAGTAAAAGAGAGATTTCATGTAGCTTGAGGAGCAAAAAAAATGTAAATAAACAAAATTCAGGAAAAATCGGAGACCACATGGATTAAATTAGCACTTACTAAATGAAACGATTTAATGAACCACAAACACTGAAAATTAGGCTCGACATACAGTCAACCGTACCATGCCAAAAATCAAGGAGCTAAATAAAAATAAAGAGACCAGAATAACAAAAACAAATTAATATTACTGCGGCACACGCAGGGAAACTTAAAACATAAGTTAGCACTAAACCAAAAACCAACATGATAAAAAAAAAATCAACAACTACAACATCACGTTTGAGTGTCGTGCCAGACGCCGAAAGACTCTTACCAAAGACACAATGCATCATGAAAAAACAAAACTACAATGGCCACAAAACAGATGGCTGAATGTCATGCTTAATTACGCCAAACAAAGAATTTAAGAATTAACATTCGGCCAGAGAGAAATGACAATAAAGAGAAAAATATTACCTTTTAACAAAAATACGAACAATAAAAACAGAAAAAGGAAGCGACGGATCAAAAAACTAAAGACCATAATATAGGCCAACCCCTGGCTACGAGAAGAAAATTAACTTCACAATTAAAAGGAAAATAACCCTTAAGTAAATAAAAAGGTACTGTACCCGATATCCGGATAGTAGGCTGTCAGATATCCGCCCCCTCAATCGGATTGCCAATAATCAAACGCACCGGCACAGCTACATCAATGAAAATGGCACTGACAGATACTATCGAGATTAGAGCACAATAGTTAACAAGAAATTATTGTGGAACACACCAAAATATACGGGGGTTCATACTTACCTTTACTTACCTCTTAAATTTATCTCGGGGACTGGGTTGTCAACTGGATCACTTAAAGTATGCCCTCACAATAATCTCCACCATGATATTTAAAATGAACCAGAACGAAGACGAGAAACTTTAAACTGCACAATAATTTATTTCACATAAAGAATGATTTTAACAAAAATAAAACAACAAAATCCACGTGGCAATCAGAAGCCATCGACCACATTACCATGTCCTCCTGTAGGACTTGTATACTCTACATACAATGTTTCAGCTTTCTCAAGCTCATAGTAACGTAAAAATAATAATGCACTTGGAATGGAAACGGGATTTGGGACGAGACACATATATCAATTGTTTTGCGTGTTTATATACTTCACATTTTATTTATAGCCACAAGGCTATTACGGATACGTCCTTGGCCTCTGTCATACAGTTGTCCGGGCCAGCTGCAATGCACCTGCATCGTCAAAGCGGACTCCCCGTTCGTTCAACCCTAGCATAAGCGAGTTACCTCAGAGCTTGGCTCTCTTTCAAAACACGTAAATGTTCACATCTCAACTGAAATATTATCACGCAAATCTTTTAAATGCTCCACTCAAACACCAGTGGATTACTCCAACAATCCCAAATCATGTTTAATTGTTCAAACCACTTGTTTAATTAGCGTTGTTTAGAGTATAAAAACAAAACTCTTAATGTTAATAACAAAAGTTCATTAATTATTTATAACAATAATAAATTGTTTATAACAATGTCAAATGACAACTGAAAATTTTATACACGCCTCTATTAATCCTTTCATTTCAAATTATTATCAAAGATATTTACATAATTATTTACAATATTAATATTGTTTATATTTTTTATACAAGAAATACATTAAACCACACGTTTATCCGGTTGATAATTACTCAAATCGTGTTGATATAATCGACCAATGAAGGTTAGTTATATTTAACTGTCAAATTCAGGTTTAATAAGGTTTAATAATAATAATTATTATTTGTGACAGTAACCTCCATTCAAAATCTTCATCTCAAATTATTTAACACTCTTGTTAATTTTAACAGTATCTTCATATGAATAACCTTTCAAAGAACCAGAACAATACATTCAGCGGGAAAATACTTCGCTCAAGACGCACAAAATTGCACAAAAATTGGCCCAAAATTCATCATATATCGTCATATATATGGCATAAAAATCTTCCAAACTACATACAAAAACCTCCACTTATAAATTCATCAACTTCATTTCTTACTGTGGGAACCTCCTTCATTCTTCAAGGGCATTATTCATCAGCGACTTTTACATGTCCACTGAACTAACGATTATACATCCATTGTTCCTCTTTAAAAATTCTTATATTCATCAATTGTATTAATGACTGTTATTATTTAACCTTCGTGGGTTTCATTCATGAATCGATATGAAGTAAAAATTTGCCAATCACAAATAAATTTAATAGCAAATACGATTAGACACTCCTCCCTGGTCTATCAAAATTTGAGATTAATATCATCAAAGTAACGCAGTATAAAAATACTATCTTCAATCAAAGTTCATCTAAACTGCATGAATAGTCGAATAGAATACAATTAGACTGTGGAATGCAAACATTATTGTTCCAGTCTATAATTGAGAAAAACTCCTATCAAATGTTCATTACTATAGTGTATTCAATAAATCGTAACCAAAGTTCATATTTCATAAAATTGTCTATAATGCAATGATAAATGTCTATTGTGCAATCATGTTCATAAGACGACTAGTATTTCAAAGATCGTCGATATCGTAATAGATTTTAACGCTCTAAAATCATTTAATTATTCTACTTTCTTGAGGATGACAAAAAATTGGTCAAAGTAATTTACTGAATAGAATTACTTTAATAAAATGACACGCTGTCTGAATTCAAATCTGCCATAGCAATCATTAACTTTACAGTCAAATCGTGACTACAAAAATATGCAAATTACTGAAAGAATCTAATTATCAGTCTCAACTGATCCAAAATTATTTAAGTATGCCACTGACATAATAATGTCTCAAAAAATCGTAGAAAAAGGCATAAATCATCGAAGTGTACTGAGTACAGAAATGTTAATCAAGAAAATGGGGCACAAAAATAGGACAGAAAATATGGGAAAATGGTTGCTCAGATATCGCTACAAGACTCAAATAATACAAGAAACGTTCACGACTACCTTATATGTTGATTGAAGTTCTAGAGGAAAGTTTTCAAAGAAAACTCCTGTTGGTTCCATTTCACCAGCGTGAAGATGTGCTCCGTCCTCGAACCTGGAATCAGCGTCCTCGGAGAATCGAACTGCTTCCTCCTCCGAAAATTGCACTGCTCCATGTATACGAAAAACATCCTTCTGGCAAAACTCTTCTTTGTGAGCCGGGACAACCCTGGCCTCTCTTGAAAGTTCCCTGAAGTTCTGGTTGAAATTCGCCATGAAGTTTATTGCAATTATTTCCGCAGAAATATTCATAATCGTGGAGTATGATAATATTTCCATTGTCATTTGATATAATTCAGCGATGGATTCACGATGCATGAGTGTAGTTGGATGTTCACTACATGCTCGCTTTTGTAGATTGACGATTAACGAAGTTCCATGCTGTTATTTCACTCAATCGATATATGTCCCAATTGCATTAAAGCCTTAGCCTTCCATCTCAACTACTGTTATAATCATTGAAAGCACTGCAAGATTATAATGTTCCATAGTAGACTGTATCGTTGTATTACCAAACGTATTCTCCAATATCACTGTTGCAATCCACGTGTCAGCCGTAGTGTATAATGTGAAATTTTAAAAGTGTTCTTCATGTGGCGAGAAAATCACTTTTGTTGGCAGCCTTAAAGTGCCAATATCTTTCAAAGTATAACTGTGAAATTGTTCAAATCTTCTACACACCTCAATGTTGTACTGCCCAATTGTATTATAATAAAGGCTGAAGTTAACTCTTGATATCTTATCTGGTGGAAACGTTGATGTGAGCGTTTCAACTTCACCTAGTTTCGAGCAGCGTAAAATGGAACTGCTCCGTGTTCGTTCGATGCGCCGGGCTTTAACCACACGCTAAAGACAACTTGCTTCACTTATTCACTCGAAAATAACTCTATGACATCTGAAATATATATGCGGTATCAGCGGTATGAGAGATATGAGAGCTCCTCTATCCTGTGCACGACCTTTTATCAACTTCTTAAGGGGCGTATCCATCCCTTCCATAGCCTGTTCCTGCGTCATTGCTAGAAGTTTTAACTTTGGCTATACTTGACGGATTTTCAAATTTCAAAAACTCAAAATTAATTTCTTCAAAATTCCAAATCAATGCCATAACTGAAAATAGATTTCCACAAATCTGCATGCCAAAAGTAATCAAATATGGTAGTTTCAGTAATCTCCGTCTTCCTTCCAAACTATCGTTCATTGGTTCGAGTCTCTCCTCCAATAGCGTAACTTCTTCCTTAGCACAATACCTTGTTTCCTGCGACTGCGTCGTAAATCTCAGATCTTTCTCGAACAAAATCATGACGTCACCAAGAATCTCAGCTCCATCAGCCTACTTGCATGAAGTCTACGTCATCCGTGCCTACGTCATGAATATACACGTCACAACTATGACAGTCATAACTTTATTCAATTATGCCAATACAGCCATCGTGGTCTCAATATAATTCAATTTACGGGGGCATTCTCCCTTCACCACGTTTTAAAAACAGTTGCAAATTGTTTTTAAACTCTGTGTTATAAATATCTCAATTCATTTGAACACGAAATTGAATTATATTCTACTCTGGTATGATATTTCCTCTATGTTCCTTAATCATAAGTCTCTTCTTCTCTGGGTTGTGTGTGGCTAATGCATTCTCTCCTCTCTACTTTCTCTTCTGTCCTGAATTTCTGTTTTCTAAGTTCTGCTGACTTGTAGAAGGACCAGGATCGATCACTACATCCTGTCTATTCTTTTGGTTTTCAGCTTCCTTTTCTCGTAATTCCTTCAGATACTGCTGACTTTCTTTCTCTCCTTCTTGATACTTGTCGGGTGTCATAACCTGACCTTGAGAATTCTGATTCTGATTCTGGTATTGGTTATTTCTATTGTAGTTTCTATTATAACCATTGTTGTAGTATCTACCTCTTCCGTTGTTGTAATTCCCTCTATTATTATTCCAGCCTCGTCTTTGCTGATATGGACGGTAACCTTGGGATCTGTTGTTGCGGAAATAATTAATCCTGTGAGGACCTACATTTTCAGTTTTTCCTTCCTCAGGCTTATCAGTTTGCTGCACTTGATCCATGTAGACTGTATTAACGTCTTTGAATTCGTGCCTGTGACCTTTTTGTACCAAATTTGGTATTGGACTCGTGTAGTCAAGCCTTCTCAACAGTTCGTCCATACTTGTCAAATCTCTGATATTTGACGATATGATCAGTCTTCTTACCTCCACAGGCAGCATACGTGAAATCGCATCTATCAACTGCTCTGTTGACAATGGGGGTTGCAAAAATCTCAAGCGTGATAGTTGGCTCGTGAAGAAATCAGCGTACCGTGTTAGAAGAGTACCTGAATACTTCCTCGAGTATACCTCACCTCTTAATGAATTCTGAGCTTCTATTGACCAGAATCGTTTTATCAATGCCTCTGCAAATTCGTCAAAATTGCTAAAAGTGTACCGAAATGCTCTAAACCATTCGAGGGGTCCTCCAGCTAGAAATCATTCTACGATTCTCATCTCTCTCTCTCTAGGAATGTGGGCTTCTATGAAATAGTCTTTATGGTTCCTGATATATTCAATCGGTGTGAGACTATCAGTTTTGCTAAATTTTTGAGGTTTGTCTTCAAAATTCCGGATGACTGTCACGTTTCTCGGATATGAATCCATATAATTCCTCCCACTATCACGATACTTCCATTCGGGTTCAATATTCCGATCCTCTTCTTCTTCCCTGAATCTGGATATACGTTCCTCAGGACTAATATCTCTCTCTTCTGTAGTAAGGTTACCTCTTCTCACGTAATTTCTATCCTCTTCACCAGTCAATCCTTCGGTATCCTTGTCTGTGATTTCCGTGATGACTTTCCTAATCAACTCTTCCTTATAGGTTTCCATCATGCTAGCTTCTCCTAGTTTCAAATTCTGCAGTTTTTTCGTAGTTTCATTAACATCAGAGACAACCTTATGAATCTGTTCCTCTAACGCAGTTTTTAATGCTTGCACGTCCTGACCTATTTGAGTTCTATCCTCAACCTGCTTTTCGGATAGCGAATCCATCCTTACATTCAAGTCTTTCCTAATCTGAACTACTTCATTATTAATGTCTACGTGTGTACTGGCAAGTTTTCTTTCAATTCGTTCCTGAATCTGATCTACATGTTCCCCACTTGACCTGTTCCATTCATCTTTCCAAACCGTTACATTTGCAGTTAACATTTCCGCGATATCTACTTCAATGTCTTCCTTAAGTAAACGATTGTGATCTAATACTTGGGTTCTCATGACCTCTACATCGTATTTTAAGCCAGCTAAAGAAGCTGTTGTCCTAACAGACTCGTCAACTAATCGAGTTGTTAATGCACTAATGTTACGAGTACAAAGTGTTTTTGAAGTTTCAATTTCTTCCCTAACTTTGTTAACATCAGTTTGAACTTTAGCAATGTCTACAAAAACAGTATTGACTTCTACTTGTATTTTATTGATATCGCATTGCATATCATTAACATCTGAATGAATATTGTTTATGTCTACTTGAACATTTGACACATCAGTTCGAGCATTTCTAACCTCTTTTTGAACTTCCTCTACTTTGTCATGTACAGTAGCAACATCATTCCTAACAACAATTACTTCAGCTCTAGCACATGAAATATCACCGCGGACATTGGCAACATCAAGATTCAACATAGTAAGATCTTTCTGTACCTTAGAAACATCAATTTTAACCTCAGAAACATCTTTAGGCACATTGGACACGTCTGTGCGCATGTCAGTTACAGCATTCTCGATTCCCTGGGTATTGATCTGTAAACGCGACATATTATTTTCTAAGTTTGCAGAACTGGTCTGAATAACTTTCAAATTTTCATCCATCCTAGTAGACAAATTACTAGCATTCGCCTTCATCATCTCCTGCATTCGACTAGTATTTCTAGCTTCCATCTCCCTCACACTTTCATCCAGCCTAATAGACAAATTAGCTGACAAACTACTAGAATTCTCCTCCATCATCTGCTTCATATTGTTGGACATCTCCTCCAACATTTTCTTAATACTTTCATCTGCCATTTCAATAATATTTCAATAATAAACTGCTTTAGGGACATACATCAAACAGAGCAAAATAACAACATCTGAGCAACATTTTTCAACATATATAAATTTGAGCAATTTTCTGTCTTAAATCTAACTTATAATTACCTTATAATTAACCTTCGTAGACACTTCATGTTGAAACAAACTCAAGCACATGTTCAAGCTTCTTTGGTTCATTTTAAAATATCCTAACACAAATAATTTGCATTTACAATCCAAATAGTTTAATTTTATCCTTAATATGACTAAACATGTCATAAGCCGGTCAAATAAAATAAGACTCCCGATCATAGGCGATTTTTCTATGTTTCCAGCCTATTTAACCTCTCTCAAGTTGTATAAGATCTGATCTTTTCTGAGTGTAATTTTCCTAATACAACACAATATTTTATTCCTATATAATCACACTCTCAAATTCTACAATTGGCTTAGACATCTAACAAAGAATCAACCTCTTTATTTGAGTCTTCACAATCCCTTTGACATCGATAACTTGGTAATCCAATGTTATTCGAACACTCCACAAAAATTGCGGTGTCAATTCTACTGCAATAACTTGGTAATCCAATGTTATTCAGTCGAACGTGCCAATCGAGCCAATCGTGCCAATCGTGCCAATCGTGCCAATCGATCCCCACGTTGGGCGCCAATCCTACTGTACCCGATATCCGGATAGTAGGCTGTCAGATATCCGCCCCCTCAATCGGATTGCCAATAATCAAACGCACCGGCACAGCTACATCAATGAAAATGGCACTGACAGATACTATCGAGATTAGAGCACAATAGTTAACAAGAAATTATTGTGGAACACACCAAAATATACGGGGGTTCATACTTACCTTTACTTACCTCTTAAATTTATATCGGGGACTGGGTTGTCAACTGGATCACTTAAAGTATTCCCTCACAATAACCTCCACCATGATATTTAAAATGAACCAGAACGAAGACGAGAAACTTTAAACTGCACAATAATTTATTTCACATAAAGAATGATTTTAACAAAAATAAAACAACAAAATCCACGTGGCAATCAGAAGCCATCGACCACATAACCATGTCCTCCTGTAGGACTTGTATACTCTACATACAATGTTTCAGCTTTCTCAAGCTCATAGTAACGTAAAAATAATAATGCACTTGGAATGGAAACGGGATTTGGGACGAGACACATATATCAATTGTTTTGCGTGTTTATATACTTCACATTTTATTTATAGCCACAAGGCTATTATGGATACGTCCTTGGCCTCTGTCATACAGTTGTCCGGGCCAGCTGCAATGCACCTGCATCGTCAAAGCGGACTCCCCGTTCGTTCAACCCTAGCATAAGCGAGTTACCTCAGAGCTTGGCTCTCTTTCAAAACACGTAAATGTTCACATCTCAACTGAAATATTATCACGCAAATCTTTTAAATGCTCCACTCAAACACCAGTGGATTACTCCAACAATCCCAAATCATGTTTAATTGTTCAAACCACTTGTTTAATTAGCGTTGTTTAGAGTATAAAAACAAAACTCTTAATGTTAATAACAACAGTTCATTAATTATTTATAACAATAATAAATTGTTTATAACAATGTCAAATGACAACTGAAAATTTTATACACGCCTCTATTAATCCTTTCATTTCAAATTATTATCAAAGATATTTACATAATTATTTACAATATTAATATTGTTTATATTATTTATACAAGAAATACATTAACCCACACTTTTATCCGGTTGATAATTACTCAAATCGTGTTGATATAATCGACCAATGAAGGTTAGTTATATTTAACTGTCAAATTCAGGTTTAATAAGGTTTAATAATAATAATTATTATTTGTGACAGTAACCTCCATTCAAAATCTTCATCTCAAATTATTTAACACTCTTGTTAATTTTAACAGTATCTTCATATGAATAACCTTTCAAAGAACCAGAACAATACATTCAGCGGGAAAATACTTCGCTCAAGACGCACAAAATTGCACAAAAATTGGCCCAAAATTCATCATATATCTTCATATATATGGCATAAAAATCTTCCAAACTACATACAAAAACCTCCACTTATAAATTCATCAACTTCATTTCTTACTGTGGGAACCTCCTTCATTCTTCAAGGGCATTATTCATCAGCGACTTTTACATGTCCACTGAACTAACGATTATACATCCATTGTTCCTCTTTAAAAATTCTTATATTCATCAATCGTATTAATGACTGTTATTATTTAACCTTCGTGGGTTTCATTCATGAATCGATATGAAGTAAAAATTTGCCAATCACAAATAAATTTAATAGCAAATACGATTAGACACTCCTCCCTGGTCTATCAAAATTTGAGATTAATATCATCAAAGTAACGCAGTATAAAAATACTATCTTCAATCAAAGTTCATCTAAACTGCATGAATAGTCGAATAGAATACAATAAGACTGTGGAATGCAAACATTATTGTTCCAATCTATAATTGAGAAAAACTCCTATCAAATGTTCATTACTATAGTGTATTCAATAAATCGTAACCAAAGTTCATATTTCATAAAATTGTCTATAATGCAATGATAAATGTCTATGTTGCAATCATGTTCATAAGACGACTAGTATTTCAAAGATCGTCGATATCGTAATAGATTTTAACGCTCTAAAATCATTTAATTATTCTACTTTCTTGAGGATGACAGAAAATTGGTCAAAGTAATTTACTGAATAGAATTACTTTAATAAAATGACACGCTGTCTGAATTCAAATCTGCCATAGCAATCATTAACTTTACAGTCAAATCGTGACTACAAAAATATGCAAATTACTGAAAGAATCTAATTATCAGTCTCAACTGATCCAAAATTATTTAAGTATGCCACTGACATAATAATGTCTCAAAAAATCGTAGAAAAAGGCATAAATCATCGAAGTGTACTGAGTACAGAAATGTTAATCAAGAAAATGGGGCACAAAAATAGGACAGAAAATATGGGAAAATGGTTGCTCAGATATCGCTACAAGACTCAAATAATACAAGAAACGTTCACGACTACCTTATATGTTGATTGAAGTTCTAGAGGAAAGTTTTCAAAGAAAACTGCTGTTGGTTCCATTTCACCAGCGTGAAGATGTGCTCCGTCCTCGAACCTGGAATCAGCGTCCTCGGAGAATCGAACTGCTTCCTCCTCCGAAAATTGCACTGCTCCATGTATACGAAAAACATCCTTCTGGCAAAACTCTTCTTTGTGAACCGGGACAACCCTGGCCTCTCTTGAAAGTTCCCTGATGTTCTGGTTGCAATTCGCCATGAAGTTTATTGCAATTATTTCCGCAGAAATATTCATAATCGTGGAGTATGATAATATTTCCATTGTCATTTGATATAATTCAGCGATGGATTCACGATGCATGAGTGTAGTTGGATGTTCACTACATGCTCGCTTTTGTAGATTGACGATTAACGAAGTTCCATGCTGTTATTTCACTCAATCGATATATGTCCCAATTGCATTAAAGCCTTAGCCTTCCATATCAACTACTGTTATAATCATTGAAAGCACTGCAAGATTATAATGTTCCATAGTAGACTGTATCGTTGTATTACCAAACGTATTCTCCAATATCACTGTTGCAATCCACGTGTCAGCCGTAGTGTATAATGTGGAATTTTAAAAGTGTTTCTCATGTGGCGAGAAAATCACTTTTGTTGGCAGCCTTAAAGTGCCAATATCTTTCAAAGTATAACTGTGAAATTGTTCAAATCTTCTACACACCTAAATGTTGTACTGCCCAATTGAATTATAATAAAGGCTGAAGTTAACTCTTGATATCTTATCTGGTGGAAACGTTAATGTGAGCGTTTCAACTTCACCTAGTTTCGAGCAGCGTAAAATGGAACTGCTCCGTGTTCGTTCGGTGCGCCGGGCTTTAACCACACGCTAAAGACAACTTGCTTCACTTATTCACTCGAAAATAACTCTATGACATCTGAAATATATATGCGGTATCAGCGGTATGAGAGATATGAGAGCTCCTCTATCCTGTGCACGACCTTTTATCAACTTCTTAAGGGGCGTATCCATCCCTTCCATAGCCTGTTCCTGCGTCATTGCTAGAAGTTTTAACTTTGGCTATACTTGACGGATTTTCAAATTTCAAAAACTCAAAATTAATTTCTTCAAAATTCCAAATCAATGCCATAACTGAAAATAGATTTCCACAAATCTGCATGCCAAAAGTAATCAAATATGGTAGTTTCAGTAATCTCCGTCTTCCTTCCAAACTATCGTTCATTGGTTCGAGTCTCTCCTCCAATAGCGTAACTTCTTCCTTAGCACAATACCTTGTTTCCTGCGACTGCGTCGTAAATCTCAGATCTTTCTCGAACAAAATCATGACGTCACCAAGAATCTCAGCTCCATCAGCCTACTTGCATGAAGTCTACGTCATCCGTGCCTACGTCATGAATATACACGTCACAACTATGACAGCCATAACTTTATTCAATTATGCCAATACAGCCATCGTGGTCTCAATATAATTCAATTTACGGGGGCAGTACATAAATTAAAATCAAATTTACAGTTGATACGTGTCCCCGAAAGGTACAAAAGAATATTATTTGTTACATATCAGAAAACACCTTTAGGCCAAGACGCCTAGTGAACAAAAATTAATAAACATTTATGGCAGATGTGGACGCCCGCAAATAAAATATATATTAAATTATAACATACCTTAAATTCTTTTTATGGGGACACAAAATAACAAGCACTAATAGACATTAATTAATTTTAAAAAATTGTCTACATAGCTACCAAAAGCACAGACGCCGTTAGTCGCAGATGAAACATCACTTTACCTTTAAAAGGCAGAAAATATTTACACAGGCTTTTCTTAGGATTTTGACACCTCCACAATGTTTTAGGTCACTCAAACTTATTAAATAATACCTCCATTCTGAGGGGGAAGGCATCCCCCTCAGATGGCGAAGCGAATTTTCCGACCAGTTAGTTCAATCAGTCAAGACAAAATGCCAAGAGCCGACATGGCGGCGGACCAGAAAGCCAGGGCGCACTGCCTGCCTGGTACTTTGAAATTGTCCAATCAACGCGTGACACACACTTTGACAATGTACAATATTAGACTATAATATCAATTTGGCGGTATATTTTACATTCAGTCCTTTGTTTCAATGACGAATGTTAATAGAACATTTCACTTTCATATATAGACGATGCTGCGCTCTGTTAGGTAGAGCTTGAACCCCATCATCAGAACAGTAGCCAGAAGGAGCTGCCATCTCGAGTTCATTACCCAAAGCAAGACATCTTAGCGGGCGCTTTAAATGGTAGGGGATACATATACGTCGATGAGATGCATAATGATGTTTAGAGACAGGCTTGCATGGCTCACATCCGATTGCGATCAAATTTTGGTGAGTTGTTGTGCACACTTCCGGGATGGGTATAGGCATAGTTAATCCAATGTACAATAGATAGCTCGCGAGTAGTTAATACAAATGAGTGTTGGCGATGCGTTCATATAGCCTACAATTCATCCGATTGCGACCAAATTTTGGTGGGTTGTTGGTTACACTCCCTGGAAAGTTGTAGGCATAGTAAATCCAATTACGATAGATAGCGCGCGAGTAGCTTCACTATGGCGTGCGATTCGTTTCAACAAAATCCCACATGCGTTCATATACCATTCATCCCATTGAGATGAAACTTGGGTGAGATGTTGTGTAAACTTCAGGGAAGGTTTCTGGCATAGTAAATTGATTTTGTAACAGGTAGCGCACGAGTAGATTCAACAAATGGGTGACGAAGCCCGAAGCGTTTCAACAAAGTCCCATAAGCGTTCATATACCATTCGTTCGTTGAGGTTGAAACTTGGGTGAGATGTTATGTACACTCCAGGGAAGGCTTTGAGTTAGTAAGTCCATTTTACAATAGGTAGGGCACGAGCAGATTCAACAAATGAGTGACGACACGCGAAGCGTTTTAACAAAGTCCCGTATTCGTTCTTATACTATTCATCCGATTGCGATGAAACTTGGATGAGTTGTTGTGTACACTCCAGAGAAGGTTTCTGACCAGCGACAGCGCACGAATCGTTTAATCAAAACTCCATATGCGTTCATACGCCATTCATAGGATTGCGATGGAACATTGGTAAGCTGTTGTGCACGCTCACACGATTGTTTCTAAATTAGTTAAACCATTTTACGATAGTTAACAGGCACTTAATGGAAATTGAAAAAGTATTGCGTATCGAAAAGTACTTCAAGAAACAAAATTACAACGCCAACACTTTCTTTGATTGGCATTGCAACGCATGCCGGGTTCTGCTTGTATGTCCATAAAACTTCAATCGTATTTTTCTAATAGTCTCTGATATTTTCTCGGAATGTTGTTATAACTCGTGAGAATTTTTTTTCTTCCACACTCCCTCTACGCACACTGGGGTAAAGGTTTCCCTGAGGATTTTCCTTTCTTGTATTTCTAAATTTCAGTTAGTGATCTGCCTCCAATTATCAGGGTTTAATGCATTAGGTTGAATTACCGTGCTATAATAGTACATTATGCAACGAGCCTATAATGGCAATAATTAAGGCACGGGTATGTTTATAAAACGAACGAAGCAAGTTTTGTAATTTCCATTCGAGTGCCTTAATTACCATTATAGGCGAGTTGCATACGTCTGTTTATGTTCGACGATAATTATAACTTTATTATATGTTTTAACATAAATATTCATAAATAACTGTTGACATTCAATCCTTTAATTTTGTGATCGGAGCGCTAGGGCTGGGATTGATATCTCTGTTTTCCAAGTTCTCTGACCGACCGATGTATGCGCTCTGTGTGCTCGGCAATGCCATATGTGCACCAGCATTCACTCAAACTGTCACCGAAAGCAATGCGCTATGTAGAAATTGGTGTTGGGGATATTAAGGTACAGTGCTATTTCTTGTTTCATATTCGCCAGTGTATTTACGCGAACATATGGACGGTGCAATTTCCATGTCGGCAATTTATATAGACATGTGGGATTCTGAGCGCATGCGCGAAGGTATCTTTACCTAATTGGTCACACAACTGTTTCTTGAGCACTGATTTGTGGGAGAAACTGTTTTATAATGAACAAGTAGTTCCGTGAAGAACTATACAGCCTATTTTCATATTATCCTACTTATGTTAATTGACACTATCAACATACACAATTTCAGTTTGATTGCTGTAATAGATTCGTAGATATTGAGAACCGACTAAATATTTTGGATGGTCGCCATGTTGGATTGGTAAATGTATAGACCATAGAGTCACGTACCATTAAAGGAAAATTATTCCGTAGGTTCATTATTCAAACGTTCACTTCGATCGCAAGACTACATCACTAGTAATGAAAACTTAATTTTAAAATTCGCACAGCCGCCATCTGGAGGTTATGTAAACAATTGAACTAAATTAGATAACAGTGCATTACAATGTGTATAAATATTTCCAATACCAGATTTCAGTGCGTTTGAAACATTAAATCACGAGAAAGTTCTATTTAAATTTTCAAATTCGCTTGGCCGCCATGTTCGTTTTGTAGTTAACCGGTTTTTGAAAGTCTTATATATGGACTTCCAGTAGTGTCCTTTATCTCCTTACAAAATGTCAGGATGATACCGCTAATAGTTTCAGAGATATAGAATGCCGGCGAAATAATTCGCTCATCCGCCATCTTTTGGTTATGTAAACAATTGAACAAAGTTAGATGTCAGTACATTACTATTTATATAAACATGTACTGTACCAAGTTTCATTGCGTTTGGTTGGTTAAATCGCGAGAAACGTCTATTTAAAAGTCGCAAATTTGCTTGGCCGCCATGTTGGTTTTGTAGTTACCAGGTTTTCAAAGGTCACATAAGTGAACTTATAGTATTTCCCTTTATCACCATTCAAAATGTCAGGGAAATATCGGTAATAGTTTCGGACATATTGAATGCTGGTGAAACATTTCGCACAGCTGCCATGTTGGATTGGTGAGTCGTAACAAAATTTGAAGGGCACGGTCGGGATACCTTACCGAGTTTCATTGAAATCGCTCCAGCCGTTTATAAGTTATTTGGGGGGTCACACACACCCACACACACACATACACATACTCACACACAAGAAGAAAAGGTGACTAAGCCTGTTTTAGCTTTCTTTTCACATTTTTCAAAAATGAGGGAAAAGTGGACATATGAGATCGATCCGGGAAAATGTCTGTCTGTCCTTTTGTCCGTCCTTCTGTCTGTCTGTCTGTCCTTCTGTCTGTCTGTCTGTCTGTGTGTGTGTCCCCCATATCAACTCCTAAACGGCTGCAGCTATCGAAACCACATTTGGTATGAGTAAAGATCTATACCGGGACATCTCAATGTCATACTTGAAAATGATGTCAGTGCTACCAACTGCTAAAAAATCGCAATTGAAATTTGAGCTCCATGTTGGATATCTTGGAATGTACACATGGGAACTATTCCAAAATTGGTACACAATTAGATAATAATACTTCCGTTTAATTTTTAGGAGGCCATAAATGACAGTGTTGCCAAAATGATTCTAATCCTACTGAAAATCCACAGCCTGCTTCCAGTCTCCGACCGGGTCAGGAATGGAATGAATGAAGCCCCCATCTAGCGGCGAGGATATGAACTGTGCCGGCTGCCGAGGCCTGACGCACTCCTCTGGGGCAATGATTCTAATCCTACTGATAGGTCTAAATTTTAAATGCATATAAATCCTACACTATCAGTTGGATTTCAACCACATTTCGTATGTACTATGTGTGCATAAACAGATATGACTGAGCGCATTCTAAAGAGCCACCAGGGCTGTCAACTGTCAATAAATGCACTCTCTATTTTTTATCCAAATACCAATATATCAGAAAGTATGAGAACCCACAGCTTTAAACTTTGCACACGTATAGTGCCCGACATTCTAGATTAATTTGGAGCAACTAATGTATGTCAGTGCTACCAATATGATTGTAAGCCTGCTGATAGGTCCAATTTTAAAATTTCTTTAACTTCTATACTAACAAATGGATTTCATCCAAAATTGGCACAACAATACATCGTAATATTTCCAATTATTTCTGACCAACACATGCATGATATTGTTGCCAAAATGATTTTACATGCGCTGATAGGTCCAATGTCTAACTGCATGTAACGTCCATGCTATCCACTGGACTTCAACCAAATTTTGTATTCTGTACCTTAAGAGGTGGAACTAAGAATATATTCAGTCACCAGGGCTGCCAGCTGTAGTGCTCTATCAGGCTACATCATGCCAGGTATATTTCGAACTAATTAGAAATTTCGATATTACCAAATTCATTTCGTCATTATTCTAGATAGGTCCATAAAGATTCATCATTGGCATGAATATTAAATTTTAAGAAAAGTAGGCTCTTTAGTTCGTCACGTAACTCCTTGTTTTTTTTTTGTTATGTTCTTTTTGTTTTTGTTTTTCATAATATGAAAATAGACTATGATTTATTGATCATGGTATTCATTTTATCAGCAGAATGATGGCTGTTGATTACTGTTCTGAACCGTAGTGGATCATTTACAATTTCAATTTCTTGTAAGTCATTTACTATTTCATTAAGCCAGTTGTTCTTCGCTTTCGTTGAGAGAGGAAAGTCGAGAATCCTTTTATTCAGGCTGTCATTCTTCATTCTGTGAATGTGGCCGTAGAACTTCAATCGCCTTCCCTTTAAGGTGTCGGTGATGCCTTTGAAGCTCCCGATACTTCCGTATCATCGAGATTCCTTCTGCCCAGACTGAACCAATGGTTCATCTTTTTTCTCTGGGTCTTTAATAAGAGATATATCTCCAAAGATCAAATTTTCTGAGGCGTATCGAGCTTCAGGTTTGATTATGCCATAATGTCTAAATGTTGCGTTCCTGGATATTGTTTTTTGTTATAACTGTTCCAGGTGAATACATAGGCCTTCTGTAATTTTTGAAATTCTCTCTTTGTTTAACTAAGGAATTAAGCATGATGGCTGAATTACTTCTCTTAAGTACCTGAATGTTTTTGCTTGATGAACTTTACTGAAATCTGTCTTATATTAATATTGTTATTCTTTATTAGCATATTGTATAATACAGTAGTTTTCCTTCAACCCAAAAAACACTCTACTCCTCCACAAATTTCGGTCTTCAGCATCTTTCTCAGTTAAGCCTCTGGTAGCCCTGCTTCTCTTTACACCATCCATCCATTGCTCTCTGGTTTAGCCCGCTTCCGTTTGCCTTCAGCTTGCCAATGTAACATTAAGTTTGGAACTTTACTATTCTGCAGCCTTGTCACACGTCCAAACCATTGTAATCTTCTTTCTTTAACCACTTCTAGTACATTTCCTTTTATCTGCATAATTTCTCTGACTCTCGTATTTCTAATTTTATCCAATCTTGATTTTCTTGCCGCCCTCCTGCAATAATCCATCTCTGTTACTAATAATGTGTTTGCTTGCTGTCTGTTTAACGTCCAAGTTTCTGCTCCTTATAACAAAATATGTTGTACCAATGAACTGTAAATATGATTCCTAGAGTTGTTTAAAACATTTCTGCTCCATAAAACGGAATTTAATGCTCCAATTGTTCTCCTAGCCTGACTTGCTCTCTTCTCAATTTCCCCCTGCTCTATTATTGAACCCACATATTTAAATTTATTGACTGTTTGAATTTCTGCATTTCTGATCTGTAGTTTCTCACCACCATTATTCTCTAATGTAAGCTATTCCGTTTTGTTGTAATTGATATTTATTCCCCACATTTGATATTCCTCTTCTAATTTCCTCATCATATAAGAGGCATTATTATTATTGTTATTATTATTATTGATCTAGAATACTGCAATAAATATTAATGACCATCAAAATAAATCTATTGAGAAACTAGAAAAAGAAAACTATCAAAAATAATACAATATCGCGTTTTAAAATGCCCACGTATTGGCATGTTGGCGTGAAGCACAAGTGACTGAGCCGCCAAACATCGCACTCTGGGTGTTTCTTACCGTGTTGAAGGACCTTCTACACGAGTGCGCTTTGAAACACAATGATGCAGTCATACGAGCGTTGCGTATATCATTACGCCTGCAGAGCAGAGCTTGCCGAAACAGGACGAAATATTGTCATATTGGGTCAAGAATAAACTAAATATTCTTTTCCATGCTCTAAATGATGTCTTACTCCGTTTTAGGTACATGAACATAGGAATCGTTGCGCCTTTAGATAGAATGAAACAAAATAAAATAAAAAATTAATTAATTAATTTAATTTAATGTCTATGAAGTATTATATTGAATTTCATAGGTAGGCCTAAGTGCTGAAAATATTCAAAATATGGCACTCTCAGTTTGATTGGCAATCAATCAGTGCTCAATACATGCCGAAGATGAAGGATTTTTTAGGAGCGTTAAAAATCCCTCAGTATGCCTTCCTTTGGAGAGGAAGTAAAGCCGGCAGTCACATGTCATAGATTTATGGCATGAGAAAGAACCTTCCACTAACTACACTTGTGTGAAACCAAAATTTGTAGGTTAGAATTGAAAACGCTATATTAGTTCCAACGTTCACCGCCAGGTGCTGACTGCGTTTCCATCTAGCAGCCAAGTCTGCAAGCTGGGGTTGTAGATGGTAGCATTTGGTAGCAAAATTAGGAACTAATTGAAATTTGTGTCTTCAGTCCTTACCTGAATTACAGATAACGCACACTTATACAGCCATCATAATTAACACCGGTTATCCGACAGATTCTACACACACCCAAAGTACACGGGGCTACATGACAGCGTTGTCGCAGCCCCTAATCTAAGGGAACAACCAACTATTTTGATAAAATATTTAAGACCTCTTTGAAGGTATTACAATGCAATCTAGCCTGGTGTAGGCTTTGACGGCCGGGTTAAGGATCACGAGTACGGATAGTTAGGCCGACATAAAAATCAGTGATCTATTTCAGGTAACCTAAATACTTCATAGACGCACTCGGCTGTACAGGTGTATAAACAATTCCATGTTCATGAGACCAAGATAACATTGGGACTATTTAATAAACCATCAAAACTTGAATTAAAGAATTAATTAATTAATTAATTAATTAATTAAACTGCAAAATCCACCATCCAGATAAATCTGTTCTCGTGGAACATGCTCGCACAAAAGATCATTGAATTCAATTTTGAGACTCAAAATTACTTACATAAAATAAAGAAATCAATACTCTTGATGCATCTAGCAAATAAACACTGGATACCCTTACAAAATATCATAAATAGAAAATAATATCCAATTAAAACATATATCTAACAAGTAGTTCCATGAAGAACTATAAAACCTATTTTCATATATCCCACTTATGTTAATTGCCTCTATCAACATACAAAATTTCAGTTTGATTGCTATAATAGATTCGTAGATATTGAGAACAATCTAAATAATTCGTAAGGTCACCATATTAGATTTTATGTATGTTGGCCTTAGAGTTATGAACTATTACATGAATATTATTGAGTAGGTGTAGTATTTAAACTTTAATCGCATGATTAGGACACAAGAAATAAAAAAAGGATTTTAAAATTTTGCACAGCTGCCATCTTGTGGTTATGAAATCAATTGAAATAAATTAGATGATAGGGAATTAAAATTTGTATAAACATTTACCGTACCAAGTTTCACTGCGCTCGGTGGTTAAATAACGAGAAACGTCCATTTAAGTATTTACATTTTTCGTCACCGCCATGTTGGATTTGTGCTCACCAGGTTATTGAAAGTCCCATAGGTGAACTTATGTCCATAGCCTCTATCATCATTCAAAATTTCAGTTTGATTGCAGTTATATATTAATTGATATTGAGAACCGTCTAAATATTTCGGATGGTCGCCATGTTGGATTGTTTTATATGTAGGCCATAGAGTTATGTACTATTAAATGACGATTATTGCGTAGGTCCATTATTCAGACGTTGACTTCGATCACATGATTAGTACACAAGAAATGAAAAGTTAATTTTAAAATTTCGCACAGCCGCCATCTTTAGGTTATGTAAACAATTGAACTAAATTAAATGTCAGTGCATTGCAATGTGTATACACATTTACAGTTCCAAACATAACACGTGCGGGAAGTCAGCTGCCTATAGAACTCTTATTAAGAAAATAAAATGAATTACCCACAGGTATGTAGTAAATGTAATGCACTTAAGTCAATAAAAAATATATATAATTAAATACCAGTTTCCGCCACATTATGGCCTTCCTCAGTTCTTCAAGGAAGAAAAGAAGAAACCAATGGAAAACTACGACCAAAGCTTTTGAAAACAACATTTAAACTTTGTCTTTCCTATTAATTCTTTGACTTAATAATATACTAGCAGAAGTACCCATTCTTCGAACGGTCTTCGGTATTCATAACCAGATGTTATCAATTGTGCTACTGTTGCAATGATTAGGGGCTTGGAACCTGTTTGTTGGCAAAGAAAAATGATTAGTTAAAATGTGCCCTCAAACTAAATTTACCTAACGTGTTCTTCCTGGCATGAAAATAAAATTGAAAACCTCGTAGAAGAATCGCAATACACGTCACATACGAACTGACCCTAACCGTTGTGTCAAGTGCCCAACTACAGGAAGACCCCTTTTGTAAATTATAAAGGCTTGTGGTGCATGAAAATTCAGTTGTTTTTTTTTGCCTCCAATGGCCCAAATTCCTAAAATCAGCAAAAAACAGTCTAGTATTTCAAATCAGGAATTTTTGAAAATAATGTTGCTGTTTGTAGTTATAATAGACCTTCTGTACGACATATCGCACGTGTAAGTCGTGTGAAAAAATCTAGGGTGTTCCTTGAACCCCTTAAGCGCATTGATGAATTTTACAGTTTTAGTTGGTTCCGTGATATCCTTATAGCCATTTGCAACCTTTCACAGAAATTTAATAAATGGAGTGGCATTACTTATTCCAGAAATAGATGGAAAGTTGGATGCCACCTCTTGAGATACTGTTGTCATGGTTAGTGGCTTGCATTCCTTCTTTAGTTTATTAAATGAAATTAGTTTTCTGGGAATATCTAAGAAGCTGTTGGGTTTAGAGCCTTAAAATATAGTTTTCGGGGACCCTTTACGGCTCTTGAGGGGCCCCAAGTTTTGTTTCTGACACCAAGTGTCTGAACATGAGCTTTGTCTCGTCGTTGTACGCAATAATAATGATAATAATTTAAAAATAATAGTAATAATAATAATATAACAATATAGGGATAGGAATATAATAGACCTTCCGTACCATACCCGCAAGTGTAAATCGCGTTAAAGAATTATAGAGTACCTCTTGACCCCTTAAGCGCATTATATGTATTGATGAATATTTCAGCTTAATTTGGATCCGTTATAACCTTATTGTCGTTTGCAACCCTTCACAGTAATGTAATAAATGGAATTGCATTGCGTCTTACAGAAATAGATGGACCTCTGAGATTCTGTTGCCATTGTTACCGGAATGCATTCCTTCATTAATTTATTAAGTGAAATTAGTTTTCTGGGAATATCTCAAAAACGGTTGGTTTTAGGGCCTTAAAATGTGGTCGAGTTTCGTTTCTCACATTGAGGGGCTGAAAATGAGCTTTGTTTCACCCTTCTACGCCTATTGCAGCATGTATTTTAAGGGGGTAGGGCCCCTTTTATGAGAGGTACGGAGAAGAGTTACATCAATGATTAGTGTCGTGCCTCTGAAGGATATCTGTATCAAATTTTACGTTGATCCACTCAGCCGTTCACGAGTTATAAGGACACAAGAAATTGTCCACAGACAAACAAACATACAGACAGACAAAAGTTTTATTTTTGCGCGCATCCATCATAAAACAGTCTGAAACGCGCAAATATCGCAAATTTCCGTGGAAATTCAGAAAAACAGACAAACTTTCATTTTTATATGTATAGGGATTTAAAAACAGATCTGTCACAAAATGTGGGCTCTAATTTGATACATATAAGAATTGTGATAAATGACATAAATCTATAAACTCTTTGTGTTTGTATTCCCATAAATAGACTTATTATGAATCCAGTTATTCATGGAACTTAAACAGATTATCCAGAGGGAGAATTATTTCCGGGTAGTCTTGTATAAAACAGAGATAACACAGCGTGACTAGAAATGAAAATCCACAGCCTGCTTCCAGTCTCCGACCGGGTCAGGAATGGAATGAATGACGCCCCCATCTAGCGGCGAGGATATGAACTGTGCCGGCTGCCGAGGCCTGACGCACTCCTCTGGGGCAATGATTAAATGAATGACAGATGAAATGAAATGATAGTGGAGAGTGTTGCTGGAATGAAATTTTGACAGGGAAAACCGGAGTACCCGGAGAAAAACCTGTCTGCCTCCGTTTTGTCCAGCACAGATCTCACATGGAGTGACCGGGATTTGAACCACGGACCCAGCGGTGAGAGGCCGGCGTGCTGCCGCCTAAGCCACGGAGGCTTCGTGACTAGAAATAAAAATAAAATTGTTATAAAGAAAACGGGGACGATAGATCAGCCCTTGGCATTTTATCAGAAGCTCCCTCTGTCGTTATATCGGGCCCTGGCGTTATGAGAGTTAAACTGTAAGGTCGTTATTATTGTTGACAAGTAACAGTAATTGTAACGGAGAAAAGAACTTACCCAGCCCCGATATAAATTACATTCTTCAAGGGGAGGTTGTAAGCTGCTTTGAGTCAAAAAGTGGAATTTTAGATTTTATGTTATTTTGATAGCCTGAAGTCCTATTTATAATGTACTTATGCTTATTTGCTGAAAATATTTGCTAATCGCCATTTATAGGTCACTAGCTGAAGTACCCGTGCTTCGCTACGCGTCATAAATAAATTAAAATGTGAAGGTGACAGTTAAAACAGGGGATAGGCGAGGTGCTGCGCAGAGGGAGATTAAGGATGGAACATTTTGTCCAACTACACCGCTCGGCGTTGACCGTGTTTTATAGCACAAATTTAGGTTTTACTCGCTAACAGTTGCAGATACCTTTCGGATAGAAAATGTAATTTTAAACCTCGCATATGCCATCAAAAGTTTGCTATTTCTTAGCGTTCTCATTTTATTTGAAATGGAAATATGAAAGTTTGAAACCAAAGGGTGTAGTGACGTCACTAAAATGGTCGCCATTTTAAATAGTGCAAAGTATTGAAATCAAAGGTAACCTATATGTTAACCAGGTAAATCAGCTACTTCCATGTAAAATTCACGTAAATCGGACCAGTGGTACTTGCGAGATTGAGTGATACACAGACACACACCATCTCAATTTTAACCTCGCTTCGCTCGCGTCATTGTCGTATCATATTGTTTTTCAATGAAATGCAGGTTTAACCCCGTTAACACCCCTTTAGAACCTGAATACCCAAAAATCCCTCCTTAGTAGACGTTTTCGACACACAACAAACAAACATATCCCCAAAATATCATTCTTCTAACTTTAATAGTTTAGGTTGGTCGATGAGAGCAAACATACAAAAATCCTTCCTTAGTGGACGTTTTTCTTCCAGAAGTTCACCCCTCCCCATATGCCCCTTAAATTGCATTTATGAAAACACGGTCGAACACCTATTTATTTTATTTATTTATTCATTTGTTTATTTATTTTTAAGCTGATAGATTTCCTCCGAGTTTCAGACTCCTCCCTATGTCGTTTAAGAGATACACGCTCAGTTAGGAATCTTTCAACCCCCACTTTTCACCCCTTTAACCTCATAAACACATCGAAAAACCCTCAGACACGTGTCTTGTTACTTTTTAATGATAAGTTTATATGCCGTGTATCACATCCCCCAATGAAACCAATCGGGAGATATTGTTATTCAATGGAAAGCACGTTTACCCCCTTAACACCTCTTTAGAACCTGAATATCCAAAACTCTTTCCTTAGTGGACGTTTTCGACATACAACGAACATATCCCCAAAATTTCATGTTTCTAACTTCAATAATTTTGGCTGGGCGATGATGAGTGAGTGAGTCAGTCAGGATATTTTCTTTCATTTATTTTTGATAATTTCACCCGTCCCCATGAACCCCTTAAATTGGATTTATGAAACAAACTGTCAAGCACCTATTTACTTATTTAAAGCTGTTTTCCCCCTGAGTTTGATGAGTGAGTAAGTGAGTCAATCAGTTAGGACACTTTCTTTCCTGTTTTTTTTTCCTATAAATTCACCCCTCTCCAAGGGCCCCTTAAATTGGATTTATGAAAAAAAAACGTTCGAACACCTATTTACTTGTATTTTAAGCTGTTTTTTCCCACCGAATTTCAAACTTCACGCCTATGTCGTTTCAGAGATACACGCTCCGTCAAGAATCCCTCAACCCCCAATTTTCACCCCTTTCACCTCATAATATACACCACATCGATAAACCCTTAGACATATGTCTGATTATTTTTAATGATTAGTTTATATACCGAATATCACATCCCCAAACAAACAACTCATGAGATATCGTTATTCAATGAAATGCACGTTTACCCCCTTGACACGTCTCTAAAACCCGAATAAACAAAAATCATTCCTTAGTTAACGTTTTCGACATACAGCGAACATATACCCAAAATTTCATGTTTCCAACTTTAATAGTTTTCGCTGGGCGTGATGAGTGAGTCAGACAGGTCATTTTATTTCATTTATTTTACCAGAATTTCACCCCTCCCCATGGGCCCCTTAAATTGGATTGATTAAAAAACGCTTGAACACCTATTAACTTATTTCTTAAGCTGTCTTTTTCCCCTGAGTCAGTCGGTTAGGACACTTTCTCTCATTTTTCCCCCAGAATTTCATCCCACCCCATTGGCCCCTTAAATTAATTTATGAAAAAAACAGTCGAAAACCGATTTACTTACTTTTTAAGCTGATTTTTTTTCGCTGAGTTTCAAATTTCTCGCCTATGTCGTTTAAGAGATACACGCTCCGTTAGGAATCTTTCAATACCCACTTTTCACTCCTTTAACCTCATAAACACATCGAAAAACCCTCAGACACGTGTCTTGTTACTTTTTAATGATAAGTTTATATGCCGTGTATCACATCCCCTAATGAAACCAATCGGGAGATATTGTTATTCAATGAAATGCAGGTTTAATCCCCTTAAGACCCCTTTAGAACCTGAATATCCGAAAATCCTCCCTTAGTAGACGGTTTTGACATACAATGAACATATCCCCAAACTGTCATGTTTCTAACTTCAATAATTTTGGCTAGGCGATGATTAGTGAGTGAGTAAGTGAGTGAGTCTGGACATTTTCTTTCAATTTTCTTTTTTCAGAATTTCACCCCTCCCCATGAACCCCTTAAATTTGATTTATGAAAAAAAAACTGTCGAACAGCTATTTACTTACTTTAAAGCAGTCTTTTCCCCCTGAGTTTGATGAGTGAGCCAGTCAGTCAATCAGTTAGGACACTTTCTTTCCTGTTCCCCCCCCCCCCCAGAATTTCATCTCTCCCCATGGGCCCCTTAAATTGGATTTATGAAAAAACTTTCAAACACATATTTACTTCTTTTTTATGTTGATTTTTTTTCGCTGTGTTTCAAACTCCTCGCCTATGTCGTTTAAGAGACACACGCTCCGTTAAGAATCTTTCAATCCCCACTTTTCACCCCTTTCACCTCATTACATACACCACATCGAAAAACCCTCAGACACATGTCTTCTTATTTTTAATGATGAGTTTATATGCCGAGTATCACATCCCCCCATGAAACCAATCGGGAGATATTGCTATTCAGTTAAATGCAGGTTTACCCCCTTAACACCCCTTTAGAACCTGAATAGCCAAAATGTCTCTCTTAGTGGGCATTTGCGGCCCTTGAGGAAGCTGCATACCAGATTTCATTCCAATCCGTTCGGTGGTTTCTGAGATTTCGTGATGAATAAATGAATGAGTGAGTGAGTGAGTGAGTGGTATTTGAAAAATATATAGTAGAAAGAAGATTGTGTCAAGTCTTTGTTATGCTAAACTCGGTTGACAGTGCTGTGTGAGCAGTTGAGTAACTAACGGGATTTCAAGTAAAGATCCTCATTTTCTATACCGGTAGTGCTGAGCGCAATTGGCATCAAGTCGGCCGTGTCTCGACTTGAGCTATGTTGCCATGGAAACTATCTGCCTTGCCATTCCTTCATGAGTATATTTTATTATTTGATTAGCCTGTTTTTGAGTGAAAAAGGGCCGAAATCAGAAGAATGAGAAAGACTATCGAAAATTCATGTAGCCAGCGATTCCTTCTGGGTCCTAAACTATGTGTATGCAAAATATGGTTGAGATTGGTGGAACGGTGTAGATTTGTATACGGAACCAACATATATACATACATACAGACTTTCACTTTTATATATTAGATTTAAAGCCACGGCCCCCCTTGAAGATGTGGTCCTGAGAATTGGCATATTTTCTCCTCCTCGTCCTTCTTCTCGTCCTTCCCCTCCTCCTGCTCATCCTCCTTCTCCAGCTCCTTCTCTTGCTCCTCCTGCTCATCCTCCTTCTCCAGCTCCTTCTCTTGCTCCTCCTGCTCATCCTCCTTCTCCAGCACCTTCTCTTGCTCCTCCTGCTTATCCTCCTTCTCCAGCTCCTTCTCTTGCTCCTCCTGCTCATCCTCCTTCTCCAGCACCTTCTCTTGCTCCTCCTGCTCATCCTCCTTCTCCAGCTCCTTCTCTGGCTCCTCCTGCTCATCCTCCTTCTCCAGCTCCTTCTCTTGCTCCTCCTGCTCATCCTCCTTCTCCAGCTCCTTCTCTTGCTCCTCCTGCTCATCCTCCTTCTCCAGCTCCTTCTCTTGCTCCTCCTGCTCATCCTCCTTCTCCAGCTCCTTCTCTTGCTCCTCCTGCTCATCCTCCTTCTCCAGCTCCTTCTCTTGCTCCTCCTGCTCATCCTCCTTCTCCAGCTCCTTCTCTTGCTCCTCCTGCTCATCCTCCTTCTCCAGCTCCTTCTCTTGCTCCTCCTGCTCATCCTCCTTCTCCAGCTCCTTCTCTTGCTCCTCCTGCTCATCCTCCTTCTCCAGCTCCTTCTCTTGCTCCTCCTGCTCATCCTCCTTCTCCAGCACCTTCTCTTGCTCCTCCTGCTCATCCTCCTTCTCCAGCTCCTTCTCTTGCTCCTCCTGCTCATCCTCCTTCTCCAGCTCCTTCTCGTGCTCCTCCTGCTCATCCTCCTTCTCCAGCTCCTTCTCTTGCTCCTCCTGCTCATCCTCCTTCTCCAGCTCCTTCTCTTGCTCCTCCTGCTCATCCTCCTTCTCCAGCACCTTCTCTTGCTCCTCCTGCTCATCCTCCTTCTCCAGCTCCTTCTCTTGCTCCTCCTGCTCATCCTCCTTCTCCAGCTCCTTCTCTTGCTCCTCCTGCTCATCCTCCTTCTCCAGCTCCTTCTCTTGCTCCTCCTGCTCATCCTCCTTCTCCAGCACCTTCTCTTGCTCCTCCTGCTCATCCTCCTTCTCCAGCTCCTTCTCTTGCTCCTCCTGCTCATCCTCCTTCTCCAGCTCCTTCTCTTGCTCCTCCTGCTCATCCTCCTTCTCCAGCTCCTTCTTTTGCTCCTCCTGCTCATCCTCCTTCTCCAGCTCCTTCTCTTGCTCCTCCTGCTCATCCTCCTTCTCCAGCTCCTTCTCTGGCTCCTCCTGCTCATCCTCCTTCTCCAGCTCCTTCTCTTGCTCCTCCTGCTCATCCTCCTTCTCCAGCTCCTTCTCTTGCTCCTCCTGCTCATCCTCCTTCTCCAGCTCCTTCTCTTGCTCCTCCTGCTCATCCTCCTTCTCCAGCTCCTTCTCTTGCTCCTCCTGCTCATCCTCCTTCTCCAGCTCCTTCTCTTGCTCCTCCTGCTCATCCTCCTTCTCCAGCTCCTTCTCTTGCTCCTCCTGCTCATCCTCCTTCTCCAGCTCCTTCTCTTGCTCCTCCTGCTCATCCTCCTTCTCCAGCTCCTTCTCTTGCTCCTCCTGCTCATCCTCCTTCTCCTACTCAATTTTCCCTTTCTCCTTCTCCTCCTTCTTCTCTTTCTCCTGCTCCTGTTACTCCTCCTGTTCCTTCTCCTGATCCTTCTTCTATTTCTCCCTCTCTTCCTACTTCTCTTCCTCCTGCTCCTCCTTCTTCTATAACTCCTTCTTTTCCTCCTGCTCCTTCTTCTCTTTCTCCTTCTCCTCCTCCTTCTTCTCCTTCTCCTGCTCCTGCTCCTTTTTCCATTTCTACTTCTCCTGCTCCTTCTTTTCTCCATTTCCTCCTCCTCCTTCTTCTCTTTCTCTCAAGAAGCTAGGAAGTTAAAAAGAAACCAGAAGAGGGACAGAGAAGATGAAGACAACCCAGATGATCCGGAATATGGGCCTGGTGCACATTAAGATAACACTTATCTTTAACGGCATTTTCCTTTTTTTCTTTTTCAAGACACATGTTCCTTTTTCTTAGGAATTATTAAGGATAGCTCTCTGAATTTATTTTCTGTAATTCAATATGTTCAACTGAAGGATTGTATGTTTTGTTGTGATTTTATCATAAATAGAAAAAATATACATATTTTTGAGAGAGAAATAAGTTGAAAAATTGAACATTTGAAAAATATATATTAGAAATATTATTTACAAACACACACATTTCTAAGAACAACCATTTAAAGATAAAATATAGATCTAAATATCTGTGTGATTTTGTTTCAATAGGTTAAATGCTTAATGAGAAAAAGGAACATGAAGTTGACAAATTTAACATGGCGGAGATAGGGCTTACAACCTCCCATTCAAAAGTCAACCCCTGGCACTATCCAGCCCATGACGGGCTAAGGCCGACCAAGCGACCGCTGCCCAGCCATTTGGCCTGCAGATATTGGGGTGACGCGTGATCAGCGCGTCGGGTCCCCTCGGCCGTTAATCTTGGTATTGTGCGCCCCGCTGTCTCACTGTCAGACAGCTACTCAATTGTCCTCACGAGGCTGAGTGCACCCCGTTCCAACCCTCACGTCAGTTTTAAAATCCCTGACGGAGCCGGGGATCGAACCCGGGGCCTCCGGGTGAGAGGCAGGCGCGCTACCCCAACACCACGGGGCCGGCACACACAACCTCCCATTACTGTTGACAAATAACGGTAATTGTAACGTAGCTACTTTAGAAAGGAACTTACACAGCCCTGATAAAAATTACAGAAAACATAGAGAGTACTCATTGGGTATAACTAGTAGCGGCTTTTCGGGTGCATCAGGTACAGCCCGGCTGCAGTAACATTTCTCAAACCAATAGTCTTATCATTTTCTGAATCCCTATATTTTCTCTTTAAAACCTACCGTATTCGTTAAAAAGAACGAAGAGTGCGCTTTACATGTTGTGATTACACAACCGGCGCACAGTGGGTCTAAATCTAAATCTAGGAGGACAAAATTATTTATTTTCATAATTAAAAAATCAAAATGTATTATTTCTACAGCACTCTCATACAATTGCCGCTCACTATTCTGGGATATAAACGCATCTTAGTGTAAATCTGTCACCACTGTTCGAGCAGTCTGAATTGGAGGGTGAATGTAAGTGGCTGTGGTTTGGTTGTCTTTGCTGTTAGTGTGATGCTTTAAGATGGAACATGCAGCTGAAGTTATGATCTATGTAACGTGTTTCAGTTATTAATGGGCATAACTGTTACGTAATTTTAGCTATATTTGCATTATATAATATTTATCTATTATTAGCCTACTTTCGATTTTTGCCAAAAATGAAAGTAGCCTTATGAGATCAACACAGGGCCAAAAAAGTGTGTCTGTCTGTGTGTGTATGTGTGTGTGTGTGAGTGTGTGTACTCTGAAGGTCTGTGCCCCCCTATCAATTCGAACACGATGAACGCGAATTGAACGAAATTTGGTACCAAGGTAGCACTAGCAAAGGACACCTCAGTGTCATGTTTTATATCGCCGCCATCTTGACGGAAAAGTAATGGCTGCCACACAAATGTTCAAAGCTTAAATCAAATTACGACTAACCTAATCATCCGATCTCTACCAAATTTTGCAACAACATACCTTTATGGGGGGAGCATCCTTTGACAAAACTAATAGGTCATCCGCCTAATAGGTTGCGGATGGCGGCCATCTTTGTGTGAATATCTATTCCCCCTATTAATTCGAACACGGTGAAACAGAATGGAACGAAATTTGGTACAGAGGTAGTAGTAGCAAACGGCACCTTAGTGTCATGTTTTATATCGCCGCCGTCTTGACGGAAACGTAATGGTGGCCACACGAATGTTCAAAGCTTAACTCAAATTACGACTAACATAATCATCCGATCTCTACCAAATTTTGCAACAACATATTTTTATGGAGGGAGCATCCTTTGACCAATCTAATAGGTCATTAGCATAATAGTTTGCGGATGGGGGCCATCTTTGTGTGAAAATCGATTCCCCCCATTAATTCGAACACGGTGAAACTGAATGGAACGAAATTTGGTACAGAGGTAGCACTAGCAAAGGGCAGCTGAGTGTCATGTTTTATATCGCCGCTATCTTGACGGAAACGTAATGGCGGCCCCACTAATGTTCAAAGCTTATATCAAATTACGACGAACCTAATCATCCGATCTCTACCAAATTTTGCAACAACATACCATTATGGGGGGAGCATCCTTTGACCAAACTAATAGGTCATCCGCCTAATAGTTTGCGGATGGCGGCCATCTTTGTGTGAAAATCGATTCCCCCTATTAATTCGAACACGAAGAAACCGAATGGAACGAAATTTGGTACAGATGTAGTAGTAGCAAACGGCACCTTAGTGCCATGTTTTATATCGCCGCCGTCTTGACGGAAACGTAATGGCGGCCACACGAATGTTCAAACCTTAAATCAAATTACGACTAACTTAATCATCCGATCTCTACCAAATTTTGCAACAACATACCTTTATGAAGGGAGCATTCTTTGACCAATCTAATACGTCATTAGCCTAATATTTTGCGGATGGCGGCCATCTTTGTGTGAAAATCGATTCCCCCTATTAATTCGAACACGGTGAAACCGAATGGAACGAAATTTGGTACAGAGGTAGCACAACAAAGGGCACTTCAGTGTCATGTTTTATATCACCGCCATCTTGACGGAAACGTAATCGTGGCCACCCAAATGTTAAAAGCCAAAATGTAATTACGACCAACCTAATAATCTGGTGTCTACCAAATTTTGCAACAACATGTCTTTATGTGGGAAGCATATTCTGACCAAACTACAAGATCATCAGCCCGATAGCTTGCAGATGGTGGCCAAGTATGTGTTCAAATCGATTCCCCCTATCAATTCAAACACGGTGTAACCGAATTGAACGAAATTTGGTACAGAGGTAGCACTAGCAAAGGTCACATCAGTGTCATGTGTTATATTGCCGCCATCTTGACGGAAACGTAATGACTGCCATCCAAATGCTAAAAGCTTAAATCAAATTACGACCATCCTAATAATTTGATCTCTACCAGATTTTGCAACAACATGTCATTTTGTGGATAGCAACTTATGAGTGACTACAAGGTCATCAGCCCAATAGTTTACAAATAGCGGCCATGTATGTGTGCAAATCCATTCCCCATATCAATTCAAACACGGTGAAACCGAATTGAATGATTTTTTTTACAGAGGTAGCACTAGCATAGGGCACCTCATATTCATGTTTAATATCCCTATAGCACGTTGTATTTCAACAAGCTACTACAACCAACATTCAATTATACTCCTTGAAAACGACAAAGAGTTATAACAATACCCATGCATTTAGGAGAAAGTAGGCTATATATTCTTTACTGAACATCTTGTTTTTAAAATTACATTTTCACTTAGATTTTTAGCCTATTTTCAATTTTGAAAAAATAGGCTTATGAGATCACCTTTTGTCCGTGTGTGTGTGCGTGTGTGTGTGTGTGTATGTGTGTGAGTGTGAGGTGTGTGTGTGTGTCCCCTAATGAAATCTAAACGGCTGGAGCGATTTCAATGAAACTCGGTACGTTCTTAGCACTGTTCCCGGCGACCTCGACCGTGCCCTTCAAATTTTGTTACGTCTCACCAATCCAACATGGCGGCTGTGCGAAATATTTCACTAGCAGGCAATATGTCCGAAACTATTACAGATATCTCCCTGAAATTGTGTACGGTGATAAAAGGCACTACTAGAAGTGCACCTATGAGACTTTCATAAACCTGGTGACTACAAAACCAACATGGCGGTCAAGCGAAGTTGAGACTTTTAAAAAGACTTTTCTCGCGATTTAACTATCCAAACGTAATGAAATTTGGTACAGCAAATGTTTGTACACATTGTAATGCACTGAAGTCTAATTTAGTTAAATTATTTACATAACCTCAAAATAGCGGCTGTGCGAAATATTTCACTGACATTGTATATCTCTGAAACTATTACAGATATCACCCTGCAATTTTGTACATTGATAAAGGGCACTGATACAAGTTTACCTATGTATATTTCATAAACCTGTAAAGTACAAAACGAACATGGCGACCAAGCGAATTTGAAATATTTTAATAGACTTTTCTCGTGATTTAACTCTCTGAGCGCAGTGAAATGTGGTGCAGTAAATGATTTTGCAGATTGTAATGCACTGCCATCTAATTTAATTCAATTGTTTACATTACCTCAAGTTGGCGGATGTGCGAAATTTTAAAATTAAGTTTTTTATTTCTTGTGTCGTTATCATGCGATCGAAGTGAAAGTTTGAATAATGATCCTAGGCAATAATTGTCCTTGAATGGTACATAACTCTATGGCCTATACATATAAAAATCATAAATGGCGAGCTTCCGAAATATTTAGACGGTTCTCAATATCTATGAATCTTTTAAAGCAACCAAACTGAATTTTTTATGTTCATAGACTATGAACATATGTTCACCTATAGGACTTTCAGTAACCTGGTGAGCACAAATCCAACATGGTGGCGACGCGAAGTATAAATATTTAAATGGACGTTTCTCGCGAATTAACTATCCGAGTGCCGTGAAACGTTGCACGTTAAATGCTTGTACAAATGTTGATCTACTGGCATGTAATTTATTTCAATTGTTTGCATAATCACAAGATGGCTGCTGTTCGTAATTTTAAAATCTCGTTTTTACTTCTTGTGTTCTAATCATGCGTTTGAAGTTTGAATACCACACGTACACAATAATCTTAATGTAATAGTACAAAAATAAATATCCAACCTGGCGACCATCTGAAATATTTAGACGGTTCTCAATATCTACGAATCTGTTACAGCAATTAAACTGAAATTTTGTATGTTGATAGTGGCAATTAACATGAGTAGGATATATGAAAATAGGCTGTATAGTTCTTCACGGAACCACTTGTTAGTATGTCGCGTCACTCTGCGTCGCTTTCTACTTAATGCTAAAATGTGGGTAAAGTCTTGCAGTTTACGCCTGTTATAAGATTCCTTGCATCTTTTTGCAACTTACTTAGTTATTTTACGTTTCAGAAGATGCCGCGAAGCAGTTCACACACGTTTACAACTGTTTGAAGCACTGGGTTCGATGATTATCTCAAAAGTGGAACTTTGGGACTTCGTTAAAAGTATATTAGGGGGTAGCAAATTGTTCTGGAGAGATAACTGAATGCTCTATCCAACTCCTAGTCATAGACAATTTCTTTCTTGTGTAGAATTTGTTAATGTGTAGACGAAGCTTAAAATATGTCTTAACAGTTGGTTATTATGAAGTAACAAACTATATACGTTGCTTTCACTCTAAATTCATGACTAAAACGTAAAAATAATGTTGTCGCCCTAGATTTTGATTTTGACCCACTGTGCGGCGTAGCGCTCATACTTAATAGTAATGAAGCAAGCCCCGCTGGTGGCTTCCTTCTCGATTGCGCCTTGCGTAATGAGTGCAGCCATGCTAATGCTCACAGCAGTATGAGCTGACTTGTGACGTATAACTGAACGGTTGCCATGACAACGCGCCAAACCGCCTGCAGTATGTATACGGAACTATTTTGCTTGGTGCAGCCGTTCGAGCAAGCGGGATATTTGGCTGCTTCGCACGAGCTGTAAAGATATCCGAACGCACCCGAATATAACTCGGGCTCCCCGCTGGTAGACTGTTCCAACAGTTGCAACAAGATGCTTGTTATAAATTTGAACGTGATGTGAACGAAGTATTCTTTTACAGTCAAAATTGTGCTGTTAAATTGTGATTCGTGGCCATGTGGCGCATTAATTGTGAGTGAAGTGTAAACAGAAGGAGCGTTTTTGAAGAGCATACAGTAGCAGTGGCGTTTTTACAGTTACTGTGCTAAGCTTAACATAATTATACGTGTATGTTTGGAGAGGAAGTGCGTTTGAAATTCAGTTATGATATAAATATAAGTACGAGTATGTAGAGTGAGAGGTCGTATTTAAATCTTTTCTTATAGTGTGAAATATTAGTGTTCCCTCCAAGGCGTGTTTTAACATGGAACCGTCCGTAGATTTAGTTTGTATTTTAAGAGAAACTCCGTTTTCTAAATGGAGAGAGGAGGATAAAAAATAAATTTATCAAACAATTAACCCCAACCACTTTTGACATATCACCAACAAAACTGGTTCTGCCTCAGGAAAGGTGCACACGCGAAATTTCCAGGTATCTTGGTATAGTAGTTATCCGTGGTTATGCGGTAGTCTGTATTTGCAAAAACTCATTTGTTGGCCTTGTCTTATTGTAGTAGTCAAACAGGGAGTCTGGAATCACACAGGATTTGAAAATATGTCATGTGCTACTAGGTCTTTCCAAAAGCACGAAGGTTCCTCGGGGCATATAAAAAGTGCCGTGGGATTTAAAGAAATTAAAAAGAATCAGAATCAAATTGCTGACGCTTTAAGAGAAAATGCTCGTCTTTTCATCACAGAGTTTAATGAGAACGTGAGGCTTAACAGACTTTTCATGCGATTACCAATCGATGCAGTTGTATTTATGTCTAAACAGGAAATGGCATTTAGAGGCCATGATGAGAGCGACTCCTCCTCAAATAGAGGGAATTTCAAACAACTGTTGAAACTTCTAGTCTGCAGTAGCTCATTAGAAATGCAACATCATTATGCTTCGATAAAGAAAGTTTTTAGCGGAGAATCGAAAACCATACAGTGTAAGCAAAATAGACTGCATCTATACCTTCATTAGGGATGCTGTGAAAGAAGAAATTGTATAAACCCCTATCTTTTCAGTTCAGGTCGACGATACAACTGACATCACAAAGAAATCGCAGTGTTCGGTGATACTTCGGTATATTACTTACAAAGGTGTGCTAGTTGAACGGTTTCTTGGCTTTTATAATGTTAGTTCGGACCGTACAGCGATTACTTTGTTCCACTTGCTTCAGACTGTTTTGAGTGAATTTTCTTACAAAACTAAATCGATTGCCCAGTGTTATGACGGAGTGTTATGTCATGGCAGGTCATCTAAACGGTCTTCAAACTAAGGTAAAGGAAGATGCCCCTCAAGCATTATTTGTACATGGTTTGGCACACCGATGAAATCTAGTGGTAAAGCAAAGTATTAGCAACAAATCAGAGTGCCGTATTTTTTTGCGAGTCAGAGTGGTATTCCCTCATTTTTAGACTATTTTCAATTTTGAAAAAATAGGCTTATGAGATCACCTTTTGTCCGTGTGTGTGTGTGCGTGTGTGTGTGTGTGTGAGGTGTGTGTGTGTGTGTGAGGTGTGTGTGTGTGTGTGTGTCCCCTAATAAATTATAAACAGCTGGAGCGATTACAATGTAACTCGGTAAGTTCATAGCACTATTCCTTGCGACACCGACCGTGCACTTTAAATTTTGTTACGTCTCACCAATCCAATATGGCGGCTGTGCGAAATATTTCACCAGCATTCAATATCTCCGAAACTATTCCCGATATCACCCTGGAATATTTTACGGTGATAAAGGGAACTACTAGAACTTCACCTATGTGCCTTTTGAAAAACTAGTAACTACAAAACCAACATGCCGGGCACGCGAATTTGCGACTTTTAAATAGACGTTTCTCGCGATTTAACCAACCAATCGCAATAAAACTTGGTACAGTATATGTTTATACACATTGTAATGCACCGACATCTAACTTCGATCAATTGATGACATAACCACAAGATGGCGGATGTGCGAAATCTTTCACCGGCATTCTATATCTCTGAAACTAATAGCGGTATCACCCTGAAATTTTGTACAGAGATAAAGGGCACTAATGGAAGTTCATCTATGAGACTTTCAAAATCCGGTTAACTACAAAACGAACATGGCGGCCAAACGAATTTGAAAATTTAAATAGACCTTTCTCGCGATTTGATGTTCCAAACGCAATGAAATCTGGTACTGGAATTTTTTAAACACATTTTAATGCACTGGTATCAAATCTAGTTCAACTGTTTACATAAACTCAAGATGGCGGCTGTGCGAAGTTTTAAATTAAGTTTTTTATTTCTCGTGTCGTAATCATGCGATCGAAGTGAAAGTTTGAATAATGAAACTACGAAATTTTCCTTTAATGGTACATGACTCTATGGCCTATACATTTAACAATCCAACATGGCGACCATCCGAAATATTTAGACTGCTCTGAATATCTACGAATCTATTATAGCAATCAAACTGAATTTTTAATGTTCATACGGGCTATGAACTTAAGTTAACCTATAGGACTTTAAATAACCTGGTGATCACAAATCCAACATGGCGGCGACGCGAACTATAAATATTCACATGGATGTTTCTCGCAATTTAACCATCCGAGTGCAGTGAAACTTGGTACAGTAAATCCTTATACAAATGTTAATCCTCTGGCATCTAATTTATGTCAATTGTTTCCATAATCAGAAGATGGCAGCTGTGCGAAATTTTAAATCTCGTTGTTACTTCTTGTGTCCTAATCATGCGACTGAAGTTTGAATGCTACATGTACACAATAATCTTCATGTAACAGTACATAACTCTAGGACCTACATAAATAAAATCCAACATGGCGACCATCCAAAATATTTAGTCGGTTCTCAATATCTACGAATCTATTACAGCAATCAAACTGAAATTTTGTTTGTTGATAGTGGCAGTTAACATAAGTAGGATATATGAAAATAGGCTGCATAGTTCTTCACGGAACTACTTGTTTCATTCGTCAGCCAAAAGAACTTTCGTCACTGATTCAGTAATTGCGAAACGAATAACATCTGATGTGGATACACGTTGGTCGTCACATGGAAAACTTTTAAACGTGGTTGTCGAGGAATGGGAGGGGTTGAAAGATATTTTTGAAAGACTTATGCACTCCCTCAGTCAGACGAAAAGATCATTCGTCAATCAGAGGGGTTGTTTAATAACTTTAATAGCTTCCAATTCACATTTTTATCAACTGTATTCAATGACATTTTTGAGCTTGCTAATATATTATTTAACGTGCTCCAAAAGAAGTCTCCGGACATTTACTTCTGCCTCTCAAAAACAAACACTACGCGGCAACTGATACTAGGTAAAAGGAATGAAGAAATGTTTAAAACCTATTTTCAAATGGCTGAGAAGAAAACTAAGATTGAACTTAGAAGACATTCTGGTTTAAAAACAGAAAACGAGGTTTTCCTTAAGTATCGAGTGATGTATTTTGAGATATTGGATATATTCTCCGTAGAAATTGATACAAGATTTCAAGATATGCAGAAGCTCCAGTTTCTTTGCTTAGGATATAGCTCTAAGTTTGAAGAATATTCTAAAATCCTCCCTCTTGATGCTCTAGAGAACTTAAAAATCTCTTATCCCACGATATTTGACACACACAGGTTAAAAAACGAACTTCAGTACATCTATTCTGATTCTACCTACAGAAATACCAGTTTGGAGGAAATAATTTTGTCGCTCAATAAGAACGAACTTAACGATGTGTTCAAAGACGCGTATAAATTATTTTGTTTAATACTTACTATACAGTCTACCAGTTCCTCAGTAGAAAGAAGCTTTTCGTGCCTCAAGAGGATTAAAACATACTTAAGGAATTCAACATCCCAGGAGAGGCTGACTACGCTAGCAACCATATCCCTAGAGAAGTCACTGCTCAGCGACTTGATGAATACAATGCCGTTTTACGATGACATCATAGACAAGTTCGCTGTTTCCAAGGACCGAAGATTAGATTTAACATATAAGCAATAGACGTGACCAAATGTGAGTAATATTTGCTCTTTTAGTTAATTTTATACGTATGTTGTGCTATTTAAAGTAAGTGCATGAAAATAATACAGCGGTTGATTTGTATGCCATTGTCTTCCCAAAGCATCACCCTGATACCAGATTTCCTCCTAGCTAGATGACTCCACACCTATTCAAAATGTATGCGCTTACAGCTCACGAGCGTGTGTTGGGTTGCACCGAACTTACACCCCACGAGCCGCCACTGGGTATAACATTCTTCATATTAATATGAACCATATTCTATGCTAGATTTAAAGACATTCATACTCCATATCCACCGTTACTCTTTGGAGCTTTAATTGTTATTTATGATATGAGGGGAACAATTGGGTCCACTCGAGTCTTAAAAACTGGAGTATATTATATCTCATTGATCTTCAAAGCTTATATTCCCATTATAGAGGAATTCCAACTTTAATTATGACACTTATTGGAAAGTCTCATACTCCCCTGAGGATAGAAACCGATGCAGAGTAATGAGCATGATCTCCAGGGCAGTTATCTGAATATAAATATTGGAGAATAAACTGGAGTTTTTCTTCTACAGATATGAAAAAATTTATCACAAGGATTCTAATGTTATTCCCTTAAGTCCTTGCTTTAATTCCACGCAAATTAATCCCGTTGGGGAATATATATAATCTCGCTTCATTAGGAACTGAAGTTGATTATCTCGAATGCAAATGCAATGGTCAGTGATAAACATAGTGAAAAGAATATTTCACCGTAATTTCTCTAATGTAACGTTGATCTCACATTGTATGAGATAATGAAAGCAGTCTATATTATTATTATTAATAATAATAATAATAATAATAATAATAATAATAATAATGCCAAATGTCTCCATGGCAGTCAGTCAAGCCCATGTCGAAATGAATGCGTAGAACGTTTAGCTGACTGCGGGACAGATCTTCCCTGAGGCGGAAGGATCTATGTTGACAATTCAAGAACAAGTTTAGTCATCTCTACTAGAAAGTATATCAAGGTCCATCAGAGATCTGTCAGTTAATGACGATAAATATCGCAAAGGGTGTCAAGTCTCTCAAAGTACTCAACATATCACCTCTGGAACGACGCAACTGTCAGGAACTGAATATAAGTGCAGGCACGATGCTGTATCAAACATTTTGCGCCAAGAGCTAGCTGGGCTCAGCTTTTCAAACATAAAAGTTCCGTTCCACCAGTAGACCTATGTTCCAGAGAGCGTGGCTGAAAATTAACATTTCAGACTTTATTGTCATCGGACTGTGCTCACCGAAAGGACAGTGAAACACAAAAGGCCTGACAGAGTGTTCATCAACAAAACATTGCAGGAAGTCACGCTGATTGATGTTGTCATTCCGAATATGCACAACATGCAGGCTAAATATGCTGAAAAAGTGTCCAAATATGTAAAACTGATGGAGCCTACTACAAGGCAATGGCAGGCCAATTCAGATGATACGATCAGTCATCTCAAGCACTAGTGTGGTTCCCAAACATCTGTTGCAAGCACTAAAAGACATTGATCTGAACACTAACTTGTATAAATTAATACAGAAAGCAGTGATATTGGCTGCAACTAGGATAGTCTGGACTTCCATTGGTAGTATTTTAAATTAAGGTGATGATTATCCTTTAATTCAATGTTGCCTTCTTCATTTCATTCCAGCCATAATTTCAGTTTCAGCTGCAGAAATACGTTTTTGGATGATAATTCCGATGATTAGACGTGAAGACCCCAGTCTTGAAACCCATTTTTAGAATAGATTCAATTCTCCCTACATTTACATCATTGTAGACAAGAGCACCTTCTTTTGTGGCAAACGTGACAGTGGTGAAGGAGAAAAAAGATTAGGATAGGAAACGGTGTGGTCGTGGGTTTATATTAGGCACGATCCTAGTATTTCCTAGAGTAGAAATGGCGAACCAAGGAAAGCCACTTCCAGGACAACAAATGTGACAATTGAATCAATGTCTTCTCCATTTTGGCTCACAATACTGAGTGTATCCCGTTTCCAACTCTTACAAGGTGTTTAACTTACTTGACAGAACTTGAAAGCGAACCCAGGACATCATAGGAGTTAGGCAGGCGAGCTACCCCCAACATTCGTGCACCACCTATTGTAAAATAGTTTAACGTACCGGTAATTCATAAACCTTCGCGGGTGTGTTCAACCATTCACCGACGTTAATCGCAATCGTATGAATGGAAAATAAACGCATATTGGGCATTTTGAAACGATTTGCAAGCCATAACTCTTTGGTTGAAACTACTCGTGCGTCACGAAATGTAAAATGGATTTACTAATACAGTAAGAATGTGCATAAAAACTCCCCAAAATCGTATGAACGGATTATGAACACAGACGGGACTTTTTAAAACGATATTTTAATTTTGTATCTATTTCTGAAAATATCTAAAGAACTGCAGTGGTGGGTCGATGTGTTTCATAACGGCTCGAGTTTGCTGTTGTTAATTCTTTTAGGGCTTAGGACAACTTGGTCATCTACCCCGTGTACTTGGGTGTGTGTTGAAATTGAGTGATAAGCTGTGTTCCTGTGGTGTCTGTAGTTTAACTATTAAATAGTGTCGGGGATAGGGAAGGTGGCTTGGAGCATGGAACAAAATATCACTCGGCTTTTCCCCCTATACGAAATGGAAATATCCCCGGGGTAGACCTGCTTTCAGGATGGCCGCAGTCAGGACCAGTGTCCACACTGAGTACAGCTTACTCCCACTCGTTTGTTGTTGGTTCATTTACAGGTTTTGCCGCATCGCGGTTATGTAGCACCGTGTGTGATATATACTGTATGTCTGATAACCTGTGTTGCTGTGATGTATATATTAAGGTTAGTTTTGGGTCGGCTTTGGTGGTGTGCGGGTTGCCGGGTTTAGCCACTTACAATACTTTGGTCACGTTACGACGTATGTTGGATGTCCCACCACGATCGCGTTGGGGAGCTGCATTAGTACAGTGATCGGAGGTTCAAATCCCAGAGGTGACAGCTAATTTTCAGACCCTGCAGAATGGAGAAGCACTGTTTCGGCGCGGCCTCTTCACGACCAACATGGAGACTGCCTTGATCGACCAGACGAGACACACAGAGCCATTTGTTTCAACCTGGCTTCATTTTTTTTGAAAAGAAGAAATAGAATATGCTGTCGATTTTCATAATACAGTATAGCCGCAATAGATACTAACTTGATCTATCGTAACGATGGTTAGTCCCCTTAAAACATCATTGGTTGGTTGGTTCCTAAGTTCAGGGGCTGCGACATCGCGGTCATGTAGCCCCGTGTAGTTTGGGTGTATGCAGAATCTTCCTGATAATCGGTATTAATTGTGATGGCTGTATTAGTGTGTGTTATCTGTACTTCAGAAATTCACGTAGTTCTTACTTTTCCTATCAAATGCTACCATCAACGACACCTAGCCGCGATCTTGGCTGCTAATTGCCACCACGACTGGCACCTGGCGGCGAACGTTGGAACTTAATACCGAGGGGATGAATAAGTCATTTTCAATTATTATTCACAGTCAAAGATATCAAAATTATTCTTCACACACATCCAGATAGTGTGGAGGAGCAGAACATTACTATAAAATGCTAGCAAAAAAATAATCAAAGATTCCCTCGAGTTTCCGCACCCATTGCCATGACGAAGCATACAGAAGGAATTCGAGGCGCAGTTTTACCAACTGAGCTAACAAGGTCTAATGCGGTGCGGTGTACTTTTTGTCCATATATGTTGTCCAACAGTGAAGAGTGGAACTCTTGCCGGGTTACAAGGTTCAGAAAACCGAAAGAAAAAACATATTAATATATATTTATTTACTAAAGATATTAAAAGTAAAATAAAATAATAATTTCCTTGGAAACCACAACAATTATTTAGCTTGTATTAAATTGTCACGGGCGAGCAAAGCAGTGGTGGGTCGATCTGATTCATAACAGCTCGAGTTTGCTGTTGTTGATTCATATTTTAAGGGCATGGGACAACTTGGTCATTAATCCCGTGTACTTGGGTGTGTGTTGAAATTGAATGATGAGCTGTATTCCTGTGGTGACTGTAGAAGTGTGAGTAACTATATTGTTGAGGATAGGGAAGGTGCCTCGGGGCTTTGAACAAAATACCACCCTGCGTTTTCCTAAACGAAATGGAAAAGTCTCCGGGGAAGACCTGCTTTAAAGACGGCCGCTGTCAGCACCGGTGTCCACACTGGGTACAGCTGTTGTTGTTGTTTCATTTACAGGTTTTCCCGCATCGCGGTTATGTAGCACCGTGTGTGATATACTGTATGCCTGATAACCTGTGTTGCTGTGATGTATATATTAGAGTTAGTATTTGTGATTTGGGTCAGCTTTGGTGGTGTACGGGTAACGTCCATTTAAATATGTATATTTCGCGTCGCCGCCATGTTGAAGTTGTCCTCACCAGGTTATTGAAAGTCCCATAGGTGAACTATGTTCATAGCCTCTATCAACATACAAAATTTCAGTTGGATTGCTATCATAGATTAATATTTCACCACTAGGTGGGAGTGACATCTGGTAGCGAAAGTAGGAAGTACTTGATATTGAACGGAACTTGTAGCTCACCCTATGGGTGTCCGCTTGAAGCAGCTACAGCCTCTGGCGAGCCGAACAAGTCTTCGGACACTCCCGGCACTAAACGCCATACGCTAAATAAATAAATAAATTAATTAATTAATTAATTAATAGATTAATAGATATTGAGTGCCGTCTAAATATTTCCGCATCAAAATCCATTCAGATGTTCGCCCGTGGCATCCAAAAACGACAGTAGCGACACTCGAGTGCAGCAACAGAAGAGAGCGTTGCAGCAGAAGAGAGATAATAATAATAATAATAATATCGTATGGCCTAGGTTGCCGGGTGCAAGCTTTGTTATATGACACCGAGAGGGCAGCTTGCATGTCGAATTTTGTTGTTCCTTGAAGCACTATGAAAGTAACAAGGTTATACATCTCATTTCCTTGACACTATAGCGCTTTCTAGTAGAGAAATGAGGAACTTTGTGTCGGCGGAAAATCCCGAGATTAATTTTGTCACTATGAACACGACCAACTGAATTCAAATGGGTTCTTTAACATGCAAACATCGTATAACATGCGAGTCGTGATTTTTGCCACCTTTCAAAAATTACTTACCACGGTCAGGATCGAACCTGCGAGTTTGGGGTTAGAAATCCGGCACGATAAGCACTCACCCACCGTGACACGCAGAAAAGAGATAAAACGATATCATCACCTTTCACTGTAACACTTTTTCACGAACGTCACTGTATTCCAACAATTTGTTTGACGTCATCACGTCCAAAGTAAACAAACATGTTAGTATTAACAGGTGCACAAACGAAAGTAGTTATTGAAGTTAATACGTAGTATTAAGCATTTTCCAATAAGGTTAATATTTTTGACTCATATGATTGTAAGGATATCGATTTCATTTTATGAATAATTGTTACACTAGTTCTAAGATTTAGATACAAGAGGCGGCTTCGCTGGCGTATTTGGTAGCATGCTGAGCTTCTATCCCCAAGGTCGCGGGTTCAAACCTGGCCGAAGTCGTTGGACTTTTTAAGAGCGTGGGGCGTGGTGTCATAGCGGTCAAGCTGTTGGCCTCTCACCATGGCAGACCGGGTTTGATTCCATGTCCATGCATGTGAGTATTTGAAAGTGAAATGCCATGTCCTCTGGTTCGGATTACACGTAAAAAGGAGATCCCGTGGCTTATCATCTCGAGATTAATGGTCACGAAAAACTAAAATCGTCTTCTTCTTTTAAGAGCGTTAATAATCCCTCAGTATGCCTTCCTACGGAGGGGAAGTAAAGCTGATGGACCTATGACATAGATTTATGGCATGTAAAAGAACCTTTCATTGACTAAAAATGTGTGAAGCAAAATTTGTAGGTTAGGTTTGATTAATGCTCTTCGTTTCGAAGTTCGTCACCAGTCACTGGTTGCGATAGCATCTAGTAGTAGCCAAGGTCGCAGATAGGTGTCGTGGACGGTAGCATTTGGTGGCGAAAGTAGGAACTACTTGAAACTATCGTCTGCAGTCCTTACTTGAATTAAAAACAGATATACACACTAATACAGTCATCACAATTAACACCGGTTATCAGACAGATTGAAGCCTCCGTGGCTTAGGCGGCAGCACGCCGGCCTCTCACCGCTGGGTCCGTGGTTCAAATCCCGGTCACTCCATGTGAGATCTGTGCTGGACAAAACGGAGGCAGACAGGTTTTTCTCCGGGTACTCCGGTTTTCCCTGTCAAAATTTCATTCCAGCAACACTCTCCACTATCATTTCATTTCATCTGTCATGCATTTAATCATTGCCCCAGAGGAGTGCGTCAGGCCTCGGCAGCCGGCACAGTCCAAATCCTCGCCGCTAGATGGGGGGATTCATTCATTCCATTCCTGACCCGGTCGGAGACTGGAAGCAGGCTGTGGATTTTCATTTTCATCAGACAGATTGTACACACACCCAAAGTACACAGGGCTACATGACCGCGTTGTCACAGCCCCTAAACTAAGGAACCAACCTTTGGTATAAGAAATTTGCGCTATTGGCTGATGAATACCTCAATGAGAGGTTCAACATGTTCGCAAATTGAATAGATGCTCCTAATTGTGTATTGATAGGCGTTGTATTTTAAGAGTTATCGGTGTTTGTTTAGTGCGAATGAGTGGTAAATACTAAACAATCTCAAATCACAAAAGCCGCCTTCTCAATCACTAGAAAGTAGTTTAATCATTGAAACGGTTGGAGCTGAAAGGCATTAGATCAAAAATGGTCATTTTTTAAAGAATTAGTTTTCTGAAGTATTGACCCAAGGGCCTTGGAACGGCAAAGGAACGAATTAAGTCAGCCTTCTGTTTAAGCTACACACAAAACATTTTCATCTTACCAGCAGAAGAAAGAGCACGGAAGCTCACTGATAAGGCAAAATGCATCACAACGCAATTTGTTTTGTGGATTTAAGCCAGAAACCACTGCTACATGCAGTGCGATCAGAGGGGAAAAGCAGTGATTCAATGACTTTCAGCGCCGTATTCCGTACTTAATGTTGGCCACACTGCAAGATTCCCGCGTGTTACTGTGCTATTGTAAATTACATTTGTATAGGGTTTAGGTGGTTTTTATGTTACAAAAGCATTTTTAAATAAAATACGAGTATAATGTGAAATATTCATTCTGGATGGCTTTATGCCGCAAGAAACTGACCACGGAGCTGAAAGGTATTAAGTCACGTTTGCAAAATTGATTGGAAAGATATGTTTATTAAATTTAAATGAACATTCTGCTAACACAAATATAACCTGATTAGTTGCTTTGCAACATAGATGAATAATATAGTGTGTTTGTTAAGTCCTGTTCTGTCAATGACGTTTTATCTGTCTCCTGAAAGTAGTGAAAACTGATTCAGTTCCGACCGATTCAATTAAATTAACCCGTACATGTTTCGTTATATCAATGATAACTTCGTCAGCGTGAGACATCTTAGAAACTACGGTATCTTAACAAAAAAAAGAAAAAAGAAAATGGATATCCTTACAATAAAGCATTAATTTAAATAAAAGAAAGGTCACAAAAAGAATTACAAAATAATTATACGATGTGTGAAATACTGAGATATTAGTCATTTCAATAAATTTTGCACATGGGAAAGGTTTGCTTCAGGACATCGACCTCGAATCTGTTTGTTGGTTCTCCGTCCGCTGTTCCAAATAGTTAATGTATAATTGCTAGGTAATCTCTACTTAGTAGGCCTATAAAACGAAGTTCCCGATTCCCGGATGTCACGGGTAATCTCAAGGACCACTGGATGGATTTTGATGCGGCTTTCACCATTCTGTAAAGGATATCTCGAGGAAGGTTTCTGTAGAAAATAATTTATTTATAATCAAAGGAAGCCAGGCAGTAACGATTTCAGTGAAAAAGTCAAAAAAATAAACCTGGCACCCGTGCGCTTTTAAGCTTACGCTGGGCTAACCTTTAAAAATATCAATATATTATGAGTGTAAGAATTGTTCGGCATGAAAAGTTCTACAAAATCGTCTGGGAGAACATATCCCTATCTTCAATACATTGCCCGCTATAAGTGATTTTACGTTTTTATTTCTTCCAACAATCTCCATTCAATTACTGAGGCGACAGTTTACGATCTAGCACGTAATGCATTCATAACTGTTCCCGGGCGAAGCCAGGGCGGGCTGCTAGTTATATAATAATGGGATGTGTAAAATATTTCGACATTGATAATCCAACCATAATGAAATTATAGGTTGAGAAATTTAATTAAGTAACATCACAAAACAGTGCATCGAAAGTGGAACTTATGGGTTAATGTTTACGCATTTTAAATACTCCACTATTTCACGGCTGTGAAATTACCAACGGATGCAAATTCTTGTACAATTTCAGATTATCTTCCCTCCAGCAACATTTCCACCATAACGATAAGGCCACCAAGGTACAGTAAGTATACTTCTCTCGTTCTATTAATTATCTCTCTCTATCTGATATCCCCTTTGTTTTATTTTTGCCAGTGACAGTTATTCGCTGTATATGTGGAATGAGAATCGATATCTCCAACCATTAGCGAACAGAACAGAGATGGATTTATTACCTAGTGCCCTCTTTAGGCTCCGTAATGGCTATGAGGTGCGCCTAACGAGAGCAATACAAGTGACGGGGAGGGGAATTCCACATTATACTCCTCTCACTCATCAAACGCTTTGATTATGATTTGTGTATTAGCGACGAAACCAAACATGTGCCTGCTTGGTACTACCTCCCCTTCCCTTTATGACACCTGTGATTTGACGAGAACGCACGCCCCTGCAGAGATATGGCAGTATTTGAAGCAGGATCAATAGACAATGGAAGAATCCAAAGCAGCTAAATCAGATGCATGTCCATGTATCGTACCCCAAACTACAGTGTGTCCGCAAAGTCTCTCCGCAGCGCGTGTCTCGCCTTGTGGGACGTGTTGGGTTGGTAGTACATTCATCTTCTGTTGTTACAAGGAAAACAATTACATTAGATTAAGTAATGGAAAAATAATATCGTATGGACTCGGGTGGCGGGTGCAAGCTTTGTTGTTTGACGTCCAAAGGGCAGCTTTCATGTCAATTTTTGATGTGTATCATCTTTCCGCTCGGTTTCTGGATAGTTTTGTGGGAGTGATTTTGAAAATAGGGGACGGAAGTGGATCGGAACGGTCGAGCTGGCAGTGGAGGATCGAACGGAAGTATGCACTGCCCGCTCGATCGATCGAACGGAAGTGTACTAGCTGTCAGTGGTGGAAAACGGAAACGATCGATCAATCCAGCGGGCAGTGGTAAGACCCAGCTGTCAGTGGTACGAGAAACAATGAACGCGCGGTGTCGGAAATTGTGCAATGTATATGACTTTTTGTTTATCGTGTTTACCCTACAGGGTGGTGGCTCCCGGGGACTCAGCGAGGGAACTCACCCCTACCGCCTATCCAGGTTGTGTCCTAGAGCTGGGAACATCTAATCGGAAGGGATACAACTGGTGAGGTGGGATTAGCACCTCGCCCAGCTGCAAAGCGAACAGGGGCCTCATGAGGGAAGGGAGGGGAAGATTGGGATGGATAGGCAAGGAAGAGGGAAGGAGGCGGCCGTGGCCTTACGGTAGGGACAATCCCGGCATTTGCCCGAAGACGAAGTGGGAAACCACGGAAAACCACTTCGAGGATGGCTGAGGGGGAATCGAACCCCCTCTACTCATTTGGGCCACCCGAGGCTGAGTAGACCCCGTTCCAGTCCTCGTACCACTTTTCACATTTCGTGGCAGAGCCGGGAATCGAACCCAGGACCACCGGGGCGGCAGCTAACCATACTGACCGCTACGTTACGATGGCGACACATGTATATGACATACTGAACGGAAAACGCTCATGCAAACTCTGGTGTCAAGTGATTGAAACAAATGACATGGTACATGATCGAAGTGTTCGTATCAGTATTTAGATGGTAAAATGCCTTAATATCAAACATTGTAAGTAGTCGGCATTGCCGGTATTATGTTTCAGCACAATGGCTATTCAAATATTAACCCACATAACGATAATGCAGTCATCAATATAATATAATCGTTGTGGTTATACGAGAATCGAGCAAGCCTCACGAACTATTACTGAATACATTCTCTTTACTCACAAGAGGGCCTATTCATAAGGCATTTTAAACTCAATTTCACGCAGGAAAATTATCGAAACAAGCAAAATATAAATGAAACTTAATTCCGTAACGCAGTATTATTGGAACGTGGAAATAAGTCACCATCTTGTGCACAAAATTTGCGTAGTCGAAATAGCCGTGGGGTTAGTGCCTATGAATGTGAATCTAGATATCTTGGGTTCGAATCCTGGACGGGGTGGATATTTTTGCTACCAAAATATGATTTTAAACGATATTTATCATATCAATATGACTCATTTAACAGAATCCATATGAAATTACGTGTTGGTCTGTGAATGAAGAGGACCTGTTTATAAGGAATTTAAGGTTATGAGCGGTGTCGCGTCTATTAAACTAGTTGATCCATAACGTATTCTTTATTTAGGCTAGACCTGGTGGAAGATAAAAATCATCTAATAAAATAATAATAATAATATTATCTAATAAAATGAGTTCCGTATTATATACTATAATATCTGTAAAACACTCCCTCTTGCAATAGATTAATATTTGTGCAAATAATAGTATAAAATACCGATGTATCAACAATTTCACGTGAGGTTTCTTCTTGTCAGATGTTACACATCATATGCGACTACTGTAAGGCTCGTAATTATTTTGTTGCTTGGAGCGCTGTGAAAGTCAAGGAGGTTGGGTATCTAAGCTCCTTGAGACTATAGCGCTTTCTAGTAGAGAAAGGAGGAACTTTGTGTTGGCGGAAAATCCCGATATTACTTGTGTCATTATGAACACGGCCTACTGAATTCAAATGGGTTCTCTATCATGCCAACAACGTCGTTCCAGAGATGTTTGTCGCCTTTCAAAAAATCACCTACCACGGACAGGAGCGAACTTGCAAGCTTGGGGTTGGTAGTCCGACACGATAACCACTCTCCCACCGTGGCAAGCAATGCAATAATATATCCGGTACTCACCACTCTCATACTATGCTAAGCCCTGCGCGGATGCGGATATCCGCAAAACCTTTCGCCGTGCGGATATAGTTTGCTTGCCTGTGCGGCTAGCGCATAAGCTCTTTGAAGTAAAATTGCGGATGGTTTTTAGAATACAATCCGAACTTGTTGAATAGCTTTACTAAGACCCGGTTGTTTATGACATAGCCTATCTTATTTTTCCGTTATGTTCTTTTTTTTTTCATGACAAATGTAAGATGATGATTTACGCTAATCTCATTCAAATTATGGTCATTAAGCATAATTAACACTCCGAACTGAAAAGGGTTGCAATTCTGGCTGTGTAACATAGCACATGACATAATTAGTCGACTTTCTTCTCAAATTTCTTAATGTGTTGCTTTAATATTTTATCTAATTAAAAGTATTATTGAAATACCAGTAGATTCGAATAACAAACGTGCGGATGCGGGGCGGATGTGGATAACAGTCGTGCGGATGCGGGGCGGATGCGGATAACAGTCGTGCGGATGCGGGGCGGATGTGGATAACAGTCGTGCGGATGCGGATAACAGTCGTGCGGATGCGGGGCGTATGTGGATAACAGTCGTGCGGATGCGGGGCGGATGAGGATAACAGTCGTGCGGATGTGGGGCGGATGCGGATAACAGTCATGCGGATGCGGGGCGTATGTGGATAACAGTCGTGCGGATGCGGGGCGGATGTGGATAACAGTCGTGCGGATGCGGGGCGGATGCGGATAACAGTCGTGCGGATGCGGGGCGGATGTGTATAACAGTCGTGCGGATGCGGGGCGGATGTGGATAACAGTCGTGCGGATGTGGGGCGGATGAGGATAACAGTCGTGCGGATGTGGGGCGGATGCGGATAACAGTCGTGCGGATGTGGGGCGGATGCGGATAACAGTCGTGCGGATGCGGGGCGTATGTGGATAACAGCCGTGCGGATGTGGGGCGGATGTGGATAACAGCCGTGCGGATGCGGGGCGTATGTGGATAACAGCCGTGCGGATGCGGGGCGGATGTGGATAACAGTCGTGCGGATGCGGGGCGTATGTGGATAACAGTCGTGCGGATGCGGGGCGTATGTGGATAACAGCCGTGCGGATGCGGGGCGGATGCGGATAACAGTCGTGCGGATGCGGGGCGTATGTGGATAACAGTCGTGCGGATGTGGGGCGTATGTGGATAACAGCCGTGCGGATGCGGGGCGTATGTGGATAACAGTCGTGCGGATGCGGGGCGTATGTGGATAACAGCCGTGCGGATGTGGGGCGGATGCGGATAACAGCCGTGCGGTGGCGGGGAGGATGCGGATAACAGTCGTGCGGATGCGGGGCGGATGTGGATAACAGTCGTGCGGATGCGGGGCGGATGCGGATAACAGCCGTGCGGATGCGGGGCGTATGTGGATAACAGCCGTGCGGATGCGGGGCGAATGTGGATAACAGTCGTGCGGATGCGGGGCGTATGTGGATAACAGTCGTGCGGATGCGGGGCGTATGTGGATAACAGCCGTGCGGATGCGGAGCGGATGCGGATAACAGTCGTGCGGATGCGGGGCGGATGTGGATAACAGTCGTGCGGATGCGGGGCGTATGTGGATAACAGTCGTGCGGATGCGGGGCGTATGTGGATAACAGTCGTGCGGATGCGGGGCGGATGTGGATAACAGCCGTGCGGATGTGGGGCGGATGCGGATAACAGCCGTGCGGTGGCGGGGAGGATGCGGATAACAGTCGTGCGGATGCGGGGCGGATGTGGATAACAGTCGTGCGGATGCGGGGCGGATGCGGATAACAGCCGTGCGGATGCGGGGCGTATGTGGATAACAGCCGTGCGGATGTGGGGCGGATGTAAATAACAGTCGTGCGGATGTGGGGCGGATGCGGATAACAGTCGTGCGGATGTGGGGCGGATGTGGATAACAGCCGTGCGGATGTGGGGCGGATGTGGATAACAGCCGTGTGGATGTGGGGCGGATGCGGATAACAGCCGTGGGGATGTGGGGCGGATGCGGATAACAGCCGTGCGGATGCGGGGCGGATGCGGATAACAGCCGTGCGGATGCGGGGCGGATGTGGATAACAGCCGTGCGGATGTGGGGCGGATGTGGATAACAGCCGTGTGGATGTGGGGCGGATGCGGATAACAGCCGTGCGGATGTGGGGCGGATGCGGATAACAGCCGTGCGGATGCGGGGCGGATGCGGATAACAGCCGTGCGGATGCGGGGCGGATGCGGATAACAGCCGTGCGGAGGCGGGGCGGATGCGGATAACGTTTTGTTTATGCGTGCAGCGCTCTAACTATGCTCCGTAAGGTTTCCACCAGCAGGGAAAACCTCTTCCACTAAAAACACGAGCTCTTCAGTAGTAAGCATTCCCACTAGACTCAGCTTACACAAGAACTTGACAACTTTCAGCGTCAACACTGTCACGCACAGACACTCACTGTCGGCAATAATGAACCGGTACTCCCCACCCTATCACTCCAGTTGAAGGTCAACACGGAGCAAGTGCATGCGTACTCCAACCGCTGCGGTGAGACTTTGCGTATACAACGACATGAATGTGCTGCCAACCTAACACGTCCCGCAAGGCGAGACTCGCGTGGATCGCCACTGCGGAGAGAACTTGCGCACGCTATCTAGTTCCAATAACAATCGATAATAAGGGGTACCGCTCCTTGTTACAATCACCACTATCACCAGCAGCTTCCGTTCCCGGGCTCGTTGTTAACCAGCCTTTTGCTGTGTGAACGTCCCCTTCGTTGCGTAGTGGCTGTCACTGTGGAGGCCCGGTTTGATTCCCGGCTCTTCCAAGAAATGTAATTCAGTCTGAGGGCTGGAACGGGGTACACTCACCCTCATGAGACAAAACTGAGAAGAGGTGGGTTCGACTCCCACCTCAGCCCTCCTGGAAGTGGTTTTCCGTGGTTTCCCATCTCTACTCCAGGCGAATGCTGGGATGGTTCCTAAATTAAGGCGATGGCTGCCTCATTCACAATTCTGATCTGAATTACAAATACACACACTAATACACCCATCAAGATAACAAAGTTTATCAGACAAATTCCACACACACCCAAGTACACATGGCTACGTGACCACGATGTCACAAAGCCCTTAATTGAATCAACAACTCTTTATGTAACTTTATATTTTGGTTCAAACGTAAACTTTGTTGCATATTAAATATGTTTAGAGACTGTAGAAAGCTGAAAGTCAAATAATGTAGATTATATCGTGAGCGGCACCAGATAATAGGTAGAAAATGTAACACCTTTGGGGCGGATGACCTCGCTGTTCCGCGCCTTAAAACAATAATCAGATACGGTAGCATGCTGAATTGCTATGTCCAAGATCGTGGGTTCAAACCCGCCTTTATTCGTCGGATTATTAAGAGCGTTATAACACTTCAGTATGCCTTCCTTCCGAGTGGAAGTAAAGCCGGCGGGCCCATGTCATAGATTTATGGCACTTAAAAAAACCTACCACTGCAATTGGTAATGTGTAGCAAAATTTGTAGGATATATTTGGATAGTTAGAAACGCTCTATGAAGTTCCAACGTTCGCCATTAGGTGTCAGTGACATTAGCATCCGGTAGCCAAAGTTGGAACTACTCGAATTGGAACTTGTTGGGAGCGCTCGGGCGTTCACTTAAAAATACTCAGCTATGGCCATTGGCTGCGATTCGAATATTAAACAAGAAGTTCCGTGACGAACTAAAGAGCCTACTAATATCGAAATTTCCAATTAGTTCGAAATATACCTGGCATAATGTAGACCAATAGAGCATTACAGTTGGCAGCCCTGCCGACAGAATATATTCCTAGTTCCATCTCATAAGATACAGAATACAAAATTTGGTTGAAGTCCAATGGATAGCATAGACGTTACATGCAGTTAGACATTGGATCTATCAGTGCGCGTAAAATCATGTTGGCAGCAATGTCATGCATGTGTTGGTCAGAAATAATCTGAAATATTATGATCTATTGTTGTGCCAATTTTGGATGAAATCCATTTGTTAGTATAGAAGTTACTGGTATTTTAAAATTGGACCTATCAGCAGGCTAGAATCATGTTGGCAGCACTGACGTATATTAGTTACTCCAAATTAATCTAGAATGTCAGGTACTATACATGCGCAAAGTTTAGAGCTGTTGGCTTGCATATTATCTGATATATTGATATTAGGGTAAAAAATATAAACCGCATTTCTTAACAGTTGGCAGCCCTGATTGCTCTTAAGAATACGCATAGTCATATCTGTTATGGTACACAGAGCACATACGAAATTTGGTTGAAATCCAATTCATAGTGTAGAAGTTATATGAATTTAAAAATAGGACCTATCAGTAGGCTTAGAATAATTTTGGCAACACTGTCATGTATGGCCTCCTGAAAATTAAACTGAAGTATTATTATCTCTATGTGTGCCAATTTTGGAATAGTTCCCATGTATACATTCCAAGATATCCAATATCGAGCTCAAATTTCAATTGCGATTTTTCAGCAGTTGGTAGCACTGACATCATTTTCAAGTCTGACATTGAGATGTCCCGGTATAGATCTTTACTCGTACCAAATTTGGTTTCGATTGCTGCAGCCGTTTAGGAGTTGATAGTGGGGGGGGGGGGATGGGACACACACACACAGACAGACAGACAGACAGACAGAAGACCAGACTGACAGAGAGACATTTTCCCGGATCGATCTCATAAGTCTACTTTTTCCTCGTTTTTGCAAAATATGAAAAGTAGGCTAAAAATGTAACACCAACTAAAGGTTTTAATACGTTTTGCTGAAATGACTGATAACTCAGGTGGATATGGTAGGACCAAGTATTTCACACATCCTACAATTACTTGTTTATTATTTTTTGTCACCTTTCATTTATTGAAATTAATTACTTTTTGTAAGGATATCTAAAACTAAAGGAAATATGATACTTCTGTTACTTAGGAAGCAAAATAACCAGTGATGGACGAAGCAAAGAGGATATAAAAAGTAGGTTAGCACAGGGAAGGAAAGCATTTCTACAGAAAAGGAATCTGTTGACATAGAATATAGATTTAGGTATTAGGAAGTCATTTTTGAAGGCCTTTGTCTGGAGCGTGGCGCTCTATGGAAGTGAAACTTGGACTATTGGTGCAGCAGAAAAGAGGAGAATTGAAGCGTTCGAAATCTGGTGTTACAGGAGAATGATAAAGATTAGATTTGTAGATAGGGTTACATACGGAGAGGTATTAAGACTAGTGGGAGAGGAGAGATGTTTCTTGCGACTGGTAATGAAGAGATGAAATAGGTTGGTAGGACACATACTAAGACACCCAGGAATAGCAAGCTTAGTTATGGAAGGAATGGTTGAGTACAAGAACTGTAGGGGTAGACCAAGGTTAGAATATGTTAAAGAGATTGCCTCGGATGTAGGGTGTGGTAGCTATGTAGAGATGAAACTATTAGCTCAGGACAGGGAGGCATGGACAGCTGCATCTAACCAGTCAAAAGTTTGAAGACTCAAACAACAACTCATAAACATTTACCATTATGAAGATGGTATTAAATATTATCCGTGTTCTCTAATTATAAAATTACTTGCTCCACTTTTGATGCACTGTTTTGTGATGTTACTTAATTGAATTTCTCAACTTATCATTTCATTACGATTGGATTATCATTGTCCAAATATTTTAACATCCCATTATTATATAATTACCTAGCAAATATACATTAACTATTTTGAACAGTGGACGGAGAAAATCAACAAAGCTATTCAAGCAGGTCTATGTCCTGAAGCAAACTGTGTCATGTGCAAAATCTATTGAAGTGACTGGTATCTCAGTTTTGGATGTGATACGTTGTTCAACCTTCTGGTTAATGCATACAGTATGTATAAACGACATGTGTTTTTCAGTAGGTCTATATCCTGAGGCAAACCTTTCCCATGTGCAAAATTTATTGAAGTGACTGATATCTCTGGTGGATATGGTACGACCAAGCATTTCATACATCCTATAATTATTTATTAATTCTTTTTTGTGACCTTTCATTCATTAAAATTAATGCCTTTTTGTAAGGATATCCATTTTCTTTTTAGGTGTTTGTTAAGATACCGTAGTTTCTAAGATGTCTCACGCTGACGACGTTACCATTGATATAACGAAACATGTACGTGTTAATTTAATTATTAAACTACTTTCTAGTGTTTGACAAGGCGGCTTTAATAATTTGTGATACGTTTAGCGATCTATACAGAGAGAAATAAAAGAATACGATTCAATTACATAGGATAAAATTTTTAGATGTTTTTGGCTCATTTTGGTCAAGTTCTACTTCAGTTTCACACATGTTACAGTCGTTATCTGCTTGTAATCAACTAAAGAGTTACATCTTGTTTGACCTGAATACAAAGAAAATTTTGCAATCTCTTCCTTTTTGGCACAGTTTACTGGAGTTTGTCATTCTGTCTGTTTATTATATTACTCCGTATCCTTTTCCTTGGCACGATCTTCCTCACCGCATCGTAACTTTAAGCAGACCCTTCCTCCATGTTATGAAGCTTGTATACATATATGTGTTTTATAAACCCTAGTTGGGAAAATTGTTATAGAAAGTTGAGTGTTGGTGAAGCCAAACAAAATGAGAGAAAGAAAACAACATATAAATATATATTCGAGTACAAGAGAAATTGGAGCTCAGAACTTGATACATTTTTCCCTGTTTTTATTATTATTACTATTATAGGGAAAAGGAAGTGCTGAGTTGGTTTTCCTCTCGAGGAAATAGTCAGTGAGGTAGCCGATATATGACACTAAATAAAATGGAACATGACAAATTGACTTCCAAGAGAAGCCATTTCTTGCGGTTCGTCCCGACACCAATATTCCGGAAACTCTAGCCAGCTTCCTCGATAAGCCTGTGGAATATATCACATTGGCTATTTATTTCAATGGAGGAGAGACTTTATAACTAAGTATAAGGGGTGGCTTGGACTCGCGTTCTTTCTTGAGCAGTGTCAGTGTTGATTGAGCTACTCCAAATATGAGCCACGGATTACAGTTCTTAATTAGCTATAGGCTATAGACACAGTACTATGTAATTCATAACCACCTCGTCAAACACTAAACAATTTAGTGTAATTACTGCTTATACTTACATGTTTCGGTGTTCAATGACACCCTCGTCAGCGTAAATTGAATATTAAAATAATCTTAAAACTAAGTTTACAAAGATGAAAGAGCAAATGGATATCCTTAGAAAACACTATTAGAAATTTAAATTAAAAGGAAGCTCACAAAAGTATTAGAAAACATATTAATAAATAAGAATGTAATGAATATAAATGTATCTTAAAGGACTGCTTGTTAATAAACATGGCTCGATTATAGTGAATAGCACTTCGCTGCTATATGACGTATCTTCCAGTTATAACACAATCCTTCAGTGTGGTGTAATATTATCGGTTGTAGTATGGCTATAAATCAACCTTAATGAATACGGCAGTCTGTATCGCATTGATGTGGTCTAACCTTTAAAGCAATTCAAATGAAACATACTTGTGAAAGGCGTACTTGTCAGTTATACGATGTTGTTAATAGATTGGTGAAATATGTAAAATGTTGATGGTATAAAACTATCTAACCTTGAAATAAACCTGAAGATTCCTACCAGTTGGATCGTTCTGTTGAAATTAGCTGTCCAATTTGATAATGCAATGCATAACCTTAACCCAAGCTGACCTTGTATTTTATAAGTATAAGTCGTATGCAAGCTTAATGTTGGTAGACCGACACGATAATCACTCACCCACCGTGGCAAGCAATAATTAATTAAATAATGAACTGCACACGAATGTGCATAAAGCAAAAACATAATCAAATATTGTTTGTTTGGTTGGTTCCTTGGTTTAGGGGCTGCGAAAGCGCGGTCATGTAGCTCCGTGTACTTTGGGTGGGTGTAGAATCTGTCTGATAACCGGTGTTAATTGTGATGACTGTATTAGTACATTGACATTTAGGTTTGCGTATTCAGTTAAAGTTCTTGTCCTCTTCTTTCACCATTCTATATGATAGAGTTCACATTTATGTCCACAGAGTTCGCACAAACCAATATCTGTCCGTATGGTACGTCTTGTTGGTGCAAAGATGATGGTGAAAGCCACGTACCGACAGTCTCGTCAATACATGCCTCAATTCAAAGTTTGCCGATGTCCATGTTCTATCGATCATGGCCCCTGTACCATAGAATTCCAGGCAGTTCTCAGATCGCTTAATTTTTAGATTTTGTAATATTCTTGTAATAATACTACTTTAATGAGTCAATTATAGGATTAAGCGTTTCAATTTTCAAGCGATCATCATCAGGTCCTGATCACCGTGTTGAGGTTTAAATATATAGACAGTATCTAACTTCAACATGTGTGTTGCGTTAAGTTGGTGTTTATATTACGTTTTACGCTCTTCCCTATTCAGCCTTTATCCGTATAAATAAATACGGTATCATTCAAAACAAGTATCACTGTACTTGTTCTTTCTTTCTTTTCCCCTTTATACTTTCTTTTCTTGTTGTTGTTGTTGTTAATTCTTTTAGGGGCTCTGCGAAATCGTGGTTATATAGCCCTGTGTACTCGAGTGTGTGAAGAATTTGTCTGATAACCTGTCTCATTGTGATGTCTATACAAGTGTGTGTATTTGTAAATTGAGCTTTGGGTCGGAAGCGACCGTGGCCTTAAGTTAGATACCATCCCGACATTTGCCTGGAGTAGAAGTGGGAAACCACGGAAAGTCACTTCCAAGATAGCTGAGTTTTGCCTCTTCTTGAGCCTGAGTGTACCTCGTTGCAGTCCTCGGACCAAAATTAAATTTCTTAGCAGAGCTGGGAAACGAACCCGGGCCTACGAAGTGACAGCCAAGAATGCTAGCCACTAGGCAACGTTTTCTATTCTCTTTGTGTCTAAGTTGTTTATTATATATATATCGCTGGGGCCATCAGGGACCACGTTAAGTTTTGTTGCATTTGACACTGAACTTAGCCTTCTTCAGAGCCCAGACTTCCCTCATTCATTGTGAGTGGGCCTGCCTACGCTCCTCTGTCCAAGGGGCACCGTGTATTCTCTTCGGTTGCTCGTCCCGGCTTAGCCCGTTCGTCAAGAGATCTCTGTTAAGGGCGCTTTCAGCTGAGATATGTAGCATTTGTAGTTCTTCTTTCTTTATTATTATTACTATTGTCATTATATTTTTTAAATAGGTATGCCCAACTACGGAGCGCGCTTGAACTTATTTTGCACAATGTTCCTTTTTCTTTTCTCCCCACGATCTCTTCATTCGTTCACTGTGTTCCTTTCTGCATGCTTCTGTCCAGCCTGTATTTTTCCTTTCAGGTTTCTCTGCAAATTTATGTTTGTTTACTAGGCTTCTAAATGATACTCTATCTGGAATAGTTTTCTCAGCAACACCCATTTCTTGTAGATCTTCATGTATTTCTGTTAACCATTTGTGCGGATTTTCAGGGTTAGCGCTAGATTTAGAATTCTCTTTGTCAGCCTGTCGTTATCCATTCTGTGAAGGTGTCCGTAGAATTTTAATCGTCGTTTTCTGATAGTATCTGTGATTTTTTCTGCGGATTCAAAAATTTCATGTGGTTTCTTTTTCATCCAAATTCCAGTTTCGAACTTTGGTCCTAGAAATTCAAAAATTTCATGTGGTTTCTTTTTCATCCAAATTCCAGTTTCGAACTTTGGTCCTAGAATTTTTCTGAGAATTATCCTCTCTTTTTTCTCGATGCTTTTCAATTGTGACCTGCCCCCAATTATCAGTGTTTCGGATGCATACAGTGCCTCTGGTTTGATGACTGTGTTGTAGTGTCGTAATTTTGCATTCTTTGAGATACATCTTTTGTTGTATATGTTCCATGTGATTTTGTAAGCCCTTTGCAATTTAGCAGTTCTTTCTTTGTTAGCTTCCTGATTTAACCCTGCTGGCTGAATAAATTCGCATAGATACTTGAATTTGTCTACTTGGGAAATTACTCCATATTTGGTGATTAGTGGACGATTGTTATTATTATTATTATTATTGTTTTATTATTATTATTATTATTATTATTATTATTATTATTATTATTATTATGCAAACATTTGAATGATCTGACTTGTTCGTTGAATCATTCAATTCTTGACTGAATAGTCGGGTTAATTCACTAATGCGAATATATCGAAATTCGAATGTTTGGATTGGTTGGAAAAATCGAATAATTCGAATAGACAAGCCAACCAATTTTATCTTCGGATCAAATATTCGTATTCGAAACTATAGGAACAATTTGAACAATTGGAATGTTCGAATATGCACAGCGTGGTGTAACGAGCCTCGCGGACTCACTTCAAAATGACTTAAAATAAAACAGCTCTTTATTTTTTTTTTACTTCCAGCCTATTATTCGTATTTTTATGATTCATATTTTGTCTTATGCTTTACCTTATAAGGCGCTCCAGTCTTAAGACGATATAAGAAATAACTTTATTTACGACTTAAGAAATGGTGGCTTTATAGTTTGTAATTATGGCAGATGTGTTCCATTTGGTGCTAAAAGGGATCTTAACGCTAATGCCTCCTCTCTCTTGTTCCCCTTGGGACGACGCTATAAGGGAAGTGATTGGTTATTTACAAGGCACCATATGAGGTTGGCACCTGCTATTATAATGTGGAACTATGAAAAGCGTGCGAAGGATGGAAAATATGAAGAAGAGAAAATTAACAACCGCCGCCTTTATGAAGCTGAACCCCAGGAACTGCAAGTAAAGCTGGCAGCCAGACCATATTTCCTACATCGTGTGTTAGTATCAGCATATTTATCCCCAAGTTCCTGGGTTCGATTCCCTGCCAACGAATCCGAATCATTGAAGGAAGTGAAAGGCCTAGGCCTACAGCACTCCGAGTCGTGCGATGTCAGTTTGTGGAAGATCTCTCGTATCACATCTGGTGATTAGAAAACACAATTCAATGTCAACTTCATATGGAAGTATAAGAAAAAATACTGTGATTCTAAAATTCTTTCTTATTCTAAAGGCTAATGCCTTGTCAACTCTTCTGTCGTTGGCGGTTCGTTTCAGTTCCATGTAATTGCCGCATCCCATTCTATTCTCGATGTCTTCCAAATACTTCGTCCTAGGTCGTCCTCTTCCTTTCCTTCCCAGCATTTTCCCTTCAAGAATATTAACGATGAAAGTGTTGTGTCTGATACATGTCCAATAAGTTTTATTTTTCTCTTTCCCATTTCCTTCATTAATCTTCTCTCTTCTTTGACTTCCCTTAAGACTTCCAGGTTGGTTTCTCTTTCCATCCAGCTCGTTCTCGTCACTTTCCGCCTTATCCACATTTCAGTAGCTTCAAGTCGATTCTTTTCCAATTTACCCCGAGTCCAACTTTCACTTCCATAGAGCAGTGTACTCCATACAAATAATTTTGCAAAGGATTTTCTTACATCTATATTCATATGTTTCCAGGCTAAAGTGTTTTTCTTGGCCATAAAAGCCTGTTTTGCCAATGCAATCCTTCTCTTCACTTCCATTAAGCATCTAATGTCTTCTGTGATTATACTACTGAGATAACAAAATTGTTTCACTTGTTCAATTCTGGTTCAATTCAATATTGGTTTTAATTTCTTCAATATTTTTCCGAGCTACCATTACTTTTGTTTTCCGTTTGTTCACTTTTAATTTCAAAAATATTCTAAAATATAAGCCATTGTCAGAACCCAGTGATCTTAAAGGGGCATCTCATTAAACTGTGGATCTACTGCATTTTATTGATTCTCGAGCGATAAATCCTCCCCAAATCAACAACACTCAAACACTGCACAGACAATCTTGAACTTGAGAGGAAAAGAGGGTAAAAGAACTAGTGCGGAAGTTCTATTCTATATAATAATGGAGTAGAAAAGTTTTTCAACGAACAGATACTAAATTAAATTTATTAGATCACTTTCCAATCTAATTTTCATCATTCCCAATTCCAAACTTTTATCAAATATATACCCGAGCAATCAAGAGAATGTTTCAAGATAACACGACGAACAAATATACTCGATTGTGCAAGAAATACTGTAAATTAAATGATCTGACGAAATTCGGAGAGAATATAAAAGCTATTACTAGAATATCTTCTTTGAGAGTATCACGCAAAGTTTTTCCAATTATTTAAAAAAACGTACGATTATTAAAGTAAGATTCAACAGTAACATTTGGGACACAATTTGTAGTTATAGATTTGGAAACCTGTAAAGCTCGATTCCAAACGAATTTCTCAGAAATAATTTTACTTTCTTTGGAAGTAACACGATATTGAGAAATAAGTTCAAATGAGATAATTTAATGAGAGAATGCAACTCACTGAGATGTGAAGCAAAAAGCGGTATTTAAAACAGAACATCGTCTTTAATGAGTGAAAAGGAAGAGAATGTAACGCAAAGTTTTCTAATAGCTCTGATATTAATTTAACTTTTGTAAGTAAATATTCAGAAAGTGTTTTATGTATCTTGGATCTGAAAGCAGTAGGCCTGCCATTCAATTTATGTTCATTTTTCTCTTCATTAAGAGAGAAGTTCTAAAGTCAAGGAGACGGAGAGGAGTTAAAGTTTGCAGACATTAGTAACAATACTTCTTTGCCCAGGTTGATAAAATTGAAGTGTAATAGTGAAGAAAGATCCTTAGCATTTTTATGTTCAACCATGCCGAATTATAAATATAACTTGACAGAAAACTGCAGCTTAAAGAGGCTTATTATAGCTCATCAGTTTCATTATGAAACACGTTCTCCACCAATCAGAGATCAAGATTTCCATTACAATACAGTTGTTCCAATTAGCATCGTGCCTGCGCTGACTTCCACGGCCTCTTATTTTAAATTTCACTGCGTGGCTAGTGTCATAGTTGGCTATTCAATGAGCCCGTGGTGAAATACAAGGTATTCTCTGCGTCCCATGCACTCTGTTCAGTAAGCGAAACTGGCGGAATCTCGACAGATATTAATGAATATTTATGTTCCAACATAAAATAGTTTTATAATTTCCATTAGAGTGTCTTAATTACCATTATAGGCGAGTTGCATTCAACTGTTTATGTTCGTCGATAATTATAATTTTATTTTATGTTTGAACATAAATATTCATAAAGATCTGTCGAGAATCCACCAGTTGCGTTTACTGAACACAGCACATGCGTTGGGTTATTGATTTTCCGTGGATCAAAGACCTTGACAATGCCATATGTGTCGTCATATCACCACCAGCATTCACTAAAATTGTCACCAACCCCTACGAAAGCAATGAGCTATGTACAAATTGGATTTGGGGAGATTAAAGTATAGTGCTATTTTTTTCCATATTCCCCAGTTTATTTATGCCAACATTTTAGACGGTGCATTTTCCATGTCGGTAATTTATAAAGAAGGATGGAGTCTTGCAAACTTCTGGACGTATATTCATACATTTCTTGCATATTTCATTGTATTTTCCTGTTATCGTAAAGGTTCGTGCTGATTTTGTCTTTGTGTTTGGGATTGTTACTGCTATGGTTGATCCAATATCCTTTACATTTTCGGAAATTCCTGGTGGTGTATGTTCAATGTTGTCACTTGTGTCCGATATGTTTGATTTTAGAAACAAGTACGTTGAGTACAGTTGCGATGCTATCCTTACCTGATTGGTCAAACAGTTGTATCGTAATGAAAATCTTGAGCTCTGATTGGTGGAGAACCTGTATCATAATGAAAACTTGAACTATAATGAGCCTCATTAAGATGCAGTTTTCTGGCATATACTATTTATATTTCGGCATGGTCGAACATAAAACTTCTATCGTATTGAACTTCAGTCACATGTAGCCTAGCCTTGTGCATCTGCCCGATTCAAAATAACGAAACTCTGCTGTATAACTCTTTGTTCAAACCGGTATCTTCGAAGTTTACTGGGATATCTGAATCCTCTCAATTTATGAGCCCCTTACGTAGTAATATTTATTATAATAAACTATTTATTACCTTAAGCCAATATTTAGTACATTGAAGCAGTACCGGTTTGTGACCCTCCACAGCGTGGTGCAGTAACATACAACTTAATAACATTTTTGTCACAATAGAGGATACTATAAATATTTTTGTTCCAAAAGCACGCAGTGTAAAATTTCAAAAACCAGATCTGTTACAAAAATTTTGTTAATAAAGCATAAAAACGTCTTGATAAAACAGCGTTGAATTGAAGAGATGTGTATGTGAAAATATATATGCTGAATAAGTTAGTTATTATGAAAACACTTCGTCACACATATTTCCATAGTTCACTCTACAATATCTCTCTACCTGGCAAATACACATGAACCATCATTTATAACCTAACTTATTCAGCATACATATTTTCACACACTCATCTCTTCATTTCAACGCTGTTTTATCAAGACTTTTGTATGCTTTATTAACAAAAGTTTTGTAACAATAGTACATTATGCAACGAGCCTATAATGGCAATAATTAAGACACGAGTATGTTTATAAAGTGAGCGTAAGCGAGTTTTATTATTTCTTAGTAACCATTATAGGCGAGTTGCATACGACTGTTTATGTTCGACGATAAGTATATCTTTATTATATGTCTTAACATAAATATTGATATATATCTGTTGAGATTCAGTCTCTTGAATTTTGTGATCGGAGTGCAAGCGCTGGGTTTGATATCTCTGTATTCCAAGTTCTCTGACCGACCGACGCATGCGCTCTGTGTGCTTGGCAATGCCATATATGCACCAGCATTCAGTCAAACTGTCACCGAAGTCGTTTGAAAGCAAAGGGTTGTGTAGAAATTGGAGTTGTAGATTTAAGGTACAGTACAGTGCTATTTCTTGTCTCATATATTCGCCAGTTTATTTACGTTAACTTATGGACGGTGTACTTTCCATGTTGGTAGTTTATATAGACATGTTGAATTTTCAGCGCATGCGCGAAGGTATCCTTACCTAATTGGTCAAACAACTGTTTCTAGAGCTCTGATTGGTGGGAGAAACTGTATCATAATGAATACTTGTACTATAATGAGCCTCATTATGATACAGTTTTCTGACACATAATGTTTACATTTCGACATAAAGATATTTATAGTATCCTCTATTATAACAAAATGTTATAAAGTTGTAAGTTATTGCAGAGCTACTGATCCTATACCACGCTGAAGGAGGTCGCAATGTGACCGATACCGGTACGGTTTCAATGTACTAAATATTGACTGAAGGTAATAACTAGTATATTATTATTAATACGTCAATAAGGAATCGGGCTATCGTGGTCATTTTATGTAATTTTATAATAATACTAGCAGAAGTACCCGTTCTTCCAACGGTGTTCGTTGTTAACACCAGACATTATCAATTGAGCTACTGTTGCAATGGTTAGCGGTTTGTCATTCTTTCAAGTTTATCAGAACGAAGTTAGTTTACTGGGAATATCACACACACTGTTAATTTAAGGCCCTTAAAATGTAGTTTTCGGAGACCCTTTATAGATTCCCGAATTTTGTGTCTCACATTGAGAAGCGCAACAATGCTTTGGTCGTCCTTCTAGGATAATTTTTATATTTCGCCTATTTTAGCATATATTGAGAAGTTTTTCTCTATATCCACCCTTATAATGTATGAAAAGTACGGTGAAGAGTTTTATAAATGATTGGTGTATTGACTCTCATGGTTACCATATCTAATTTTACGATGCACCAAGCATCCGAACACGAGGTATAGGCTTACATAAAGATACACAGAAAGACAGACAGACAATTCTATTGCCTACAACATATTACCCAGATATCCAAATATGGGTATATCTACCACACAGCATAGCACACAGTATCAACTAAAATCATTCTTACGATGAACCCGTATGTCGACAAAAAAAATGTGCTCTCAGACTAAATTCACCTAACGTGTACTTCCTGACGTGAAATATAATTGAAAGCCTTGTAGACGAAACGCAATACACGTCACATAAAAACTGACCCTCTACGTTGTGCTAGGTGCCCATACACAAGAAGACCCCTTTCATAAATTATGAAAATTCAGGTTCTTTAGCCTCAAATTGCCTAAATTCCTAAAAAGCCACAAAAAAAGCTGGTTCAATTCAGGAATTTTTGAAAATAATGTTGCTTTTTTGGGATATAATAGACATTCTGTACTATATGTCGAACGTGAAAATTGCATGAAAAAATTCTAGGTTACTCCTTCACCCCCTTAATTGCATTGATGAATTATACGGCCTACGTTAGTTCCGTGATAACCTTATAGCCATTTGCAAACTTTCACAGAAATGTAATAAATGGAGTGACATTGCTTCTTACAGAAATAGAAGGAAAGTTGTATGCTATCCCTTGAGATAATGTTCTCATGGTTACCGATTTGCATTCCTTCATTAGTTTGTTAAATTAAATTAAATTATTCATAATGTACCTTCCGTACATACATAACACAACGGATCGTATTGCTAAAATCCTACGTCGGTACAACATACGGACTGTATTTGGAACTTCTGTTAAGATTAGGCAACTCCTGCGACCAACTAAGGACAGTTTGCCTAAATTGCAACAACCGGGTATCTACAGAGTTCCCTGTACTTGTGGCAAGGTTTACATCGGGCAGACTTCGAGAACAATATGCACTCGCATTAAGGAACATAATAGATGTATCAGGCTCATTCAACCTGATAAATCAGCTGTTGCCGATCATGCTTTAACACCTGGCCATGATGTCATGTTCCAAGGAGTGGATGTTCTTGCCCGTATAAAGCAATATCGTCCCAGAATCATCAGGGAGGCGGTTGAAATACGTAAACACCCAGATAATTTCAACCGCGACACCGGCTACAATCTCAGTGAATCCTGGCTACCTATTATCAGAACCCTGAGAAAGTAATTCACTGCTGCTTTCCGTTGTCCCTAACATGGGGCTATAATGGCGTCCATCTTTGGGCACCTTCTATATGTTCTTCGTTGCTTTCTCTTAGCAACATTGTCGTATTCCAGATTATTCCTGACGATGAAAGACATGGTTTCTTTCGAAACGCGTCGAATATTAGTATAATAAAACACGGCATAAGCCCTAAATTAAATTAGTTTTCTGGGAATTTTTCAGAAACTGTTGGATTTAGAGCCTTATAATGTAGTTTTCGAGGACCCTTTAGGGCCCCCAAGTTTTGTTGCTGTCACCGAGGGGATTTGTCTCGTCGCTGTACGCCATAATATAATACTAATAATAAGATAATATCGGGAGAAATTATAACACCTATTTTCAGCCTACTTTCGATTTTTGCAAAAAATGAAAGTAGACTTATGAGATCACTACAGGGCGAAAAAAAGTGTGTCTGTCTGTGTGTGTGTATGTGTGTGAGTCTGTGTGTGTGTGTGTGTGTGTGTGTGTGTGAGTGTGTGGTACTCTGAATGTCTGTCCCCCCCCTATCAATTCGAACACGGTGAAACCGAATGGAATGAAATTTGGTACAAAGGTAGCACTAGCAAAGGACACCTCAGTGTCATGTTTTATATCGCCGCCATCTTGACGGAAACGTAATGGCGGCCACACAAATGTTCAAAGCTTAAATCAAATTACGACTAACCTAATCATCCGATCTCTACCAAATTTTGCAACAGCATACTTTTATGGGGGCAGCATCCTTTGACCAAACTAATAGGTCATAAGCCTAATAGTTTGCGGATGGCGGCCATCTTTGTGTCAAAATCTATTACCTCTATTAATTCGAACACGGCTAAACCGAATGGAACGAAATTTGGTGCTGAGGTAGTACTAGCAAAGGGCACCCCAGTGTCACGTTTTATATCGCCGCAATCTTGACGGAAACGTAATGGCGGCCACACAAATGTTCAAAGCTTAAATCAAATTAAGACTAACCTAATCATCCGATCTCTACCAAATTTTGCAACAACATACCTTTATGGAGGGAGCATCCTATGACAAATCTAATAGGTCATTAGCCTAATAGTTTGCGGATGGCGGCCATCTTTGTGTCAAAATCGATTACCCCTATTAATTCGAACACGGTGAAACCGAATGGAATGAAATTTGGTACAGAGGTAGCACTAGCAAAGGGCACCCCAGTGTCATGTATTATATCGCCGCTATCTTGACGGAAACGTAATGGCGGCCACACAAATGTTCAAAGCTTATATCAAATTACGACGAACCTAATCATCCGATCTCTACCAAATTTTGCAACAACATACCATTATGGGGGGAGCATCCTTTGACAAATCTAATAGGTCATTAGCTTAATAGTTTGTGGATGGCGGCCATCTTTGTGTCAAAATCTATTACCCCTATTAATTCGAACACGGTGAAACCGAATTAAACGAAATTTGGTACAGAGGTAGCACTAGAAAATGCCACCTCAGTGTCATGTTTTATATCACCGCCAACTTGACAGAAACGTAATCGCGGCCACCCAAATGTTAAAGGCTAAAATGTAATTACGACCAACCTAATAATCTAGTCTCTACCAAATTTTGCAACAACAAATCTTTATGTGGGAAGCATATTCTGACCAAACTGCTAGATCATCAGCCCAATAGTTTGCAGATGGTGGCCAAGTATGTGTGCAAATCGATTCCCCCTATCAATTCAAACACGGTGAAACCGAATTGAACGAAATTTGGTACAGAGGTAGCACTAGAAAAGGCCACCTCAGTGTCATGTTTTATATCGCCGCCATCTTGACGGAGACGGAATGACGGCCACCCAAATGTTAAAAGCTTAAATCAAATTTCGACCATCCTAATAATTTGATCTCTACCGGATTTTGCAACAACATGCCTTTTTGTGGAAAGCATCTTATGACTGACTACAAGGTCATCAGCCCAATAGTTTGAAAATAGCGACCATGTATGTGTGCAAATCCATTCCCCAGATCAATTCAATCACGGTGAAACCGAATTGAATGATTTTTTTAGAGAGGTAGCACTAGCAAAGGGCACCTCATATTCATGTTTAATATCCCTATAGCACGTTGTATTTCAACAAGCTACTACAACCAACATTCAATTATACTCCTTTAAAAGGACAAAGAGTTATAACAATACCCATGCATTTAGGAGAAAGTAGGCTATATGTTCTTTACTGAACATCTTGTTTAGCCTACTTTCGATTTTTGCAAAAAAATGAAAGTAGACTTATGAGATCAACACAGGGCGAAAAAGTGTGTCTGTCTGTGTGTGTGTGAGTCTGTGTGTATGTGTGTATGTGTGTGTGAGTCTGTGTGCGTGTGTGTGTGTGAGAGAGAGTGTGTACTCTGAATGTCTGTCCCCCCCTATCAATTTGAACACGGTGAATACGAATTGAACGAAATTTGGTACAGAGGTAGTACTAACTAAAGGCACCTCAGTGTCATGCTTTATATCGCCGCCATCTTGACGGAAACGTAATGGCAGCCACACAAATGTTCAAAGCTTAAATCCAATTACGATTAACCTAATCATCCGATCTCTACCAAATTTTGCAACAACATACCCTTATAGAGGAAGCATCTTTTGACCAAATGAATAGGTCATTAACCTAATAGTTTGGGATGGCGGCCATCTTTGTGTGAAAATCAATTCCCCCTATTAATTCAAACACGGTGAAACCGAATGGAACGAAATTTGGTACAGAGGTAACACGAGCAAAGGGCATCACAGTGTCATGTTTTATATCGCCGCCATATTGACAGAAAAGTAATGGCGGCCACACAATTGTTCAAAGCTGAAGTTAAATTACGACTAACATAACCATCCGATCTCTACCAAACTTTGCAACAACATACCTTAATGGAGGGAGCATCCTTTGACCAATATAGTAGGTTATTAGCCTAATAGTTTGCGGATGGCGGCCATCTTTATGTCAAATTTGATTCCCCCTATTAATTCGTACACGGTGGAACCGAATGGAACGAAATTTGGTACAGAGGTAGCACTAGCAAAGGGCACCTCAGTGTCATGTTTTATATCGCCGCCATCTTGGCTGATACGTAATGGCGGTCACACTAATGTTCAAAGCTTAAATCAAATTACGATTAACCTAATCATCCGATCTCTACCAAATTTTGCAACTACATGCCTTTATGGGGAGCATCATTTGACCAATCTAGTAGGTTATTAGCCTAATAGTTTGCGGATGGCGGCCATCTTTATGTCTAATTTGATTCCCCCTATTAATTCGAACACGGTGGAACCGAATGGAACGAAATTTGGTACAAAGGTAGCACTAGCAAAGGGCACCTCAGTGTCATGTTTTATATTGCCGCCATCTTGACAGAAACGTAATGGCGGCCACACAAATGTTTAAAGCTTAAATCAAATTACGACTAACATAACAATCCGATCTCTACCAAACTTGGCAACAACATACCTTTAGGGAGGGAGCATCCTTTGACCAATCTAATAGGTCATTAGCCTAATAGTTTGCGGATGGCGGCCATCTTTATTTCAAAAGTGATTCCCCCTAGTAATTCGAACACGGTGGAACCGAATGAACGAAATTTGGTACAGAGGTAGCACTAAGAAAGGGCACCTCAGTGTCATGTTTTATATCTCCGCCATCTTGACGGAAACGTAATCGCGGCCACCCAAATATTAAAAGCTATAATGTAATTACGACCAACCTAATAATCTAGTCTCTACCAAATTTTGCAACACCATATCTTTATGTGGGAAACATATTCTGACCAAACTGCAAGAACATCAGCCCAATAGTTTGCAGATGGTGGCCAAGTATGTGTGCAAATCGATTCCCCCTATCAATTCAAACACGGTGAAACCGAAATGAACGAAATTTGGTACAGAGGTAGCACTAGCAAAGGGCACCTCATATTCATGTTTAATATCCCTTTAGCACGTTGTATTTCAACAAGCTACTACAACCAACATTCAATCATACTCCTTGAAAAGGACAAAGAGTTATAACAATACCCATGCATTTAGGAGAAAGTAGGCTATATGTTCTTTACTGAACATCTTGTTTTTAATGCAGCCAATGGCCATGTACTTTTCTTTTCAGGACGGGTCAGGGAATGGATATTATCAGAGAAAGAAGCATTCACATCACGCATGACCAAAATGGAAATGGCCTACCATTTAACTAAGGACATCTATAAGAAAAGGTCAATATCCTTCAACGCAAAATTAAAACATTACTGCAGTGTCATCCGTCCGGAGGTCTTGCGTGCTTCTGAATGCCTCACTATGAACAAAAGAGGCTTGGTCGAGAAACTGGAGGCCAAAGAAAGGAAAATTTTGAGAAAGATATTGGGTTCCATCAAAGACAATGGGGAATACAGAAGACGGCATAACCATGACCTATATACTCATGTGGAGAAGATAAGCAACGTCATCCGGAAGAGAAGGTTACCATTTCTTGGGCATGTGAAACGAATGAGCCCAGCGAGACTGGCCAACCGCAACATAACTTACTTTCAGGAGAGGAAAACAAAATGGGCCTGGTTCATTGAGCTGGATAAGGATCTGAAAGAAGTGGGGATTACACCAACAGACATTCAGGAGCGCGCCCCACTCAAAAGAAAACTTCAAGCTTGTAAAGGTTTCCAAGAAAAACCGAAGCTGAACACGGGAAAGATTTGGACCTAGGAACGGAAGGAAGTCCACCGAGAACGAATGCGGGCGTACAGGGCAAACATCAAAGCCAGTAGGAGACGGTTGGAATGACGCGGTCCATAGATGGCCTATACGAAATGAATGAATGAATGATATGGGGATAGGAATATAATAGACCTGCCGTACCACACCCGCAGGTGTAAATCGCGTGAAAAAATTCTAGAGTTCCCCTTGGTCCCCTTAAGCGCATTATACGTATTGATGAATTTTACGGCTTAATTTGGTTCCGTGATAACCTTCTAGCCGTTTGCAAACTTTCACACTAATGTAATTAATGGAATTGCATTGCATCTTACAGCAATAGATGGACCTCTGAGAATCCGTTGATATGGTTACTGGCTTGCATTCGTTCATTAGTTTATTAAATTAAATTAGTTTTCTGGGAATATCTCAAAAACGGTTGGTCTTAGGTCCTTAAAATGTGGTTTTCGGGGACCCGAGTTTTGTATTTCACATTGAGGGGCTGAAAATGATCTTTGTCTCGTCCTTCTACGCCTATTTCAGCATGTATTTTAAGGGGCTAGGCCCCCTTTTATGAGAGGTACGGAGAAGATTTACATCCATTATTAGTGTCGTGCCTCTGATGGATATCTGTACCAAATTTTACGTTGATACACCCAGCCGTTCTCGAGTTATAAGGGAACAAATTTGTCCACAGAAAAACTAACAAACAGACAGACAAAAAATATTTTCGCACGCATCCATCATAAAACAGTCTGAAACGCGTAAACAACTCAAATTTCCGTAGAAATTCAGAGAAAAACACACAAATTTTCATTTTTATATATAGAGAGATATACTGCACCGCTCGGTGTTGACCGTGTTTTATTGCACAGATTTTGGTTTTTTCTCGCTAACCGTTGGAGATATACGAAAAGTGATAAGGACCGTTCGGATAGAAAATTAAATTTTAAAGCTCATGTATGCCATCAAAAGTTTGCTCTTTCTTAGCGTTCTCTTTTTATTTGAAAAGGAAATATGAAATTTTGAAACCAAAGGGTGTAGTGACGTCACAAATGTCGTTTTTACTCGCTAACTGTTGGAGATACACGAAAAGTGACCTTTCGTATAGGAAATTAAATTTCAAAGCTCGTATGTGCCACCAAAAGTTTGCTATTTCCAACCGTTCTCTTTTTATTTGATATGGAAATATGAAATTTTGAATCCAAAGGGTGTAGTGACGTCACTAAAATGGTCGCCATTTTTTAATAGTGCAAAATTTCGAAATCAAAAGTATCCTATATGTAAACCTGGTAAATCAGCTATAGCCATGCAAAATTTCATTTAAATCGGACCAGTGGTTCTTGCGTTATTGAGTAACACACAGACAGACAGACAGACAGAAAGACAGACACACACCATCTCATTTTTAGCCTACTTTTCACATTTTGCAAAAATGCGGAAAAAGTAGACTTATGAGATCGATCCGGGAAAATGTGTGTATGTTGTCTGTCTGAATGTCTGTCTGTCCTTCTGTCTGTCTGTCTGTCTGTCTGTCTGTCTATCAACTCCTAAACGGCTGCAGCAATCAAAACCAAATTTAGTATGAGTAAAGATGTGCACCGGAATAGCTCACGTCCATATTTGAAAATGATGTCAGTGCTACCAACTGCTGAAAAAACGCACTAGTAATTTGAGCTCCATGTTGGATATCTTGCAAGGTATGCATGGGAGCTATTCCAAAATTGGCACACATGTAGATAATACTATTTCAGTTTAATTTCCAGGAGGCCAACCATGACTGTGTTGCCAAAATAATTTTAAGCCTTCTGATAGGTCCAATGTTTAAATGCATATAACTTCTACACTATCAACTGGATTTCAACCAAATTTTGTATGTAATATCTGTACATAAACGGATATGACTGAGCGTTATCTTAAGAGCCACCAGGGCTGCCAACTGTTAATAATTACTCTCTCTATTTTTTTTATCCAAATACCAATATATCTGAAAGTATGCAAGCCAACAGCTTTAAACTATGCACACGTATAGTACCTGACATTTTAGATTAATTTGGAGTAACTTATATACGTCAGTTCTACCAACATGATTATAAGCCTGCTTATAGTACCAATTTTTAAATACATGTAACTTCTATACTATCAGTTGGATTTTAACCAAATGTCGTATGTGCTATGTGTACCATAACAGATATGACTATAAGTATTGTTAAGAGCAATCAGGGCTGACAACTGTTAATAAATGCTGTCTATATTCTTTTTACCCGAATATCAATATATCAGAAAGTATGCAAGCCAACAGCTCTATACTTTGCACACGTGTAGCACCTGACATTCTAGATTAATTTGGAGTAATTAATACAAGGCAGTGCTGCCAACATGATTCTATGCCTGCTGATATGTCCAATTTTAAAATACATGTAACTTCTATACTAACAAATGGATTTCATCCAAAATTGGCATAACAATATATGATAATTATTCAGATTATATCTGACCAGCACACGCATGGTATTGTTGGCAACATGCTTTTACGCGTGCTGATAGATCCAGTGTCTAACTGCATGTAACGTCCGTTGGATTTCAACCAAATTTTAATTCTGTACCTTAAGAAGTGGAACTAAGAATATATTCAGTCACCAGGCTGCCAACTGCAGTTCTCTATTAGGCTACATTATACCAGGTATATTTTGAACTAATTAGATATTTCGATATTACCAACTTAATTTCGTCATTATTCTAGATAGGTTCATATACTGTAGAATAATCATTGGCATGAAAAGTAGGCTGTATAGTTCTTCACGGAACTTCTTGTTATATATTAGTATGATTTCTCAGAACTCAATTTTTCAATAAGTTGCTACATTTCTAAAACATTAGGTGTTAGATGTAACATATTATATATTATACGGTGTTCCCCCTTCCCTTCTACTGTATACAGAGTGTTTCAGGAGGAATAGTAAATATTGTAGGAAGTGGTAGTAGAGATGAATCCATATAAAATGTGTCCCATTTGTATTGCATACCGAGATACAGATGTTGGTTTGTAACCAGGGCAGTTGTTTCGTGTGTTGGCTCACCGGTTGCTATGGGCACGTTTCTTGGCCACCAACGTCGCCGGACCTTACCCCTTTGGATTTTTGCCTGTGGGGATGGTTGAAAGGCGAAGTCTACAAGGATTATGCTTAGTGCTGACCTCGTCAAAGAATGCCATGACGACCTCCGAAGAGCTACACGGGCTATTATCAAGAAAAGTGCAAATTGCATTGAAATTGGTGGTAAAATTTTTGAAAATCAATTTTGAGCGTCCTCATTTGCCTTGGGTTTACATTTATTTGGGTTAAACACTACCAGCTGTATGTCTGTACGCAATACAAATGGGACACATGATATATGTTTTTTAGCCTATTTTCAATTTTGAAAAAATAGGCTTATGAGATCACCTTTTGTCCGTGTGTGTGAGCGTGTGTGTGTATGTGTGTGATTCGTGAGTGTGTCCCCCCCCCTAATAAAATCTAAACGGTTGGAGCGATTTCAATGAAACTCGGTAAGTTCATAGCACTATTCCGGGCGACCTCGACCGTGCCCTTCAAATTTTGTTACGACTCACCAATCCAACATGGCGGCTGTGCGAAATATTTCACCAGCATTCAATATCTCCGAAACGATTACCGATATTACCCTGACATCATGTATGGTGATAAAGGGAACTACTATAAGTTCACTTATGTGATCTTTGAAAACCTGGTAACTACAAAACCAACATGGTGGCCAAGCGAAGTTGCGACTTTTAAATAGACGTTTCTCGTGATTTATCCAACCAAACGCAATGAAACTTGGTACAGTATATGTTTATATACATTGTAATGCACCGAAAACTAACTTCGTTCATTTGTATACATAACCACAAGATGGCGGATGTGCGAAATATTTCACCGGCATTCTGTATCTCTGAAACTATTAGCGGTATCTCCCTGAAGTTTTGTACGGAGATAAAGGGCACTACTGGAAGTCCATTTATACGACTTAAAAAACCGGTTATATACAAAACAAACATGGCGGCCAAGCGAATTAGAAAATTTGAAATAGACCTTTCTCGCGATTTAATGCTCCAAACGCCCTGAAATCTGGTACAGGAAATATTTATACATATTGTAATGCACTGGTATCTAATTTAGTTCAATTGTTTACATAACCTCAAGATGGCGGCTGTGCGAATTTTAAAATTAAGTTTTTATTTCTTGTGATGTAGTCATGCGATCGAAGTGAAAGTTTGAATAATGAACCTACCCAATAATTTTCCTATAATGGTACATGACTCTATGGCCTATACATTTAACAATCCAACATGGCGACCATCCGAAATATTTAGACGGCTCTCAATATCTACGAATCTGTTGTAGCAATCAAACTGAATTTTTTATTGTCCATAGGGGCTATGAACTCAAGTTCCCTTATAGGACTTTAAATAACCTGGTGATCACAAATCCAACATGGTGGCGACGCGAAGTATAAATAATCACATGGACGTTTATCGCAATTTAACCATCTGAGAGCAGTGAAACTTGGTACAGTAAATCCTTATACGAATGGTAATCCACTAGCATCTAATTTATTTCAATTGTTTCCATAACCTAAAGACGGCAGCTGTGCGAAATTTTAAAATCTCCTTGTAACTTCTAGTGTCCTAATTATGCGATTGAAGTTTGAATACTACACGTTGTGACCGATATCGCATGGTTTTGAGAGCTCTGGCAACGTCGCATAGCAGGAGGAAGGAAGCAAGCGGAAGTAACCTGAGGTTGATGTTTTTACGTCATGGACATAGTCGACAGCATGACTAGGCGAAGTTTCCAGAAGTGTAGAGGGCGCTGATGAGCTCCAGGAAAAGTTGAGGTGGAAAGGTCACACCGGAGAAGCGGGTCACTTTATTTTGCATCGCCGTCCAGCGAAGTTCACTTTCTTTTGTGTCGCCGTACGCCGAAGTTCTTCTTTATTTTTGTGTCGCCGCACGCTGAAGTTCCTAACAAGTGTGTAGTAGCAGTCGTATCGTGGCCGCTTGGAACCAGTGTGGTATTCCGACAGTTTTTTGGGACATAGCTGAAAGGATCAGTATTATTTCTTGCGTGGACAGCTCTGTGTTAACGAATACTAAAGCTGAATGTGGCGAGGTGATATTATAACGCAGATCATAATGCATTATGTTGTGGGACACTAGTCATTTGTACAATGAAGTGCGAGCAGACACACGTGGTGTCTCAAGCTTTTACCAGGTACGGGACTGTATGGGCCGTGCGCTATATAACTGACGCCCAGAACATATGAACGAAGCGATGTGCTTTTGTTTGACGACCAGACAAATGAGTGTCCAGGGTCAGTGAACTATGAGAGATAAGCTGAGTGCAGTCCAAATATAGAGCGACATTCTAGGTCAAGGACGGACGTAATACCTTATGAGTACAGGCTTGTGTAGACGCATACGATATAACCTGTGCCGTTATAGAGTTATTTTCACGGCCATGAGTTGATATTACTTGGCATAGTCGACATGAAGATTGCAGCGATGTATTGGACGGACATAAAGGCTATCAGTACAGACCAGTGCGAGTTTTGTGTCAAGAACTTTACGAGCGAAGAGATGGCAAGCTAAGTTTAGTATGTGGAAGCTGTTACGATGACGTGGAAACGAAGGCGAGCCAGGACCATGGACACCCCGAGGGTCGCGAGCTGGATCCAGGGCGAGAGGGGAGGATGTTCAATGGGAAGAACGTGGACCCAAACCCCCAGGAAACGTGTCAGCGGAACCAAGACTGAGGTGGCCGAAAGGTACTGAAAACCATGTTAATTCTTAAGTAGTGGTTAATGGGTAGTGGTTACTAAGATTTGGACAGTTGGGCAAAAATCGAAATAGAAGTTAATCAATAAGGATAAAATGCGATATAATGACATGATTAATAGGATAGTAAAATTTAAGTTTTCTTTTGAGAGATTAAGGCAGTTTTCTTTAGGATTTAAAAATAAATATATGGATGCTTTAAAATATAATTTGAGTACAGGGATCTTTCAGCGTGTTAAGTCGCTGTGTTCTTTGAATTGGTGCAACCTGGATGACAAATTATGGTTTGAACTGGCTTAAATTACAAGGGATTCATTTACACTTAATGGGCCACTTTTTGTGCGCACATCACATTTATGCTAAACACTCACACGTCACTGAGGTTTCCCTTTACAAGCTAACATGAGGAGATGCGTTTGGTAGGTGACTGATACAAGGTTGTGTAAATAATGATACTGCATTGATAAAATAGCAGGGTTGCATAATACGAAGTTATGATGAAACTAAAGGTTCTCGCTATAGCGAGGTGAATAAAATAAATTATTATAATTAATGTTACGTGATAGGTTCAAGTATATGAAATTTTGAGGCAATTGTCAGTTGAAAAATAATACAGATAAGCAGAGGCCATCTACTTAAATGTTTATGGTGTAGTTATAAATATGTGAAGAGCATGCAGTGATTAATAAATGAAAAAAAAATATCTGGGATCATAAAGATGTTAAAATGTAAAGTGATGAATGTAAAAGCCAACAACCAGTCATTTTTTCTGAGTGAGGCACAGCTGAACGAAAACCAGTGAAATAATAATGAAAGTATTTAATACATGAATAAAATGTCTGAAAATAAATTCTTTAACGCCAGTGACATCCATACATAAGAATATTCTTTTTCCTATTTTGGTGATTACATTTAGTTAGAAGGAGATCGAATGAGGCAACAATTTTTTTTCTTTGAATATCTTTTCAGATTTATGCACCTGCTCGTTTATGGACTATTAGCGGAGAGGTGACATAGCATTTTGAAGTAATGGTTGTAATACTAGAATGATATAGCTCTGATCTCCGTAAGTTATTTTGTATCCAAATATTAGGACGCCCGGAGATTTTTGTCCTCATTAATTTGAATTTTGCTTCTGCGTCATTTATTTATTTGCACATCAAGAGTAATTTTGAGAAGTCTCCGAGCGAAGGTAGGCTTCTGTGTGTGATTCTATGTATTTAGTGGTGTGGTTCTCTATTAAATGGTGGATGAGTTTTATCTTAACAGCGGAGTTTTTTGTCATTCTTGTTCGTTGTCATACTTGTGTGTCCACCGGATCAATTTTGAGATTTTACCCCAGTTGTACCCATCATTATAAAGACCCCGGGATTGCTTGAATCTCGTTCCCGACACAGTTTTTTTAAGGCCAAAATTGATTCGGACATTCAAGATTTTTTTTTATTTTCGTGTTGTACCGAATTCTGGGTGAGGGTTGAAGTGTGTGTCGGGCCACCCAATCCAAAGCCAGATTATCGGGCACAACAAGATGGCGCCCAACGTGGGGCCTCGAACTTGGAATATCGTACCACGCAGTGGTATAGCCGACATCTTGAACTCGAAAAAATTGGAACACCAGAGGAGAGTGACAAGATGGTGGACGGCCATGTGGCACAAATGGAATGGAGAGAAAACCAATTGAGTGCTGGTACCCCATTTTATTGTGCGATATGTCTGTCAGTCTGTTAAAATTCACTTTGTAGGATTTTTGTGTGTGTTTGAATGACATAGAACGAAGCGATTCAGTAACGTTAGATCGCTGTGTTTAAGCGATACCATCCACATTTATTATTTCCACATGATATTAGATTTCGATTCCACTGCCAAATTGAAATAACCACTATTCCTTAGTCTAAGTTAGTCACTAGTTGTAACAGCTTCCATGTTTATTTGTTGTGAAATATGGGAGAATTTGATGAAATTAAGGGATTGATGGGACAGCTAGGAGAGAAGCTAAAGAGTTAGCTAAAAGTCAAAAGAATATGGAGGAAGGTTTGAAGACTCAATGGAAAGACTATGAAGGTGGTATGAACACTAATCTAGATGGGTTGGATAGACAGTTGATTAAGATGCATGAAGGAATAAATATTAAATTTGAAGGTTTAGACACTAAATTTGAGGGTTTAGACACTAGATTTGAAGGTTTAGACACTAAATTTGAAGGTTTAGACACTCAATTCAAAGGTTTAGACACTCAATTTAAAGGTTTCGACACCAAATTCAAAGATTTAGATACTAAATTCGAAGGTTTTGAAAAAAATCTTGGAATTCAGTCAGGGGACTTGCAAGGTGGATTGGAATTATTTAAGGAGCACCAATTCGATATGAAACAGTACATGGAGAAGGCTCAAGCCGAAATGACGGATTTAAAGGAACAAATTAAGAGGGATAAGGTGGAAATTGAAAGTAATATGGGGACACAGTTGAAATCATTGGAGAAAACCGTTCAAGAGAAAATGGATCGAAGCGTGGAGGCATTGACCGCCAAGATGGAAGAAAGGGATAAAGCAATCAACGCAGAGGTCTTGGTGTTAAAGGAAGAGGCGAAAGTAATACAGCAGAGATTAGCGAAAGATACCAGGAGCATGACCGATAAAATGTCTGAATTCACCATGGAGCAGGAATGCAAGATGGAAAGTCTTAGGAGTCAGATGGGGGAAATGAAATTAGAGTTAAACGACGAAATTAAAACACAGATTGCAACAGCGGTTTCGACAGTACAAGATAAAGTGAGTATTGCTCACGGAGAACAGTTAAAGAGAATTGTTGAATTAGAAGGAAAGATGGTAGAAGCAAAATCGATAGATGTAAACAAGGAACCAAGTCCGACAGGAACAACATTCACACCAATCAGTTACAGCTCAACTCAACCGATTACCATCATTAGGAATCAGGAGGACCGCCCAAAAAAATTTTCAAATTTGACTGGCATCACACCCATAGAATTCCTGCGGGACCTGAAGGAATACATGGATGAAAATAGGGTTCCTAAGGAGAGAGAAATGAGGGTGATAGAAAGAGCTCTTGAAGGCCAACCGCTAAACTGGATGCGAGCTTTTATGAATCAGTTTAGAGGGTACGATGACTTTGCGAACGCTTTCCTGAAGAGATTTTGGTCCTCAGAAGATCAACAAAGTATAAGGGCTGAATTATACTCAATGAAATACGCGACTACCAGGCCAACACAATACGCTGGGTACTTCACGAATCAGGTAGCCAGGCTACAATTTTTGGATCCACCGTTGGAGGAGCAGGATTTGGTGCATGCCATCATACAGCAATATCCGGTAGAAGTCCAGCGTGTATTAATTGCATCGGGTGCAAATAGACTCGAGGTGTGTGACGAGATTTTGAGGAAACTAGACCACACGAGCAAGATGACGGAACCTCGTAGTCCTAGGACAGAACAGAGAGAAGCAAATATGGTGGTAATGGATCGTAAGGCGCAGACGGAACCTCAGCGTAGTTATGGAAGGAACGATAGAGATGGAAGGGATGAAGGAAATGGCTTAAACAGATACAGGAATCAAGGAAAGCCATATGACCGGAGGCCATATTATCAGGATAGAAGTGGACGATTTAATCAGAGGGACTACGGAAGGTCAGGATATAGAGGGAGAGAATCGTGGCCACGTGATCGGAGACCATACAATAACTGCCCAAGGTACGGGAATCAAGAAAGGCAAAATTATAGGCCATCATTAGAAGAACGTCACCAAGAAAGCCGAAGATACATTGAACAATTAAGGGAAAAGGAACAAGAAGAAGAAAAATCTCAGGCAAAACATCATGAGGAATCGAAACCAGGCACCAGTGGAGTCAAATCAGGAAAGAGAAGCTGACAGGAAGGAAATACTGAGTTTGGACAGGGACTCACAGGCAGTAATAACGATTTTTTGCCCATTAATAATGATTTACGCCCTAGTGCTAGGACAGTCCAAATTCAAGCTATACACCACATAACTGATGAAGATATTATTTATGGAGACGAAGAAGGAAATAGAAAGGTGAGGTGTGTGGATCTGCCAATAATCAATGTAAATATAGGGAAGTGTGAGATTGAAACGCTGCTCGACACGGGTGCGAGTGTGAGCATAATATCGGAAGCTTGTCTGGAAGGAATAAAAGATTTAGTTGAGATGGCTATAATGCCAGTATCGAGTATGAAGATACAGGGTGTTATTCCAAACAGATCAGTAAAATGTAGAAAACAAGTTTTGTTTGAATTCCGAATCTCTGAAAGAGTATTCGAGCATGTATTTATTGTGCTCAAGGACAGTAAATACAGCATGATATTAGGAGCGGAATTCATTTCTGAGCACGGCATAGTCATAGACCTGCGCGGAAAAGTGGTTCAATTCAGAGATGATATAGATGAACGAGTTGAAAGTGAAAGGGAAGAATTTCCAATTAGGGACACTGGAAATAAGTGGGAAGGAATGTTGCCGGATAGCAAGGAGGAAATGAGGATAAATACCATCAAAGAAGAACCATTGGAGCCAAAGTTACAGGAGAATTTGGAAAATCTGATAGAAGAGTTTAAACACATCTTCGACAGCAAACCAGGGATGATCAAAAATTTCCAGTATGAAATGAAATTAACTGATGACACGCCGTATAAAGGGAAAATTTATCCTGTCCCGGAATACCTTCATGGGAAGGTAGAAGAAATGATAAAGACAATGGAGAAGGACGGCATCATAGAGAAGAGGGCAACGTCATACTTGAACCCTCTCGCTATAGTAAAGAAACCCGATGGATCTGTGAGGATATGCTTAGACGCGAGAAAAATTAACAGCGTGAGCCTTCCAGAATACGACAGACCACCCAAGATCAGGGAGATACTGAGAAGGTTCAAAGGGAAGTCGATATTTACAACTCTGGATTTGACGGCGTCATATTACCATATTGAGCTAGCGGAAAATAGTCGTCAGTACACGGGGTTCCTATTCGACGAGAAGACATGTCTTTTCTAGGCTCCCATTTGGCCTGAAAAATAGTGGACCCGTGATGGTGAGAGCACTGGACCAAAATCTAACGGAAGAAGTCAAGAAGCACGTGATATGTTACGTAGATGACTTGATCATAGCATCGGAGACACCAGAAGAGCATATAGAACACATTAGAATGGTTTTTCAAAATCTAGATGAGGCGAAATTCAAAGTGAATTATAAGAAGTGTCATTTTTGTAAGGAGGAGATCATGTTTCTTGGACACGTGATAGATGGGCAAGGATACAGGCCAAACCCCCAAAAGATAGATGCTATCAAAAACTTCCCTAGGCCGCGAAAAATTAAGCAAATTAGAGGATTTTTGGGCATGTGCCAATTTTTTGCCCTGCATTGCCCTAAGTACTCTGAAGTGATGGCTCCGCTTCACGAGTTACTAAAGAAAAACAACAAATGGAAATGGGGAAACGAATGCGAAGAAGCTTTCAACAGAGCAAAGAGTATGCTAGTTGAAAACATAAAATTGGAGTATCCAGATTTTCAAAGAACGTTTTACTTGGAAACGGACGCTTCTTATGTGGGAATAAGCGCGGTACTATATCAACTAGATGACAAACAGCAGAGGCACTACTTAGCATTTGCTAGTAGAAAATTGAAAGCGCATGAGAGGAACTACACTGTCACTGAAGTTGAAGCCTTGGCGACGATTTTCGCACTACAAAACTGGAAGAAAAATGCTATTAGGACACCGAATAATAATAATAACTGACCATAAGGCCCTCCAGTTTATGTTAAAAACGGATCAAGCCAATGAGAGAGTTGCACGATGGACCTTGTTTCTGCAAAGATTTGATGTTTCGATTGTTCACCAACCGGGAAGGAATAACCTGTTGGCGGACATACTGAGCCGAAATCCCTGTGAAGAAGCAAGCGTGCAAGTGGTAGAAATTCAGCGGGAAGACCGTGAGACGATTGAAAGACTCAAGAAGATCCCACAGTCACAAAAAAGATACGAGCCGTTGAGAAGAATTTATAGGTTTTTGAAAGGCAGGATGGACCGACATGACCCTGAATACGAAGCTACTTCGAAACAAGCGGCTGTACATTTGATTTTAGGGGACTCAGTCTACAAGTTCATAGATCGAGATCGCACTATGCTCAGGATCGTAATACCACCCAGTTTAGTCCAGCCGGTGACATGGCTAGCACATCATGCCATAGGTCATGGCGGCACGGACAAGACGATTGCGGTGTTGCAGGAACAATTTACGTGGGAAGGAATGAGAATGTCTGTGAAAAACACATTGAGGACCTGTGGCGTATGTCAGAAGAGCAAGTACTCATCACACCTACTACGGGAGAAGCCAAGGGCTATAATACCATCCAAACCCTGTGAGTTGTATTCGGCGGACCTGTATGGCCCCCTCCCTAGATCAACCAGAGGAAATCGGTACATATTGGTGACTATGGATGTTTTTTCGAAATTCATAATGCTGCACCCCATTCAAAAGTCAAAGGCGAGATACGTCATCAATAGGATAGAGAAAGGAGTGATTCCTAAGGCAGGTGAGCCCGAATATATTTTAACAGATCACGGGACTCAATTCACTGCAGCAGACTTCCAACAAGCGATTACGAGGCTGGGTATTAAACATATTTTAAGTTCAATTCGAAATCCCGAATCGAACCCTGTTGAAAGGACGATGGCTGAACTGGGAAAGTTCTTCAGAATTTATACACATGAAAGGCATGATAGATGGATGGAATTTGTACCGCTAATTGAAGCGTGTATAAACACCACACTTCATGAAAGTACGCGGCAAATTCCTCAGGCTCTCCATTTTAATACGGCACCCCGAAGACCATGGGACCATCTGTTCAACAGACCTCCAGACGCCGTCCCCAGTCATAATGTGAGGATACAGAAGGCACGCGAGCGACTTCAACTCCAAGCGGACAAGAGAGCTAGAAGGGTGCAGCACAAGCGATTCGATCAGCCCCTGAACGAAGGACAGGAAGTGCTCCTCAGGAGACCTGTGTCATCTAATTTAACAGCGAAGATCTACAGCAAATTTGTAAGAGTTTTCGCTGGGCCGTTCAAGATTGGACGCAATTATGGAAATAATTGTTACCAAGTCGTGGATATCGCAACTGAGAGAGTTATAGGCAAATTCAATGCAGCTAGCCTAAAAAGGTACCACAAGAGAGAGTAAGCATGCGATATGGAGAACTCATTGAAGAAATAGATTGTTAACCCAACAGAATAATAATAATCGAGATGTTTCACGCTTATTATTATTCCTGGTTGAGGGGGATTTGTGACCGATATCGCATGGTTTTGAGAGCTCTGGCAACGTCGCATAGCAGGAGGAAGGAAGCAAGCGGAAGTAACCTGAGGTTGATGTTTTTACGTCATGGACATAGTCGACAGCATGACTAGGCGAAGTTTCCAGAAGTGTAGAGGGCGCTGATGAGCTCCAGGAAAAGTTGAGGTGGAAAGGTCACACCGGAGAAGCGGGTCACTTTATTTTGCATCGCCGTCCAGCGAAGTTCACTTTCTTTTGTGTCGCCGTACGCCGAAGTTCTTCTTTATTTTTGTGTCGCCGCACGCTGAAGTTCCTAACAAGTGTGTAGTAGCAGTCGTATCGTGGCCGCTTGGAACCAGTGTGGTATTCCGACAGTTTTTTGGGACATAGCTGAAAGGATCAGTATTATTTCTTGCGTGGACAGCTCTGTGTTAACGAATACTAAAGCTGAATGTGGCGAGGTGATATTATAACGCAGATCATAATGCATTATGTTGTGGGACACTAGTCATTTGTACAATGAAGTGCGAGCAGACACACGTGGTGTCTCAAGCTTTTACCAGGTACGGGACTGTATGGGCCGTGCGCTATATAACTGACGCCCAGAACATATGAACGAAGCGATGTGCTTTTGTTTGACGACCAGACAAATGAGTGTCCAGGGTCAGTGAACTATGAGAGATAAGCTGAGTGCAGTCCAAATATAGAGCGACATTCTAGGTCAAGGACGGACGTAATACCTTATGAGTACAGGCTTGTGTAGACGCATACGATATAACCTGTGCCGTTATAGAGTTATTTTCACGGCCATGAGTTGATATTACTTGGCATAGTCGACATGAAGATTGCAGCGATGTATTGGACGGACATAAAGGCTATCAGTACAGACCAGTGCGAGTTTTGTGTCAAGAACTTTACGAGCGAAGAGATGGCAAGCTAAGTTTAGTATGTGGAAGCTGTTACGATGACGTGGAAACGAAGGCGAGCCAGGACCATGGACACCCCGAGGGTCGCGAGCTGGATCCAGGGCGAGAGGGGAGGATGTTCAATGGGAAGAACGTGGACCCAAACCCCCAGGAAACGTGTCAGCGGAACCAAGACTGAGGTGGCCGAAAGGTACTGAAAACCATGTTAATTCTTAAGTAGTGGTTAATGGGTAGTGGTTACTAAGATTTGGACAGTTGGGCAAAAATCGAAATAGAAGTTAATCAATAAGGATAAAATGCGATATAATGACATGATTAATAGGATAGTAAAATTTAAGTTTTCTTTTGAGAGATTAAGGCAGTTTTCTTTAGGATTTAAAAATAAATATATGGATGCTTTAAAATATAATTTGAGTACAGGGATCTTTCAGCGTGTTAAGTCGCTGTGTTCTTTGAATTGGTGCAACCTGGATGACAAATTATGGTTTGAACTGGCTTAAATTACAAGGGATTCATTTACACTTAATGGGCCACTTTTTGTGCGCACATCACATTTATGCTAAATACTCACACGTCACTGAGGTTTCCCTTTACATGCTAACATGAGGAGATGCGTTTGGTAGGTGACTGATACAAGGTTGTGTAAATAATGATACTGCATTGATAAAATAGCAGGGTTGCATAATACGAAGTTATGATGAAACTAAAGGTTCTCGCTATAGCGAGGTGAATAAAATAAATGATTATAATTAATGTTACGTGATAGGTTCAAGTATATGAAATTTTGAGGCAATTGTCAGTTGAAAAATAATACAGATAGGCAGAGGCCATCTACTTAAATGTTTATGGTGTAGTTATAAATATGTGAAGAGCATGCAGTGATTAATAAATGAAAAAAAATCTGGGATCATAAAGATGTTAAAATGTAAAGTGATGAATGTAAAAGCCAACAACCAGTCATTTTTTCTGAGTGAGGCACAGCTGAACGATAACCAGTGAAATAATAATGAAAGTATTTAATACATGAATAAAATGTCTGAAAATAAATTCTTTAACGCCAGTGACATCCATACATAAAAATATTCTTTTTCCTATTTTGGTGATTACATTTAGTTAGAAGGAGATCGAATGAGGCAACAATTTTTTTTTTCTTTGAATATCTTTTCAGATTTATGCACCTGCTCGTTTATGGACTATTAGCGGAGAGGTGACATAGCATTTTGAAGTAATGGTTGTAATACTAGAATGATATAGCTCTGATCTCCGTAAGTTATTTTGTATCCAAATATTAGGACGCCCGGAGATTTTTGTCCTCATTAATTTGAATTTTGCTTCTGCGTCATTTATTTATTTGCACATCAAGAGTAATTTTCAGAAGTCTCCGAGCGAAGGTAGGCTTCTGTGTGTGATTCTATGTATTTAGTGGTGTGGTTCTCTATTAAATGGTGGATGAGTTTTATCTTAACAGCGGAGTTTTTTGTCATTCTTGTTCGTTGTCATACTTGTGTGTCCACCGGATCAATTTTGAGATTTTACCCCAGTTGTACCCATCATTATAAAGACCCCGGGATTGCTTGAATCTCGTTCCCGACACAGTTTTTTTTTAAGGCCAAAATTGATTCGGACATTCAAGATTTTTTTTCTTTTCGTGTTGTACCGAATTCTGGGTGAGGGTTGAAGTGTGTGTCGGGCCACCCAATCCAAAGCCAGATTATCGGGCACAACGTACACAATAATCTTCATGTAACAGTACATAACTCTAGGACCTACATATATAAAATCCAACATGGCAACCATCCGAATTATTTAGTCGGTTCTCAATATCTACGAATCTATTACAGCAATCAAACTGAAATTGTGTATGTTGATAGTTGCAATAAGTGGGCTATATGAAAATAGGCTGTATAGTTCTTCACGGAACTACTTGTTTTTAATTGCAATTAATCTATACTACCACCTCCTAAAATATTTACTATTCCTTCTGAAACAGGTGGTTGTCGAGCTCATTCCTTGCTGCACTGTGAACATTCATGGCACTAATCGGCCATTACAGTCGTTTTAATACTATAAACCCTCCCATCAAATGTTGTGAATTTCATCAACGGGGATGTGCTAAATAATTGCATTAAAGTTGTAAACAAACAACAGTTAGTTGTTGATGATAAACAGTCTAAACTAATTGCAGCGCCCTGCGGGTTAGATGGCAACAGAGACCTTTTTTTCAAACAGAAATGTAGCAATTATTTTATCGCCATAGGCTAACGACAATTTCCCAGAAGCCCAGCGTTATATTTATTGCATGGCTGGGCTGTTTCCCAGTAGTAGGAGGCACCTTACAGTAACCACTAACTTATTTATTGCTTGAAAATGAGACACATTATCGTGTCGGAAGCAATTTTTCAGTGTTGCCTTTATAATCGAAATGTAATGTTTTTCAGTCGGTCAAGACGCATGTACACGATTGTAATGGATGTCTCCCTAATCCTGAAATTAATAAATAAATACACTTTGATGACAAGTTTCGATCGTCACGCACCCATCATCAGATCCTTTACTCTTAGGCTAATAAATCTGTGGCGGTATCTAGCAGACAGTGGAAAGAAAAGAGAAAATATAAAAACACTTTGCAAAGACAAAAAAAGAAACATTGTTATGATGAACCTTGGTTTGATATGATTATTAATAAACAGTATACTGTATGTATAAATAAATCAGTACAGCAAGTGTTCTAGACAGCAACCATGGTGACCTTGTCGGCGTCGCATCCTGCGTCTTGAAATTCTTTAGCTTCCGTGGTCGCCATTTCGAGGTTTAACTGTTTATATTTCGGAATAGACAACTCACTAAAAGATCAAGTCGGTAATGATAATTATCGTCGTATTGTTATCGTATTATTATTAGATTATTATTATTAATAATACTATTATATTTGTTAACTCTTATTATTATTATTATTATTATTATTACTCCTCTCCACACCTCCCCGTGAAATAACAGCTAGTCCCAGACTCGTATAGCTCAAAGGCGTTACATAATATTCATGCAGGCGGCGAATACTTTTAGCCACGCGGTCGACAGAATCCCGGCCAACGCTTTTTGACACAATGAAGTGCACAGGACCGCGATACATAATTGGGGTAACCAACCGTCCATAGAGTGTGATACGTGATAGCGTTACCATTACTAATAGAGTTTAGTGTAGTCACAGTCCATCGTCATGACGGAGATGATGTAATATACTTTCGGTTCTGCTTGCGATAAAAATCTATATCCTATCCACTTGTCTTAATAAGATATAAATCACAGTAGTGATGTAGTGTTGTAGTTGTTTACATGGAATTCAAGCCCTGTCATCCATCAAGAGATCGAAACTTTGTTGATCTACTCCTTAAAAGAAGAATCACCACCACCACCTAGATTTAAGCCAAGCTTATAAAAAAAAAACAAGTAGTGACGAACTAAAGATCCTACTTTTCTTAAAATTTTAGATTCATGCCTATGATTAATCTATATGGATCTATCTAGAATAATGACGAAATTAAGTTGGTAATAATAGAGAACTACAGTTGGCAGCCCTGGTGACTGAATATATTCTTAATTCCATCTCTTAAGGTACAGAATACAAAATTTAGTTAAAGTCCAATGGATAGCATCGACGTTACATGCATTTAAACATTGGATTTAACAGCACGCGTAAAATCATGTTGGCAACAATGACATACAGGGTCTTTCATATAAAGTAAAAACGCCTAGCGGCGGGTATGTTATCCGCTACTGTAGTGGTCTTGGCTGAGCTTGTGGCGCGCCGTGGCCCCCTGCTTTAAGCGTGTGTACAATCCTATATGAAATATTACCTTATAAGAGATGCTGGAAGTGTCGTCCTTCCTGTGTAATGCAGGCATTGTATCTGGTAACCTCATTCTGGCTGAAGTGAGTGAGTTCTGCCACTGTAATGTTTACTGATCTTTTATTTTAGGTATTTTATTGAGCACCGAACCAGTAGTGTCAAACTTATTTTCAATTACGTGAATCTGTGCTAGTGAAGGTGGCACTTCATCGGGATATTGCTGAACAAATGCATCACGTACCCGCCGAGCCGACTTGTGCTTAAAATGAGGTTTACGTTGTAATGATAACTGTCTTACCATGTTAGCATCAGAGGTTCAGACTGATGACTGAAAAACTGCACGCTTATTGCAAGGTCAAATATGTACTATGCGCGCGCTTTCAATAATACAGCAGGGGGCCGTGGCGCGCCACAAGCTCAGCCAAGGCCACTGCAGCAACGGATAACAAATCCGCCGCTCTCCGTTCTTACTTTATATGAAAGACCCTGTACATGTATTGGTCAGAAATAATCTGAAATAATATGATCTATTGTTGTGTGAATTTTGAATGTAATCCATTAGTTAGTATATAAGTTACATGCATTTTAAAATTGGATCTATCAGCAGGCTTAGAATCATGTTGGGCAGCACTGACATATATCAGTTACACCAAATTAATCTAGAATGCCAGGTACTATACGTGTGCAAAGTTTAGAGCTATTGGCTAGCATACTTTCTGATTTATTGACATTAGGATAACAAAAATAGAGACAGTATTTATTAACAGTTGGCAGCCCTGTTTACTCTTAAGAATCGGCATAGTCATATCTGTTACGGTACACATAGCACACACAAAATTTGGTTGAAATCCAAATAATAGTATAGAAGTTACATGTATTTAAAGTTGGACCTTTCAGCAGGCTTAGAATCATGTTGGCAGCACTGACGTATATAAGTTACTCCAAATTAATACAGAATGTCACGTACTATACGTGTGCATAGTTTAAAGCTGTCGACTTGCATACTTTCTGATATATGGGTATTTGGATTTAAAAAAATTGAGAGCATTTATTAACAGTTGGCAGCCCTGGTGGCTCTTAAGAATACGCTCAGTCATATCCATTTATGTACACATAGCACATACGAAATTTGGTTGAAATCCAATTGATAGTGTAGAAGTATTATGCATTTAAAATTTGGACCTATCAGCAGGCTTATAATCATTTTGGCAGCACTGCCATGTATGGCCTCATTGAAATTAAACTGCAATTTTACTATCTAAACGTGTGCCAATTTTGAAATAGCTCCCATTTATACCTTCCAAGATATCCAACTTGGAGCTCAAATTTCAATTGCGAATTCTCAGCTATTGGTAGCACTGATATCATTTTCAAATATGGCCGTGAGATATTCAAGTATAGATCTTTACTCCTACCAAATTTTGTTTCGATTGCTGCAGCGGTTGAGGAATAGATAGGGGGGGGGGACACACACACACACACAGCCAGACAGACAGAAGGACAGACAGACTGACAGACAGACAGAAGGACAGACAGACAGACACACATTTGCCCCATTTCGTAAGTCTACTTTTTCCTCATCTTTGCAAAATATGAAAAGTAGGCTAATCACCACTGGCACTACAGCCCATGAAGGGCCTAGGCCTACCAAGCGACTGCTACCCAGCCATTTGGCCTGCATATATTGGGGTGACGCGTGATCAGCGCATCGGGTCCCCTCGGCCGTTAATCTTGGTTTTCGTTATCGGGGCGCTGCCTCACTGTCAGTCAGCTACTGATTTGTCCTCACGAGGCTGAGTGAATGCCGTTCCAGCCCTCGCGTCAGTTTTAAAATCCCTGATGGAGCCGGGAATCGAACCCGTGGCCTCCGGGTGAGAGGCAGCCACGCTACCCCAACACCACGGGGCCTTAAGCCAAGCTTAGAGGACGATATTTATCTATCAAACCAAGAAGTCATTGCCTGGCTGGCAGATCCAAAAATAACTTTTAAAAAAGTCCTCTCGGCATGCCGGAAGGCGGAGGTAGATTTCACCGGACAAACTTGGCGATAGGCGAAAATAAGCAGAATATGCAGGTTTTCGTAGAAGGATCAGACCTCATTTATTGCGAGAAGGTATTTTATAATTGGAGCTTAATTAACTTTGATTTTCGTCATTTTATGTTTATTTTAAACATTTTATTGTCTTATGGGAACGGTAACCTTCTTGTCATTTGGGGACCATTTTTAGCCTACTTTTCACATTTTGCAAAAATGAGGAAAAAGTAGTCTTATGAGATCGATCCGGGAAAATGTGTGTCTGTCTGTCTGTCTGTCTGTCCTTCTGTCTGTCTGTCTGGCTGTGTGTGTGTGTCCCCCTATCAACTCCTAAACGGCTGGAGCAATCGAAATAAAATTTGGTAGGAGTAAAGATCTATACCTGAACATCTCACGGCCATATTTGAAAATGATGTCAGTGCTACCAACTACTGAAAAATCGCAATTGAAATTTGAGCTCCATGTTGGATATCTTGGAAGGTATGAATGGGAGCTATATCAAAATCGGCAGACATATAGATAATAATATTGCAGTTTAATTTCCAGAAGGCCATACATGGCAGTGTTGCCAAAATGATTATAAGCCTACTGATAGGTCCAATATTTAAATGCATATAACTTCTACACTATCAATTGGAATTCAACCAAATTTCGTATGTTGTATGTGTACGTAACCGGATATGACTGAACGTATTCTTATGAACCACCATTGCTGCCAACTGTTAAAAAATGCTCTTAATTTCTTTTATCCAAATACCAATATATATGCGAAAGTATGCTAGCCGACAGCTTTAAACTATGCACACGTATAGTACATGACATTCTATATTAATTTGGAGTAACTTATATACGTCAGTGCTACCAACATGATTCTAAGCCTGCTGAGAGGTCCAACTTTAAATACATGTAACTTCCATACTATCATTTGGATTTCAACCAAATTTCGTATGTGCTATGTGTACCATAACAGCTATGACAATGCGTATTCTTAAGAGCAACCAGGGCTGCCAACTTTTAATAAATGCTGTCTCTATTTTTGTTACCCTAATATCAATATATCAGAAAGAATGCAAGCCAATAGCTCTAAACTTTGCACACGTATAATACCTGGCATTCTAGATTACTTTGGAGTAACTAATATACGTCAGTGCTGCCAACATACTTCTAAGCCTGCTGATAGGTCCAATTTTAAAATGCATGTAACTTCTATACTAACTAATGGATTTAATTCAAAATTGGCACAACAATAGATCATATTATTTCAGATTATTTCTGACCAATACATGCATGACACTGTTGCCAACATGATTTTACGCGCGTTGTTAGATTCAATGTTTAACTGCATGTAACGTCCATGCTATTCATTGGACTCCAACCAAATTTTGTATTCTGTACCTTAAGAGATGGAACTAAGAATATATTCAGTCACCAGGGCTGCCAACTGTAGTGCTCTATTAGGCTACATTATGCCAGGTATACAGTATTTCGAAGTAATTAGAAATTTCGATATTACCAACTTAATTTCGTCATTATTCTAGATAGATCCATATCGATTAATCATTGGCATGAATCTTAAATTTTAAGAAAAGTAGGCTCTTTAGTTCGTCACGGAACTTCTTGTTATACTTGTGGTCACACTGTCCTTATGCAAGGTTTCGACACTGATGTGTAACTATCTAACGGTCTGTTACTTCTTCACGCAAAATTATATCTCCCGCAGAGATTTTGGTTGGTTCCTCAGTTTAGGGGCTGCGACAACGCGGTCATGTAACCCTGTGTACTTTGGGATGGCTGTATTAGTCTGTAATTCAGGTAAGGACTGCAGACGGTCAATTACAAGCAGTAGTTCCTAATGTTGCTACCAGGTACTACCGTCAACGACACCTAGCTGTGAACTTGGCTACTAGATGCCACCGCAACTCGCAACGAACGTTGGAACTTCCCCTCCAAAGGAAAGCATACTGCGGGATTATTAGCGCTCTTAGAAAATCCGACGACTTCGGCCGGCTTTGAACTCGCGACCTTGGGCATAGACATTCAGCATGCTACCCGTTACGTCACCGAAGCCGCTTCCCACTTAGTCAGATGGAAATACTGAATCTGATCTCGTGCAAGTGCGTTGCCATGGCAACGTCTGATGGCTCATCCCTCATCAATTTAGTAGTGTTGCCATGGCAACCTCTGATAGCTCTTGGCATTTTCTTATAATTCTGAAATAATTTTTCTCATCCATTGGCGTAATGGTGGGTCATATCAAAAATTCTTTCAGACAAAAGTTTTAGGTAATTTTTAGGGGGATATTGTCCATTTTGTACGGTTTTGATATTGTGCCTATTAAGAGAGATATGATTAATGTTTCCCGAAAAACCCACTTTTTCCCACCCTTTGGTCAATGGTTAGTGCTATAAAAAAAATCTTCAAACATAAATTTTTGGGCTTTATCCGACACATAGTATGAACGTTGAACGGATTCGATATTTCACATATTAAGAGAGTTATAGCAATATTTCACTTTTTCGAAAAAAGACCCCCATTTTCACCCCCTTCGACCGTTTTATTCCAGTAACAAACTCGACCGAGGTTTTATAGGTATACATATTCGGTAAAAAAAATCAAAGTGATTGGTGCAAAATTACGGCAGTTATCGTGTCCACAAGAAACTGATATACATGTAGGAAAGGATTTTGGTAAGCGAACAAACCGAACACGTCTTTAAGTAATTTTAAGTATAAAAACTGTATTTACACATAAGGTTACAACAGATAAGCTTGCACAAAACTTAGCGTGACTTCACTCGACACAAAACTGACACACTGCTCGTCCTCTTTTTTTCACGGCTTCCTCTCGGTTCTTCTACGCGGCGCCACCGGGCGGTCCCGAGACTGGCGGGAAACCCACGAACGGTTCATCATCTTCCGATTCCCACATATATATACATAAATTATATATAAACTTTTGAACTGACGGTGGTTTTGGGGTCTGTGGGATGTGAAACGCGAAGATATGTCGAAATTTTCCGGAAGTCGAAACATGGGACCCATTGCAATAGTTAGCTTTCCAATGAAATCTACCTAAAAGTGGGATATTGCATGCGACTCCACACTATGCGAATGCGGTGAAGAGCAAACCATGGACCATCTCCTCAGCTGCAAGTTATTCCCGACGACATGCTCTCCTCAGAATCTATTAGAAGCATGTGAATTGGCAAGATACTGGTCACCTTACATATAAATTTCATTTTTGGAGGTTTAGCCAAAAGAAGTGTCCTGGAATATATTTGTAAATATCACATTGTTATATGTGTTCTGATACGATTAAATGAATAAATAAATATCCTGGCTGAAAAAATCGGGTTTCAGACAATCATATGCAATGATATTACTTAGCACAACCTCCTAACATTCAGTGTACTAATTAGTAAGCTGTGTTTGCTAGGCTTGTCTGATTTGAATCTTGTTTCGAAACCTACCTGAACAAATGATATAGGAATTACGGATTATAGCCTAACCAAGATGATACCTCTCAGTCATTCTTTGCTCATATATTCATATTCACTCAACATCAAGACTCTACTTACGTACATCAACAAAATATTTATCCCTTTGTTGTTATTAGCCTATTTTCATTTTATGAAAATATTGGCTTATGAAAAAAATTGCCCCAGAGGAGTGCGTCAGGCCTCGGCAGCCGGCACAGTTCATATCCTCGCCGCTAGATGGGGGCTTCATTCATTCCATTCCTGACCCGGTCGGAGACTGGAAGCAGGCTGTGGATTTTCATTTTTTTTCATTGGCTTATGAAATCACATTTTGTCCGTGTGTGGGTGTGCGTATGTGCGTGTGAGTTTGTTTGTTTCTGTATGTGTGTTTGTGTGTACCCTAATAACTTCTAAACGGCTGGAGCAATTTCAATAAAACTCGGTAAGGTCGTAGTAGTCTACTATTTTGGTCGACCCCGACAATGCCCTTCAAATTTTATAACGTCTCACCAATCTAACATAGCGACTGTGCGAAATATTTCACCGGCATTCTATATCTCCGAAACTATTACTGACATCATCCTGAAATTTTGTACGGTGATAAAGGGCACTACTAGACATTCACCTATGAGACTTTCAAAAACCTGTTTACTACAAAACGAACATGGCGGCCAAGCGAATTTGAAACATTTAAATAAACTTTTCTCGCGATTTAACCATCCAAATACAATGAAACTTGGTACAGCAAATGTATATGCACATTTTAATGCAGTGGCATCTTATTTAGTTCAATTTTTCACATAACCTCAAGATGGTGGCTGTGTGCAATTTTAAAATGAAGTTTTTATTTCTTGTCTATTAATCACGCGATCGACTTGAACGTTTGAATAATGAACCTACGCAAAAATCGTCATCTTATAGTACATAACTCCATGGCCAACATATAAAAAATCCAACATGGCGACCAATCCAAATATTGTATCTAGACGGTTCTCAATATCTATGAATCTATTAGGGCAATCAAACTGAAATTTTGTATGTTGATAGGGGCAATTAACATAAGTTGGATACATGGAAATAGGCTGTATAGTTCTTCACGGAACTACTTGTTTTGTTTAATGGAATCGACCACACTGTGGTGTAACGGCTAGCATTCTTGGCTCTCTCCCCGAAATTGAATTCTGGTTTGAGGGCTGGAACGGGCTACACTCAGCCTCATGAGGCAAACGTAAAGTGACGTGGGTTTGATTCCCTTCTCAGTCATCCTGTAATAGGCTTTCTGTGGTTTCCCTCTTCCACTCCAGGTAAATGCCGGAATAGTTCCTAACATAAGACCACGGCCGCTTCCTTCCCAATCCTTACCTGAATTGCAAATACACTCACAAATAGAGCCATCACAATAACACCGGTTATCGGACAAAATCCACACACATCCAAGTACACGGAGCTAAATGACCACGAAGTCCAAGCTCCTCTTCTGCCCAATATCAACTTTGCGTTTAACACTGGCACCTGACCTGTGGCTGGGATTTATTAATAGTATCCTTTAATCACCAAATGTGAATCAGGAGATCTTTTGCGAGGTGTTTAACGGCAGATGACCTCGTAGTTCTGCCCCTTAAAACAACAATAACTAACTAACTAACTAACTAACTTTTGCGAGGTGACATCCTTTCATTCGGAATTCCGTGGATTTATAACGCCTTTCAAAAGTCCAACTTTCTCGGCAGAGAATCTAACGCGCGATCTTGTGTCACTTTAACTCTGGTCCAGGTTAAAACATAATAATAATAATAATAATAATAATTATTATTATTATTATTATTATTATTATTATTAACATCATCATCCTGTGACCATAAGGTCCACGGAGGGTCTTGGCCGATTGAGTGATTAAATTGCGGGGTGATGCGAGTTCATGGTGACATGTCTCTTTAGCCTTTAATTTTAACTTTATGACGAGGGTAGCTGCCTCTTGTCTTCACGAGGGTAAGTGCATCCCATTTCATCCCTTAATTCAGTTTTAAAATCCCACTGAAACCGGGAATCGATCCCAGGACATCCTAGTCAAGAGTAAAGCGAGCTACCCCTACATTACGGGGCTGAGAAAAGAGTTAATGTCGACGACTATTCCTCAAGATATCTTCTTATCTTGGGTTTAATTCTGAATTTGTTGCTGTTTCTTCGTTTAGAGGCTTGCCATATCGTGGTCATCAGTCACATCTACTTGGCTGTGTGAGGAATTTTGAAGATAACCTCTTATGAGGACTCTACAATGTCCTATACTGCCATGTTAATTTTCAACTTCTTATTTACCTTTTCCACAGAAAACAAATTTTTATTTCATTTGGCGATGTTCCTTGATGCTCTCTCCTTATTTTAGCACAAGTTTTTAGAAATTAAATTAATTATAGATATTTAAATATTATTTTTAAAATGGCGTATTTTGAATACCTCTTTCATTAACATTTCCACCTGTCAAAATCAAACTGAACAAAATTTACAAAAGCTGATGTGTTTAAATATGTTTTGTGTGAGTGTTCAGTCTTTTGACTGGTTTGATGCAGATCTCCATGCCTCCCTGTCCTGAGTTAATCGTTTCATCTCTACATAGCTACCACGTCCTACATCTGAGGCAATCTAACCTTGATCTATATCTACAGTTCTTCTCCTTGAACATCCTTCCATAACTATGTTTGCTGTTCCTGGGTGTCTTAGTATGTGTGCTACCAACCTATCTCTTCTCTCCATGCGCAGTCGCCAGGAACATCTCTCCTCCCCCACTCGTCTTAATACATCTTCATTTGTTACTCCATCTACCCATCTGATCTTCATCATTCTCCTGTAACACCACATTTCACACGCTTCTACTCTCCATTTTTCTGCTGCACAATCAGTGCAAATTTCACTTCCATAAAGCGCCGCGCTCCATACAAAGGCTTTAAAAAACTACTTTATAATACCTAAATCTATATTTGATGTCAGCAGATTAATTTTCTGAACAATTGTTAAAATATAGCACATTGATAATAAGAAATTACTTTTCAGCTTTTTATCTTGAAAAGTTCGGGATTAAAGATAATTTTATATTAAGGTGGCGCTAACTGATTATTTGAACAAAACACTTAAATTTTTAATGTGCTCATACCAACCAAAATTCTGAATCAATTTTTATAAAATTTGTTACAGAAAAAGCAATATCCTTCACTGTTACCGACATTACAATGTAATGAATTTTTAAAAGCGAAATATTAAGCAAAAGGTACATTTATGACTTTCAGAGGTGTGTAGGTTATTATAATAAAATAAAGAATTTAAATTAGTCAGAATCATTTGATTAATCAACTGCTGACATCTTTTATCACCATACCGAGTAATGTGTTCTCCCCCGTGAACTTATATATTTTCCCATTAGGAATTGCTTCTGAAAATGTTAAGAATTGGGTCCGTTTGCTCTTGTTTCATTGATTTTGGAATATTTCCTCTAAATCAGGTGATTTCAATCTATTGTCCAAGAATATCTGAATAGTTCAAGAGTGGACAATCAGTAGTAAGACTTTGATTACCTCTGCTCTAAACTCACACGAAACGTAGAATAAGTTAATCAACACTAAACGTGTGGCTTTTTGCATTAACAAGCTCCTTCTTTTAGTGGAAATTCTAGATTGAATTGAAATAGACTGTAATTAAGAATCTCAGTTAAATATTTGAAATAATTGCAGCGCCTTATAAACATATTTGTTGCATTAAATCATGAAAAGTACAAATGCTATTCTGGAAAACTGGCTTTGAATCTAATAATTTTCACACCTCTGTAACTATTAAAGTTGACGATTTGTAACTCAATACACTTAAAAGAGAGTTCATGGCTGCAATCCAACCTACAATCATGGCTCTAGTTCTTTAAACTTATTTGATTAATTTTCTTTGAGAACTTTTTAAAAATACTATGTTTTTTAAGCAAAGCATTTTCTAGCCAGTTGCATAAATACTGGAGCTGTTATTCGAGGTCAGATTAATTACGAGGGGCGTACTATATTGTTTTCACTTAATTTTTTTCTACCCAAATGAAGTACATTACACGTCAGTTGTTACGTCCACCTTCTAAACATAATCTCCTTGTGACTTTATGCACTTTTGCCATCGATGTGTCAGTCTCTCCAGACCTTCCTAAAGCCATTCTTTCGGAGTGCTGCGTACCCATACCTTGACAGTGAACCCGCAGAGGTTTCTTTATGTTCCCGAACAGATGATAATCACTTGGTGCTGAGTCTGGAGAGTATGGTAAGTGTGGCAGCACCGTGAATCCGATTTGATCAATGGCAGTGGTTGTCTCACGGCTAGTGGTGGGGTGGGCAATGCCATGTCGCAGATGCACACCTTTAGCTCATTTTCCAGGCTACTTAGTTTGAATGGCACGACGTAAGCGCTTAAGGATTGCCACATTTGCTGCACTGTTAATCGTGAGCGCAATGTGTCTCACAACACTGTCGTCATTCGCCTGCCAACTGATGGCACTGTTGGACATTTCTTTAGCGGTGGACTGCTCCTATGCTCCCATTGGATGGCTTCGCGGATTTTGCAGAACTGGACACAGCTGTCTACGCACTCCGAAGGAATGGTTTCAGGAAGGTCTGGAGAGACTGTCACATCGATGGTAAAAGTGCATAAAGTTACAAGGAGATTATGTGGACGTAACAACTGATGTGTAATGTACTTCATTTGGGTAGAAAAAAATAAAGTGTAAAATAATATAGTACGCCCTTCGTACATGCACATATAAAAATACTATGGATCTTTCAAACAGATCAGTCCAGTACTCTCTGAGGTAATGTACCTTATTTGGATAAAAATGGAAGCAGTGGAAAATGGCAGTGAACGAAATGCCTGCAAGAGTAATTGGTAAATGTTTGTCGAAATTGCCAAACTTCAAAGGGCCATATCTCGGAAATGTATTAATATTTTGATTCCAAAAAAACCTCAGTGTTAATCTAATATGTTGAGAACCCAAAATATCCCCAGCAATTGATCTCTACCAAATAACGAATCCCAAAGCTTTGAAACATTGTTTATCCTTAAGAGATATTATTAGTGAGAAACAGGAGTCAAATGTTTTTTCCTCTAGCTGAGGAAACAACGACAACACTCTTAACACCGCAACACCAGTTTACCTTCCTTTGTTCTTTGTTAATGTATATTATCTAATAAAGAGGAAATAAAAATCTACGAGTGTCTTAATTACCATTATAGGCGAGTTGCGTACGACTGTTTGTGTTCACAATAATTATAACTTTATTATATGTTCTAACAAAAATATGCATTAGTATCTGTCGAGAATTTGTCGGTTGAATTCATCTTCTTGGGAATTGTGTGGGCCCAGCAATTGATCTCTACCAAATAACGAATTCCAAAGCTTTGAAACATTGTTTATCCTGAAGTAACACCAATAGATACCGCACAGGTACTATGTTGGATCATTTTGTTATTATGGTCAAATAACACATAATAGAAACACAAAAGTCATGGAGTAAAGAGTAATCGTCCGTGACTCGGCCGCTGAGTACTGTGCACCCGTCTGGTTGGAAAACGTACATGTGAAGAAGGTAGACACAAAATTGAATGATACTGTTGTAGCATTTGGGGGCTGCAACGGGGTTTAAAGGGGTGTGTTGTGTTCGAATGTGTGAGGGGGGATTAGGGGAAGGTGACACCTATGATGATGTGGGAGGATCGGATGCTTGGAATGATCGTTACGATAGGAGAGCTTCCAGACGCTCGGGACGCCTGCTAATTACATGGGTTGGGGGTGCTCGTGATCGAGTGTGAAGGTTAGACCGCTGTCTAAGTACGAACGCCTAGTGCAGAACAATGGAAGTGTACGCAAGCGCGAGCTTAGACAAGAACTGCTGAATGGTAACCTTACAATGCGACGGCAGACGAACTGCTTACAAAGTAATAATGAGCATGCAATTTAAATAACTTAACTGAGTCACATGAGTGACATGCAAGATTGGAAGTATGTGAAGAGAAAGCTGTTAAAATATGCTGGGGAAGCGTATTAAAATCAACGGGTACGTCAAATACCAGCAAAAACACAACCAAATGAGGTGAGAGGAAAAGGACCTCTGTAACTTCATCTATGAGAACTTCCTATTAATAGGCGTCAATTTGGTAATGACATATTTGAATATAACCATATTAATAATGTAGAGAGTAAGTTGGTTAATTTTGAAACTTGGGACATTGTATCATCAGCCCCGTGTAAATGACACCCAAGCACAGAATTATAATTCAGTTGTAAGTATGAAGTTAATTTGTTTATTAGATATATGTCATTGTTCTATTAGACTGTGGTGTGTGAGTGTGTCTGGTGAGGGTGCATGTGAGTGGGCCTGGTGACAGACTGTTTTAGTAGTAGTATTTGTTGTATTTTTTTCGTTAGTAGAATTTTGGTATTTAATTGTTAGTAGAAGGTTAGTATTTTGTAGTAGAATTGCTCTTTACTTATTCTGAAAGGGAGTAGCAGCCTTTCAGAATAAATCAGTTCTTTACTAGTCCAATAGACGGTTAAGATATTGATAATATCAGCCAACTAATGGCTACACTGCGTTCTGCTGCACGGCTGAAAGCAACGGGAAACTACAGCCGTAATGCTATTCCCGAGGATATGCACCTCTCTATGCATAAATACATGTGATGATGGCCTCCTCCCTTGTAAAATTTCAATCCGGAGGTAAACTAGTCCCCCATTTGGATCTCCGGGTGGGGACTACTCGAGAGGGGGTTAACATCACAGAAGTGACAAAGAGGAAATCTGACATTCTACGGATCGGAGCGTGGAATGTTAGAAGTCTGCTAGGAAGTGGAAAGTTAGAAAACTTAGAAAGGGAAATGGATAGGTTGAGGTTGGATTTGGTTGGGATTAGTGAAATGCGCTGGCAGGAAGAACAGGACTTTAGGTCAGGAGACCATAGGGTCATTAGCACGAAATCAAACAATGGCCAAGCAGGAGTTGGTCTCATATTGAGTAGGAAACTTGGACAGAGGGTAGAATATTATGAGCAATACAGTGAACGGATTATTGTAGCAAAAATCAATACTAAACCTACCTGCACCACAGTGGTACAAGTCTATATGCCTACCAGTCAAGCTGATGATGAGGATGTTGAAAAGGTCTACGAAGAAATAGATGACATTCTGAGGTATATCAAAGGTGATGAAAATGTTATAGTAATGGGAGATTGGAATGCTGTGGTAGGAAAAGGGAGAGAAGGGAAGATAGTAGGAGATTTCGGATTAGGTGAAAGGAATGATCGTGAAAGCAGGCTGATGGAATTCTGCACCGAACATGAGTTGGTCATAGCTAACACCTTATTCAATAACCACAATAGAAGAATATACTCATGGATGAGACCAGGAGATACAGGGCGTTACCAAGTCGACTTCATTATGGTCAAGCAGAGGTTTCGAAACCAGATTTTGGATTGTAAAACATATCCTGGTGCTGACATAAACTCTGACCGCAATCTGGTTGTAATGAAATGCAGATTAAAGTTGAAGAAACTGAAGAAAAGTCAAAAGCCAAAAAGGTGGGCAATAGACAGACTGAAAGTGAAGGATGTAAACGAAAGATTCAAGAAGAGTATAAAGGAAGGACTAATCAAAACCCCTAAACAAACTTCAATTGCAGAGGAATGGGCACTTTTGAAGAATGAAATAACAAAATCCGCAGAAGAAAACATTGGTAGGAAAGAAAGAATAGGTAGAAAACCGTGGATCACTCAGGATATACTAGAATTGATGGATGAAAGGCGGAAACACAAGAATCTAAGAGATGAAGAGGGGAAAGCAGAATACAGACGTCTGAGAAATGAGGTTAACAAGAAGTGCAAGGAAGCGAAAGAAGAATGGTTGAAAGAGAAATGTGCAGGTATAGAAAAGTGTCTGAAATTAGGAAAAGTAGACACAGCTTATCGAAGGATTAAGAATACTTTTGGGGAAAAGAAGACTAAGTGCTGTAATATTAGGGACACAAATGGAAAGCCTCTAACAGATAGGGAAGAAAAGCTTGAGAGATGGAAAGCTTACATAGAGTGCTTGTATAAGGGAAAGGAGATTGAGAATCATGTAATGGAAAGGGAGGAGGAAATTGATGAGGATGCAAAAGGAGATTTAATATTGAGATCAGAATTTGACAGAGCATTAGAGGACTTAGGCAGGAACAAAGCACCAGGCATAGATTATATACCGATTGAGTTGCTACGTTGCATAGGAGATGAAGATTTGATCAGGTTATTTCACTTGGTGTGTAGGATTTATGAGACAGGTGAGGTACCCCCTGATTTCAAGAAGAATGTTATCATCCCTATACCAAAGAAAGTGGGAGCTGACAGATGTGAAGATTACCGTACAATCAGCTTGATTACTCATGCTTCAAAGATCCTGTCTAGAATAATTTACAAGAGGATTGAAAGCCAGATCGAAACGGAGTTGGGTGAAGACCAGTTTGGTTTCAGGAGAAATGTAGGAACAAGGGAAGCTGTACTAAATCTTAGGCTGATTTTGGAAGGTAGAATAAGGAAAGATAAGATAACGTTCATGGCATTTGTAGACTTAGAAAAGGCTTTTGATAACGTTGATTGGACTAAATTGTTTGACATTTTGAAATCTATTGGAATAAAGTACAGGGATAGGAGGGTGATATAAAATCTATACAGAAACCAGACAGCAGTCATTCGAGCTGAAGGATATGAGAGAGAAGCTGGTATTCAGAAAGGTGTAAGGCAAGGCTGCAACTTATCACCCATACTTTTCAATCTTTACATTGAACAAGCAATGAAGGAAATTGCAGAAAAATTTAACTTGGGAGTGAAGATTCAAGGAGAAATAATTTCAACTCTGAGATTTGCTGATGACATCGTCATCTTGGCCGACAAGCCTGAGGATTTGAATGAGTTTCTGAATGGTATGGATTCCGTCTTACGGAAGGACTTCATGATGAAGATTAATAAATATAAAACAAAAATACTGGAATGCAGCCGAAATAAATCAGAAACCTCTATGGAGATCAAATTGGCAGGTGAAAAGCTGAAGGAAGTAGGAGACTTCTGTTACTTAGGAAGCAGAATAACCAGTGATGGACGAAGCAAAGAGGATATAAAAAGTAGGTTGGCTCAGGCAAGGAAAGCCTTTCTACAAAAGAGGAATCTGTTGACATCGAATATAGATTTAGGTATTAGGAAGTCATTTTTGAAAGCCTTTGTCTGGAGTGTGGCGCTCTATGGAAGTGAAACTTGGACTGTTGGTGCAGCAGAAAAGAGGAGAATTGAGGCATTTGAAATGTTGTGTTACAGGAGAATGATGAAGATCAGATGGGTAGATAGTGTTACAAACAAAGAGGTATTAAGGCGAGTGGGAGAGGAGAGATGTTTCTGGCGACTGCTAATGAAGAGAAGAGATAGGTTGGTAGGACACATACTAAGACACCCAGGAATAGCAAGCTTAGTTATGGAAGGAAGGGTCGAGGACAAGAACTGTAGGGGTAGACCAAGGTTAGAATATGTTAAACAGATTGCCTCGGATGTAGGGTGTGGTAGCTATGTAGAGATGAAACGATTAGCTCAGGACAGGGACGCATGGAGAGCTGCATCAAACCAGTCAAAAGACTGAAGACTCAAACAACAACAACAGGTTGTTACAAACGCATTAAAATTAAAATGTATCTCATTATCAACTAGTTATTCTTCAAATTCGATGCGTATAGAATGTCAACGGAAGGCAAATCAATATTGAGTCCCAAATAGAACAGTTATGACATCTGGCGGAAACGTTTCGCATAAGAAATCCATTTACTGAACAGAGAGCTGGATTATAATATCCGTGTAACTAATGTCACACGCCTGCTTCCTCCTTATGAGATCACTACAGGGCGAAAAAAAGTGTGTCTGTCTGTGTGTGTGTGTGTATGTGTGTGAGTCTGTGTGTGTGTGTGTGTGTGTGTGTGTGTGAGAGAGTGAGTGAGTGTACTCTGAATGTCTGTCCCCCCCTATCAATTCGAACACGGTGAGCGCAAATTGAACGAAATTTGGTACAAAGGTAGCACTAGCAAAGGACACCTCAGAGTCATGTTTTATATCGCCGCCATCTTGACGGAAACGTAATGGCGGCCACACAAATGTTCAAAGCTTAAATCAAATTACGACTAACCTAATCATCCGATCTCTACCAAAGTTTGCAGCAACATACCTTTATGGGGCAGCATCATTTGACCAAACTAATAGGTCATCAGCCTAATAGTTTGCGGATGGCGGCCATCTTTGTGTGAAAATCGATTGCCCCTATTAATTCGAACACGGTGAAACCGAATGGAACGAAATTTGGTACAGAGGTAGTACTAGCAAAGGGCACCCCAGTGTCATGTTTTATATCGCCGCCATATTGACGGAAACGTAATGGCGGCCACACAAATGTTCAAAGCTTAAATCAAATTACGACTAACCTAATCATCCGATCTCTACCAAATTTTGCAACAACATACCTGTATGGAGGGAGCATCCTTTGACAAATCTAATAGGTCATTAGCCTAATAGTTTGCGGACGGCGTGGTGTATTCTTTGAATACACGGTACCTGAGATATAATGTCTATTGCTCTTTGCATGTTCATTTCTTCCTTCCTCTTTGCTAAACACCAACAGTGATCATCTGTTTTCTCCTTGTTGGGCATATCTCTTATGTCTTCATAAGTATGTTTCAGATATATAACTTCTGTGATCCACCTAGCGTCATCTAGTAGCGAACCTCTGAAGCTACTCAATTCCTCATCGTGCAAGAGGACTTACTTATCCATTTGGCTACCAGATCTCGTTACCAGCGTCAGCTATTTTCTCCTTGAGCAAGAGGACTACGTCTACTTCTTTACTCACCATGCTGCGCTAGTATCATCTATCAACTCTTAGAAGACCATCCATCAAGAAGAAAATTATTATTTTTTGCTAAGTTGGTTATGCTGATATGTATACCTTTTGTTTCCTACCCCCACTCTCTCCCCTTCCGTGGTCTCTCCATGCTTCGTTAAGCTGCTCTCACTTCTCCGTCTGCAGTTGACTCGATCAGTCAAAGCTCCTCTCGAGCTAGCCTCAAACTAAGAGGCACACACTCTTCTACGCCATGTTGGCTAGATAGTCTTCATAAGGAACTCCGACTTCAACATGAAATCGAGATAAGTACCATTTTTAAAAAGTTTTAACCTCATCTTCATGGTTTTAACTTCCAAGTGCTTTTAATTATAGGCAGTGTGAAATTATTTACTTGGGGCAATAATCATTCTTCGTGGGTTTTGCCATGTTGAGCTTTTACTTGTACAAGCCAACCTTACTATAAAAGAGCTTTTCTTAAGCGATTCAAACGAGAAATCCTCTCGCTACGTGGGATATTATCTAATACCCGCTGCCTATAATTTTAAAACTATTTCCTCCGTTGGATTTTCTCAACCCCATTTTCTGCTAAGGTCGTTCTGGAACCTTCTAGAACTTGTTCTCTATCTGCGAGTCCTGCCGTCATGTATTTCTCACGTACTTGGGAGAATTCTGTTTAAAACTAAATTACTACAATAGTGAATTTTCGTCCTCCGCTGGAACCTCTGGAAAATTCTATGGCGCATTTAATTGTAAATTACAACTTTTTTAAGTAATAGACTCTCATCTATATAGTGCAATCAGTTCTTTCCATAATTGCAATAACTTTCTTTTTCATGAACTTTAGTGTTTCTATAGTGAACTTTGAATCCATCTTCATAGACTACAGTGATAAACAGTGCTTTCTCCACGTTTCTACCGCGTCGCGATCGTCCGGTTATATTAAATACGGCCATGAACATTGATCCTATATCCCAATGATCTTTCCTTAACCTTCTACTAACAACCATTATTTATACAATTTAAACTTCTCTATAAGGTGTCACTCACGAGGTGCCCTTCCAACTTTGCTAGTTTAACATTAAGTAAATTCTGCATAATTGCTTGTGTGATACAAGTTTTAAACTCACGTTGTTCCTTTCCCATAATTAGGGAAAACAATGCTTTAAACTCTTGAGCGAGTCATGTTCAGGTTTCACGAAATGGAAACTGTCCCATTTTACTCGTGATTCTTAATTAAACATAGGAAGCCTAGAAATTTCCTTTTCACTTTCTCCAGGTTTCACAGTAAGTGACCTGCTCTCCTTGTATAAATTTCACAAAGTAATTCTGTATAAATATAAGAAGTTGTAGGAACTTCTATTTTATTTTTCACGTTGTTATTATCGTTATTTTCAAAGTTGTCGCTTTCTCTAGAACATTCTCTCCAGAATTTCTTAAGGTGCACTTTTTGTACTTCAATTCACGTTCAAGCTTTAATTATTTTATTGTTCATTTGTTTAAATCTTATAAAGATTTTAGAAATATGTAAGGTTTGAAACCTTTTAAATTGTCAATTGCCTGGAGCAACCGTTTAATGTTAAGAGGTCTGCGACCCTATTTGTTAAAACGTTCAAATGGACCATGTTTATTAAAATTATATTGCATAATTGTTAATTTCTTCAAAGTTTTTTCTAATTGTAAAATAAACAAATCTTTTCCCTTTGCTTTTTCATTTTCGAATATAAAGTTTAGGCAAAATCCTGTCTTCCTTGACTCTCCTCACTCAATGATATTAAAATCATTAATAGAGCTTTCACCATTTGTTGCATTTAAGCAAAAACTCTTAATTTTCACCTTACTAAAGTTCTTCTTAGCGATAATAGCTAATTCTAATTGGCCAGTAAGGCAAGTAAAGTTCGCTAAGCCAACTACCTGCTTGTGGAGACCCTCTCCGAAAACTTATGGTCAGTTTTCTAAAAAATAAGTGTTTCTTTTTGTCTAAACTTTTAGCCGGCTCCTCGCTGAGTAAAAGCTTAGCCATTGTCCAACGCAACCATTGGTTCATTTACCAAGATTACCCAATAAGGCATAATCTTTTATCATATTCCTTCTTAGAGACACTTGGTCGCCCTTACAAGAACTCCATAATTTTGGAAATTGAAAATACCAAGCTTGAGTTAAATCATTGGCATTCTTCGAATCACTTTGAAAAATCTAATTTCTTTAAGAAGACATACCGTAAATTTGTTCCTCTCGGTCTTGCCAGACCATCACCCTTCCCCATAGTACTTTTATACATGCTCGGGAGGAAATGTACTAAAGCCTCTCTCTTGCAAACCGCCCAAGTTTTAGCTGCGGTTCCCGTTAGCCTCGACCAAGCTCGTACCTACTTTAGGTATCCTAGAGTTAATTTCCATTGGCAACTACCTTTAAGTGTGTTTTACACTAAACTTATTACTTTTGTGGGACTCTCCTCCTATTCTTCTATCCTTCTTTTCCAATTCCAAAATCTACTTCCTTCTCTTCTTCATCTTCCCTTGGTGGATGGGTTATTCCCTAACCTATAATCTACCCAAAATTTGGTCCCAGAAACCAGGGAGAGCCCATTTTTTCTTTTCTCTTTTTAAAATAGTGTCATTTGACAATACTTTGCATATTTCTAATATCTGTGTTGAATATTTCAGTTATAACCACATCGTGCAAAGCCTGTGAACGGGAAAGAGGCCGCTCCTGTCTCCTATGGTGTGTCCCATTCTTTCTACTCATTCGCTGCTGCCAGCTTGACAGCATTTCCAAGGTTCCACAGTTTCGTGAGTTACATTTTCATTTATCTTCCTTAATATGGCTCCCACTGATAAGGATAAGGATGAAAAACTTACTTCTAAACGAGCATCCTATAAAGGGCAAATTACCCGATTCAGAAGGTACATAAAAGAATTAGATCCCTCAGATGCGCAATTAGATTTGTTGAAACATCGTGTAAAGGATTTTGAACGTTCTTATGAAAACTACTGTAACATTCAAACTGAAATTGAAACTTGCATGCTTAATCAAACAGAAGATCGTGTCGAAGTAGAGAACTTATATTACGATGGCATAGGTTCTGCTTTCAGAATAATACGCCAACTCGAAGAGGAGCAGAAAAAGGACGCTTCTGTTCTTGGTTCCCTTCACGAACCCCAAACTTCTTTCCGTGAAGGCACTCCCAAGCCCAAACCTACTTTACCGAAAATTGATTTACCCCATTTTTCTGGAGATGAATCCACTTGGGATTCTTTCTATGAATTATTTTGCTCCCTTGTTCATGACAATGAAGACATTCAAGTCATTTACAAGTTTCATTACTTGAGATCTATCCTTCGAGGTCAAGCTTTGCAGTTAGTTGAAGCACTTCCTCTGCGTGCCGAAAATTACCTTTTGCCTTTAACTTATTGAAAGAAAGATATGGAAATTCACGTTTACGTATTCAACGCCATATTAAGGCTCTATTTAACCTGCCTGCGTCACAGCACAATTACGTCACTAGTTTGCGTACTTTAATTGACACTACCCAACTCCACGTTAAAGCTTTGTCCCAATTAGAGCAGCCTACTGAACATTGGGATACTTTCCTAATACATTTAGTAGTCTCTAAAGTTGATGCTGCTACCCTCAAAGCTTGGGAAATTGAACTTTCTAAGGAAGACGACTACTCTTACGAGCATTTAGTCACTTTTATAAATGCTAGATGCCAACTTTTAACCGCGCTAGCTAATCAGAGCGAACCTTCATCTCCTAGTTCCAAATTCGAATTAATGTCCATCAAACCCAAAAGCGAACGCTCAGCGTCTAATACCCAAAAACCAGGGTCCAGCTCATCCAAATTCAAATCAAGCACTACTGGTTACCCAACTAGGTCTAGTGAACGTCGTGTTGCTAGCTCTATTGTTTTAAACACGCAAGGTGAACCTCGCAAAAGTTTAAACGAACCGGTAAAGTGCATACTTTGTAAAGATCCCCATGCCCTATACCTCTGCAAATCCTTTAAAGAAATGTCAGTCGATGATAGACGAAAATTAGTCGCTCAAAACAAACATTGTTTCAACTGCCTAGCGCCTACGCATTCTGCTTCTAACTGTAAGTCCACAAGACTTTGCTACCATTGTGAAAAGGCTCATCATACTCTGCTACATCGTCATGATCAGGCAAGGTCATCGACAGCATCTACTTCGCCGAAAAATGATAGTGTTAACAGTTCTAATGCTTCATCATACATTCAAAATGCTAAGTCCATTCGCAGTGCTCAAGTATTGTTGTCCACTGTCCAAATTGACGTTCAGGATAATTTTGGCAACTGGGTCCGTGCACGCGGTCTTCTAGACTCAGCGGCAACCCATGATTTTGTATCTAATTCCCTGATTAGAAAACTAGGCCTACCCGTAAACCCCACTTCTATCAATGTGTCAGGCATCAACAGCTCAAAATCGCAAGCTTTACAATTCTCAAAGCTATCTATAAGAGATACTTGTCATAGAAACAACTTTCTTAAACTTAATTGTCTAATTCTTAATAGCATTGGAGAAGACACTCCTAGTCACTCGGTTGATATTTCGGGGTTAAACATTCCCTCGCATTTAAGGTTAGCCGATCCTTCGTTTAACACACAAAATCCCATTGACATACTCTTTAGTGCCAATGTCTTTTGGAACTGCCTTCGGAAACAGGTTCGCAAGCTATCCTCAAACGTGGTCGCTAGAGACACCAATTTTGGATGGATTGTCACAGGGCAACTTCCCCATTATTCTCCTCAACCTGTATCGCAATGTTACTTCTCCAATACTGATCTGGAACAGTTTTGGAGGCTTGAAAATGTTGATTCTCCTAATGTAACTTCTTCAGAAAATGAACTCTGTGAGCAACTTTTTTTGAACACGACCACTCGTTCTTCTGATGGCCGGTTCATTGTTCAAATGCCAAGACTACACAATCCCCCCAAACTTATTAACTCTCAGCCTAAAGCTCGAAAAGCTCTCTTTGCTATCGAGAGCAAATTCAAAAAGGAACCCCTCGTCAAAAAGCAGTACACTGAGTTCATGGATGAGTATGAAAGCTTAGATCATATGGAGGTTGTTAACAAATCCGATGATGAATTGCACCCTCCAATCGAAACGGTTTATTTAAATCACCATCCCGTGTGGAAAAACCCTCTTGTAAAAGATAAAATTCGAGTTGTTTTCAATGGTTCATCACCCGACGTTAATGGCAACAGCCTTAACGACACTTTTTATTCTGGTCCTGCTATTCAATCAGATTTATCTGCTATACTTTTAAACTTTCGATTATTTCCCATAGCTGTCATAGCCGATATAAAACAGATGTACCGTCAAGTATTAATTCAACCAGAACAACGAGATCTTCAAAGAATCTTGTGGCGTGATGAAATCAATAAGCCCATTAAGGTATTTCGCTTGAAAACTGTTACCTATGGCTTAAAACCCTCTGCTTTCCTTGCTATCCGTTCCCTACACTTGCTTGCCTCACAAGATGGTCATTTATTTAACCCAAAAGCCTCTGAAGCACTAACTACGTCATTCTATGTTGACGATTATTTGCAATCCTTCCCCTCTTTGGAGGAAGCTTCTTTTGTATCTTTAGAACTTCAAGCATTACTAAGGAATGGAGGTTTCCCACTTCATAAGTGGAACTCCAACTCCCCTGAGTTTCTCGCCCAATTTCCCATCGAAGACGTAGATCCCTCTTCTGTCGAAATTTGTGGAAACTCCGAATCTATAAAAACTTTAGGAGTTCATTGGTGCACTAGCACTGACACTCTTATCTATAAAGTTACGCTCGCAGAAGAGCTTCCTAATACAAAAAGACAAATCCTCTCTGAAATTGCAAAAATTTTTGATCCGCTTCAATTTCTTGCCCCAGTTATCGTTATAGCCAAACTCTTCATGCAAGAGCTGTGGTCACTTAAATGTGAATGGGATGACGCTGTCCCTCTTTCTTTTCTTAATCGTTGGCTTTCGTTTCGCAGCAATTTGTTGGATCTTTTCCTTATTGAAATTCCCAGGAATTTAATCAGCTCTCGTTCTAATGCATCTTTTTTCCTTCACGTGTTCGCGGACAGTTCCGAAAAAGCTTATGGTTGCTGTGCATATTTAGTTTATCACGATTCACTTTATGGATCTCCAGTTTCTAACCTTGTTTGTGCCAAATCGAAGGTCGCTCCTCTTAAAACTATCACTTTACCTAGGCTCGAACTGTGCGCTGCACTAATGGCTGCAGAACTTGTCAAGAAATTACGGGAAGTATTAAAGGTCGAATTCTCGCAAATCTATCTCTGGAGCGATTCTATGATCGCCCTTTCTTGGATCGCCAAAAACCCCTCTCATTGGCAAACTTTTGTCGCAAACAGGGTTTCCAAAATTCAAACTCTTTCTTCTGGATGTCAATGGAGGCATGTTCCCAGTGCGGATAATCCAGCTGATATCATCTCTCGTGGTTGTTTACCCTCTCAATTGGCAGCTTCCCAATTGTACTGGCATGGGCCCTCGTGGTTAATCGACGAATCTTCCTCATGGCCTTCTAAACCCCCTGCTACAAACCCCAACTTGCCTGATGCTAAAGTACCTTTACCCATTGCTTCGTGTCTTATTTCCAACGCATCTCATCCTTTGTTGTCACGCTATTCTTCCTTCCATAAATTACTACGGATTGTTGCATATCTCCTTAGATGGAAATATCTTGTGGTTGACCAACCTCTTCTCCCTAAACCACACCTTACCAATCATGAATTGAATCTCGCTACCATTAAGATTTTACAACTGACACAGCAAGAAGCCTTTTCTTCTGAGTTGTCTTTGCTTTCTTCTAAAAGAGATCTTCCCAAATCCAGCCGTCTTCGTGCTTTAGCCCCGTTTCTTGATGACTATGGGTTACTCAGGGTAGGTGGAAGGCTCTCGCAATCTTTACTCTCTGAGGACAAAAAGCATCCCGTTATTTTGCCTTCCAAACATCACGTTACTTCTTTAATTATACGTGACTTTCATTACCGTAATCTTCATGTTGGTACACGTACTCTGCTCTGCCTTTTAAGAGAAAAGTACTGGATTATAAATGGAATTCATGAAGTTTCCTCTGTAATTCATAAGTGCATTCCTTGTTTCAAAGCGAAACCTAAAATCAATACTCAATTAATGAGCGATCTGCCCTCTTTTCGTTCTTCTCCCATACGCCCATTTGCTTTAACTGGCGTGGACTATATGGGTCCGTTCCAATATCAACGAAACTCTTCTGAAGCTAAACGCAAATTGTTTGGTAAGGTTTATGTTTCTCTCTTTGTTTGCATGGTTACCGGCGCAATCCACTTGGAACTAGTAACGAATGCTTCTACTTCTTATTTTTTATCAGCTGTTTCTCGTTTCACCGCTAGGCGTGGTGTTCCTTCTGAGATGTTCTCTGATAACGCTTCCACCTTTCAGGGCGCACCCTCCCTGTGGAAGAAAGCTCTCACTTCCTCTCCTGCCATGGAACAAATCTCTAATTTTTCTTAATCAAAAGGTTTCAAATGGCGCTTCATACCTCCTTACGCTCCGCATCATGGTGGTAGGTGGGAATCTTGCGTAAAGCTCACTAAACGTCATTTAAGAAAAGTCTTAGGTAATCGAATTCTGACTTACGAAGAATTCAATTCACTGTCTGTTTTGATTGAAGGTGTTGTTAACTCTCGCCCTTTAACTCCACTTTCCAATGACCCTGATGACCTACTTCCACTCACTCCTGGTCACTTCCTTATCGGCACTTCTCTTTCTGCCCCTCCTCCTCTTCCTAATTCTTACAGGGATTCTAATCTACCTATCGCTTGGCGGAAACTTGAAGCCCTCCGTAATTCCTTTTGGAAAAGGTGGAACTTGGAATATTTAACTTCCTTGCAACGGAGGCAGAAGTGGTTTCTTTCCAGTCCCGACATTAAAGTGGGGGACTTGGTCTTGGTTAGGGATATTTCACCCCCCCTAGTATGGATTTCTGGTAGGGTGACCAATTGCTACCCTGGAAGAGATGGGAGAGTCAGGGTGGCCAGAATCTTGACTACAAATGGACCGATCACAAGACCACTGTCTTTGATCGCTCCGCTTCCAATAAATGTGTAACTGCTTATTTGCTCTCTGTTGGTGTTTGTCCCCCCAGTATGGTGTATTCTTTGAATACACGGTACCTGAGATATAATGTCTATTGCTCTTTGCATGTTCATTTCTTCCTTCCTCTTTGCTAAACACCAACAGTGATCATCTGTTTTCTCCTTGTTGGGCATATCTCTTATGTCTTCATAAGTATGTTTCAGATATATAACTTCTGTGATCCACCTAGCGTCATCTAGTAGCGAACCTCTGAAGCTACTCAATTCCTCATCGTGCAAGAGGACTTACTTATCCATTTGGCTACCAGATCTCGTTACCAGCGTCAGCTATTTTCTCCTTGAGCAAGAGGACTACGTCTACTTCTTTACTCACCATGCTGCGCTAGTATCATCTATCAACTCTTAGAAGACCATCCATCAAGAAGAAAATTATTATTTTTTGCTAAGTTGGTTATGCTGATATGTATACCTTTTGTTTCCTACCCCCACTCTCTCCCCTTCCGTGGTCTCTCCATGCTTCGTTAAGCTGCTCTCACTTCTCCGTCTGCAGTTGACTCGATCAGTCAAAGCTCCTCTCGAGCTAGCCTCAAACTAAGAGGCACACACTCTTCTACGCCATGTTGGCTAGATAGTCTTCATAAGGAACTCCGACTTCAACATGAAATCGAGATAAGTACCATTTTTAAAAAGTTTTAACCTCATCTTCATGGTTTTAACTTCCAAGTGCTTTTAATTATAGGCAGTGTGAAATTATTTACTTGGGGCAATATTCATTCTTCGTGGGTTTTGCCATGTTGAGCTTTTACTTGTACAAGCCAACCTTACTATAAAAGAGCTTTTCTTAAGCGATTCAAACGAGAAATCCTCTCGCTACGTGGGATATTATCTAATACCCGCTGCCTATAATTTTAAAACTATTTCCTCCGTTGGATTTTCTCAACCCCATTTTCTGCTAAGGTCGTTCTGGAACCTTCTAGAACTTGTTCTCTATCTGCGAGTCCTGCCGTCATGTATTTCTCACGTACTTGGGAGAATTCTGTTTAAAACTAAATTACTACAATAGTGAATTTTCGTCCTCCGCTGGAACCTCTGGAAAATTCTATGGCGCATTTAATTGTAAATTACAACTTTTTTAAGTAATAGACTCTCATCTATATAGTGCAATCAGTTCTTTCCATAATTGCAATAACTTTCTTTTTCATGAACTTTAGTGTTTCTATAGTGAACTTTGAATCCATCTTCATAGACTACAGTGATAAACAGTGCTTTCTCCACGTTTCTACCGCGTCGCGATCGTCCGGTTATATTAAATACGGCCATGAACATTGATCCTATATCCCAATGATCTTTCCTTAACCTTCTACTAACAACCATTATTTATACAATTTAAACTTCTCTATAAGGTGTCACTCACGAGGTGCCCTTCCAACTTTGCTAGTTTAACATTAAGTAAATTCTGCATAATTGCTTGTGTGATACAAGTTTTAAACTCACGTTGTTCCTTTCCCATAATTAGGGAAAACAATGCTTTAAACTCTTGAGCGAGTCATGTTCAGGTTTCACGAAATGGAAACTGTCCCATTTTACTCGTGATTCTTAATTAAACATAGGAAGCCTAGAAACTTCCTTTTCACTTTCTCCAGGTTTCACAGTAAGTGACCTGCTCTCCTTGTATAAATTTCACAAAGTAATTCTGTATAAATATAAGAAGTTGTAGGAACTTCTATTTTATTTTTCACGTTGTTATTATCGTTATTTTCAAAGTTGTCGCTTTCTCTAGAACATTCTCTCCAGAATTTCTTAAGGTGCACTTTTTGTACTTCAATTCACGTTCAAGCTTTAATTATTTTATTGTTCATTTGTTTAAATCTTATAAAGATTTTAGAAATATGTAAGGTTTGAAACCTTTTAAATTGTCAATTGCCTGGAGCAACCGTTTAATGTTAAGAGGTCTGCGACCCTATTTGTTAAAACGTTCAAATGGACCATGTTTATTAAAATTATATTGCATAATTGTTAATTTCTTCAAAGTTTTTTCTAATTGTACAATAAACAAATCTTTTCCCTTTGCTTTTTCATTTTCGAATATAAAGTTTAGGCAAAATCCTGTCTTCCTTGACTCTCCTCACTCAATGATATTAAAATCATTAATAGAGCTTTCACCATTTGTTGCATTTGAGCAAAAACTCTTAATTTTCACCTTACTAAAGTTCTTCTTAGCGATAATAGCTAATTCTAATTGGCCAGTAAGGCAAGTAAAGTTCGCTAAGCCAACTACCTGCTTGTGGAGACCCTCTCCGAAAACTTATGGTCAGTTTTCTAAAAAATAAGTGTTTCTTTTTGTCTAAACTTTTAGCCGGCTCCTCGCTGAGTAAAAGCTTAGCCATTGTCCAACGCAACCATTGGTTCATTTACCAAGATTACCCAATAAGGCATAATCTTTTATCATATTCCTTCTTAGAGACACTTGGTCGCCCTTACAAGAACTCCATAATTTTGGAAATTGAAAATACCAAGCTTGAGTTAAATCATTGGCATTCTTCGAATCACTTTGAAAAATCTAATTTCTTTAAGAAGACATACCGTAAATTTGTTCCTCTCGGTCTTGCCAGACCATCACCCTTCCCCATAGTACTTTTATACATGCTCGGGAGGAAATGTACTAAAGTCTCTCTCTTGCAAACCGCCCAAGTTTTAGCTGCGGTTCCCGTTAGCCTCGACCAAGCTCGTACCTACTTTAGGTATCCTAGAGTTAATTTCCATTGGCAACTACCTTTAAGTGTGTTTTACACTAAACTTATTACTTTTGTGGGACTCTCCTCCTATTCTTCTATCCTTCTTTTCCAATTCCAAAATCTACTTCCTTCTCTTCATCATCTTCCCTTGGTGGGTGGGTTATTCCCTAACCTATAATCTACCCACGGCGGCCATCTTTGTGTCAAAATCGATTACCCCTATTAATTCGAACACGGTGAAACCGAATGGAATGAAATATGGTACAGAGGTAGCACTAGCAAAGGGCACCTCAGTGTCATGTTTTATATCACCGCCATCTTGACGGAAACGTAATGGCTGCCACACAAATATTCAAAGCTTAAATCAAATTACGACTAACCTAATATTCCGATCTCTACCAAATGTTGCAACAACATACCTTGATGGAGGAAGCATCCTTTGACAAATCTAATAGGTCATTAGCCTAATAGTTTGCGGATGGCGGCCATCTTTGTGTCAAAATCGATTACCCCTATTAATTCGAACACGGTGAAACCAAATGGAATGAAATTTGGTACAGAGGTAGCACTAGCAAAGGGCACCTCAGTGTCATGTTTTATATTACCGCCATATTGACGGAAACGTAATGGCTGCCACACAAATATTCAAAGCTTAAATCAAATTACGACTAACCTAATCATCCGATCTCAACCAAATGTTGCAACAACATACCATTATGGAGGGAGCATCTTTTGACCAAACTAATAGGTCATTAGCCTAATATTTTGCGGATGGCGGCCATCTTTGTGTGAAAATCGATTCCCCCTATTAATTCGAACACGGTGAAACCGAATGGAACGAAATTTGGTACAGAGGTAGCACTAGCAAAAGGCACCTCAGTGTCATGTTTTATATCGCCGCCATCTTGACGGAAACGGAATGACGGCCACCCAAATGTTAAAAGCTTAAATCAAATTTCGACCATCCTAATAATTTGATCTCTACCGGATTTTGCAACAACAACATGCCTTTTTGTGGAAAGCGTCTTATGACTGACTACAAGGTCATCAGCCCAATAGTTTGCAAATAGCGGCCATGTATGTGTGCAAATCCATTCCCCAGATCAATTCAAACACGGTGAAACCGAATTGAATGAATTTTTTTACAGAGGTAGCACTAGCAAAGGGCACCTCATATTCATGTTTAATATCCCTATAGCACGTTGTATTTCAACAAGCTACTACAACCAATATTCAATTATACTCCTTGAAAAGGACAAAGAGTTATAACAATATACATGCATTTAGGAGAAAGTAGGCTATATGTTCTTTACTGAACATCTTGTTTAAATAACTGTTTAGCTTTCTGCATAACAAATTGGCAAATACTTGTATATTTGCTATTCATACTCCATAATGCACAACATTGTATTTATGTGTTGTGTTGTATCGCCACTAATTGTAGGCTATATAAACTTAGAATTTTACAATATTAACTCTTGTCTAAAATAATCACACAAAGTTAAATGCTCTAAGATATTGGTTGATATTTCTGGGTATATTGCGGTGACAATCCCCTGAGAATACTCACAATTTTCCAGAATAGTCGCCCCCGCCCCCCGAAAAGAAATTGCATATATGCCCCTGGGCTGAGTGTACCTCGTCCTAGCCCTCAAACCAGAATAACAATTGAAGGTTCCACGGGAAGAAAGGGGGAACTTCACTCAAAATGTAAAATTGAGATATCAGCGCCTCCTTGCGACGTATTGAAGGCACAATTGTGTCTGGCTAATAACAATGAGGATCGTGAGAAAATGACGATTCAAGTTGACGCGTAGGCTTCATACAAGTAGTCTACATATAAGTAATGAAACTTTAAAACTCGTTTCCTGAACATTTTACATTATTTGACATTTCTCCTCCTTCCCCTGGACCCTTCATTTCTTGTCAGAGCCAGGAACAGAATTCAGAACCTTTGGGGCAGCAGTCTCGATGCGTATAACATCTAATTTACCAGGATATTGCAGTCAATAGAACATACCACTCGAAGCTCCCAAAATATTGGATAATACAACGTCTTCGTTAACGTATTGATTGCGGGCTACGTGTTGATGTTGAATTTAATAATGGGCTTCACGTGAACATTTCTCGCCTAAAAATATACTTTTTAAATTCCCGTTAATTCCACATAACATATAGCTTAATAATGGTGGTCCGTAACTTTGTTACTAGACTGAAGATTTTGTAAGTTATGAAATTCCATATTATATGAAAAATAAATAGTTCCGTGAGATACTAAATAACCTACTTTCAGATATCCTACTTACATTAATTGCCTCTATCAACATACCAATGTTCAGTTTGATTGCTGTAATACAGTAGATTCGTAGATATTGAGAACCGTCCAAATATTTCGTATGGTCACCATGTTGAATTTTTCTAGATATGCCTTATAGTTATGTACTATGACATGAAGATTATTGTGTAGGTGTATTATTCAAACTTCAATCGCATGATTAGGGCACAAGAAATAAAAACAAGATTATAAAATTTCGCACAGCGCCATCTTGAGGTTATGTAAGCAATTGAACTAAAGTAGATGCCAGTGCATTACAATGTGTATAAAAATTTGCTGTACCACGTTTCACTGCGTTCGGATGGTTGCATCGCGAGAAAAGTCTATTTAAATGTTTCAACTTCGCTTGGCCACCATGTTCGTTTTGTAGTTAACAGGTTTTTGAAAGTCACATAGGTAAAATCTAGTAGTGCCCTTTATCAACGTACAAAATATCAAGGTGATATGAGTAATAGTTTCGGAGATATAGAAAGCCAGTGAAATATTTCGCACAGCCGCCATGTTGGATTGGTGAGACAGTATACAATTTGAAGCGCTCGGTCGGGATCGGCCAAATAGTACTATGACCTTACCGAGTTTCACTGAAATCGCTCCAGCCGTTTAGAAGGTATTAGGGGGGGGGGTTATTTCTCCGTTTTCCCAGGTTTACGTTTTACAAAGGGTTGAGTTTTATTAAAACAAAATACACTACGAACAAATACTGTATTATCGCTCAGGATTACAATGAAATAATAATTTAAAATATAGGTCTGTAAATAATAAAGAAAATAGGTTCACATAATTATATTACACTATTTTCAACTTACGTACAAAAATTGCTGTATTTCTGCTCGTTTCTTTGCTTCCACGTGTCTTTCAAAGTGCATTGTCACGACTGCTTTACTAGAGAACGTGGTATGATTTCCTCTGCATCCTGCATTAACTCCAGGAGTTCTGGAACATTAGTTACCGTAGTTATTGTTGTTTTAAGGGGCGGAACTACGAGGTCACTTGGAAACTCCAAATTCCTGAAGTTCACTCACAACAGATAGTGCTTTCCCAAATGGGTGTATTTTCAGCTCCCTTTCATTGCCTTCATCGTGGTCCATTCCTTCCATGACTTCGCACCTGCTGTTTTCGGCAGCAATATCCGCTGCACTTTGAATGTCTTCAGTCGTAAATGTTTTCTAGAACTATGTGCAAGTACAGTCACGCTCAAAATTTAGTACTGTATATAGCTTCGTATTATGGATAAGATAATCTGTCTTAGTCAGGTTATATACGCCTACTGTTTGGGATTTTTTTCCGTTTCCATGTTAGGCAGTTTTCCGGTTTACAGTGTCATTTTACATGGAAAATAACTCCTTTCCAAATTTTGTTTTCCGTTTGTCCAGGTTTCCGGTATAAAGAGGGTCTGGTTTAGGCAGGTTTTACTGTTATAATTATTATTATAATATAATAATACAGGGTGATTCACCTAAAACTTGCACTGTAAATATTTCTGAAATGGAAGGTGATATTGATATGCGGTTTTAACCTAATGAAATTGTAACCAAGGGCTCGTATTTGTAGCTGATACACTGATATTTATAATTTTTAGAAAGTGGTTTTATTTACAACAATTACAATTTTTTAAATGGAACAATACCCATTGATATTAAAAAATATAAAAGTAGAACCAATTAGAATACCAATGGTGTTTTGTGCACGATTCTAGTGCAAGTAGTTTACGAGATATTGATTGTTATTCGAAACTTGTACGCACTAACAACCAAGTGCTTAGTGGCGAAGTTACGATGTTGTTATGTTTGTTGAGGTTGTGGTTTGTGTACACTGAGTGCACTTCGACTTTCCAGTCAGTTATTGTGTGATACTTCAAGTAGTAGGACGTGCTTGCAGGATGAGATTTACCATTGCAGAAAAAGCCGACATGCTCATGGTTTATGGCGAATGTAGGAAGAATGCCGTTCGTTCTTGTACCGTGTACGCGGAAACATATCCCATTAGACGTCAACCATCTCGGCAATTATTTGTGAACCTTTTCAATCAATTACGTGAAAGTGGTAGTATAACGCCTAGAAAACGTAACAGAGACAAACAAGTGACTGGAGAAGAGGGAGAAATTAAGGTTCTGGCTGCTGTTGCAGTAGATCCACAAATTAGTTCCCGTGCAATTGCACATGGAAGCGGCACGAGTCAGGCAAGTGTACTACGCATTCTCCATCGTCATAAGTTCCATCCGTATCACATCTCTCTTCATCAAGTGCTGCACGGTAATGATTTTGAGAATCGTGTTAACTTTTGTAAATGGGCATTAAGACGTGATACTCCAGATTCGTCATGTATCTTGTTTACTGATGAAGCAACATTTTCTAATCATGGCCAAGTCAATCTTAGAAACATGCACTATTGGTCTGTTGAAAATCCCCGTTGGCTGCGTCAAGTAGAACGACAGCGTCCATGGAGTGTAAACGTCTGGTGTGGAATAGTGCACCATCACATCATAGGTCCCTTTTTCGTAGAAGGAACACTGAATTCGTGCAAGTACCTCAACCTCCTAACAGACCATCTTCCACAGATGTTAGAAGACGTTCCGCTTCAGACTAGGAGGAACCTGTGGTATCAACATGATGGCTGTCCGGCCCATAGTGCACGAATTACTACAGATTATCTTCACGGATTGTTTCCAAATCGTTGGATTGGACGAAGGGGACCTGTACTTTGGCCGGCCCGTTCACCAGATTTGACTCCTTTAGACTTTTTCTGTGGGGGAAGCTAAAAGACACTGTCTACAAGGACATACCAACTACACCAGATGATATGAAACGGCGTAGTACTGCTGCTTGCGCTGAAATTTCCTCTGAAATGCTAGAACGTGTGCAGCAATCTTTACATAGCAGACTGGAAGCATGTATTGAGGCTGGTGGTCGTCATTTTGAACACAAGCTTTGAGGGTACACTGTACTTGTCAGAAACCACAGAATTACTTCATTCACATTTGTTTTTCTTTAGTTTGTCCTAGGCATTGTCCCATTGTGTACAAATAACAATATCTCGTAAACTACTTGCACTAGAATCGTGCAAAAGACACCATTGGAATTATAATGTGTTCTACTTTTATTAGCCTATTTTCAATTTTGAAAAAATAGGCTTATGAGATCACCTTTTGTCCGTGTGTGTGTGCGTGTGTGTGTGTGTGTGTGTGTGTGTGTGATTCGTGTGTGTGTCCCCCCCTAATAAAATCTAAACGGCTGGAGCGATTTCAATGAAACTCGGAAAGTTCATAGCACTATTCCCGGCGACCTCGACCGTGCCCTTCAAATTTTCTTAGGACTCACCAATCCAACATGGCGGTTGTGCGAAATATTTCACCAGCATTCAATATCTCCGAAACTATTACCGATATTACCCTGACATTTTCTATGGTGATAGAGGGAACTACTATAAGTTCACGTATGTGACTTTTGAAAACCTGGTAACTACAAAACCAACATGGCGGCCAAGCGAATTTGCGACTTTTAAATAGACGTTTCTCGCGATTTGACCAACCAAACGCAATGGAACTTGGTACAGTATATGTTTATATACATTGTAATGCACCGACATCTAACTTCGTTCAATTGTTTACATAATCACAAGATGGCGGATGTGCAAAATATTTCACCGGCATTCTATATCTCTGAAACTATTAGCGGTAAAACCCTGAAATTTTGTACGGAGATAAAAGGCACTACTGGAAGTCCATCTATAAGACTTTCAAAAACCGGTTAACTACAAAACGAACATGGCGGCCAAGCGAATTTGAAAATTTTAATTAGACCTTTCTCGCGATTTAATGTTCCAAGCGCACTGAAACCTGGCACAGGAAATATTTTTACACATTGTAATCCACTGGTATCTAATTTAGTTCAATTGTTTACATAACCTCAAGATGGCGGCAGTGCGAATTTTAAAATTAAGATTTTATTTATTGTGATGTAGTCATGCGATCGAAGTGAAAGTTTGAATAATGAACCTACGCAATAATTTTCCTTTAATGGTACAAGACTCTATGGCCTATACATTTAACAATCCAACATGGCGACCATCCGATATATTTAGACGATACTGAATATCTACGAATCTATTTTAGTAATCAAACTGCATTTTTTAATGTTCATAGGGGCGATGAACTTAAGTTCACCTATAGGACTTTAAATAACCTGGTGATCACAAATCCAAAATGGCGGTGACGCGAATTATAAATTTTCACATGGACGTTTCTCGCAATTTAACCATCCGCGTGCAGTGAAACTTGGTACAGTAAATCCTTATACGAATGTTAATCCACTGGCATCTAATTTATTTCAATTGTTTCCATAACCTCAAGATGGCAGCCGTGAAAAATTTTAAAATCTCCTTGTTTTTTCTTGTGTCCTAATTATGCGATTGAAGTTTGAATACTACACGTTCACAATAATCTGCATGTAACAGTACATAACTCTAGGACCTACATATATAAAATCCAACATGGCGACCATCCGAAATATTTAGTCGGTTCTCAATATCTACGAATCTATTACAGCACTCAAACTGAAATTGTGTATGTTGATAGAGGCAATTAACATAAGTAGGATATATGAAAATAGGCTGTATAGTTCTTCACGGAACTACTTGTTTTTTTAATGTCAATGAGTATTGTTCCATTTAAAAAATTGTAATTGTTGTAAATAAAACCACTTTCTAAAAGTTATAAAAATCAGTGTATCAGCTACAAATACGAGCCCTTGGTTACAATTTCATTAGGTTAAAACCGCATATCAATATCACCTTCCATTTCAGAAATATTTACAGTGCAAGTTTTAGGTGAATCACCCGGTATATATAACTAAATGAAACCCGTCAAAACATGACGGACAATGGAAAACAAAATTACTGAAGAAGCTTCTTATATAAGTTACATTCTTTGTACGATTACTTTTTAGCACTATTGCAACTTTAAGTGCTACAAAGGATAGCACTCTCAGCATTGCAACATATTTCTGGTTATGACTGAAAACGTGATGAGGTAAATAGCCCAATACGTTCAAGAGTTTCTCCTCGAGCTTGATTGATTGTGATAAAGTAGGCCGAGCGAATAGGACATTGTTGCCTATTATAAGAAAATGTACTGTACCTGCAAGTGTTTTATCGGAAGGTGTTAAATCAAGTCGTAGGATTTGAGCTCTCTGCCTACTACACCTATTATATCCGAATCCAAGCAATTTCTTACATATTCCTTACAATTAATATATTACCATATATGAGTCCTTGGGAAACGTTCAGATTTCTAAGGAGCATAACTATGGCTCAAACGTTCGGAGTATGTGGAGGCGAATCACTTAATTCCAAGGAATTGAAAAATTCAATAATAGGGAAATGAAGTAGCTGGCCTTCATCTTCAGTATGCAATCTGTTAACGCTGATGTATGCGTTTGAACTACTGGATATAAGTTCAATGACTTTTAAATTAATATCATTACATTGTTGCAGCTTGGCAAATATTTTATATTCCAGCAGATCAATTTTACCCTCACAACAGTAAAGACCAAAGTAACCACGCGTAGATTTTACGCAAGAGAAATACAATGTAGAACAATGTTTACATTTGATCGTCAAAGACCTTACAGTACACTGTACTGCATATTATCTGGAATTGTTTCTGAAATGACCTATTTATATTGGATTTTAAATGTGGCTTCATATTATTCGATAACACTATAGTGTCCTGCAATAACGGAGCCGCTAAATATTAAATGGCAAATAATACTTCCATTGCCGAAATCAACTGCGTAGTTAGACTCAGTACTCTAAACAAATAATCATTAAACATTGTCTTATACAATGAAGTTCAACATGACCGTCCAGAGACTTTCATACTCAAGTTGGTTGGTGAGGAGAATGCGATGAGACTGATCGCTTAAAATAAATTCCTTAAAATTGTTCCTGCCAGCGAAATTTTTTGCAATAGCTTGAAAACGCAGCTCAGAATGACGTTCTTCATTTTGTTATAAACAGTACGAAACTGCTCTAAATAAGCAATTTCAATCAACTGTTATAGGTTATGGCAATACATTTTGCAGGGGAACATATAATCACTTCGCCAACTACTGGAATGACCATAGGCCCATACTCAATACTCACTTCGGCAGTCACCCTAATGGAGAAAGTTTTTGAATCCTATGTCCCGTGCATGTCAAAAATCGTACTAACACATGGAGGCCCACCCATTCTTGGTTATCGCCTCGGAGACATGGGTTATATTTCCGGCTCTGCCAAGAAATTTAATTCTGGTCTGAGGGCAAAAACGGGGCACATTCAGTCTCTTGAGGTATAACTAAGAAGAGGAAGGTTGAATTCCCACCTCGACAATCTTGGATGTGGTTTTTCTTGGTTTCCCACTTCCACTCAAGGCAAATACCGGGATGGTTCCTAACTTAAGGCCTTGGCCGTCTCCTTGCCATTTACCACCTTCATTACAAATACACACAGTAATGCAGCCATCACAATAACACAGGTTATCAGAGGCAATTTAACACATACATACCAAAGAACACGGGGCTGAGTGACCACGATGTCGGAGCCCTTCAACCAATTATGTTTGCCAAGTGTCTCTCATGGCGAAAGCAATTGTGGACACGCGCGAGTGCCTGGAAAACTAATTTTTTCTTTAATAATTTAAGAGTATATCGACGATGCATAATTATAACTTTTAGTCTAGGACGCTAATAACTTGACCACCGAAGCATTGGGAAGAAATTGCAATATTAAGGTACATAAACAATATAGCCTACACATTCAACTGTCAGTTAATGTTCCTCAACATTTCCCTTTTTAAATAATCCCCTCCTTTATAATTCTCCATCACGTGAAAACATGCCATGTCTTGTATTTTAAATATATCGATGCAATGGTGCTGCCATCTGTTGTCAGTTACTGGAACTAATGGGCGAGGTACTGCCATCTGTTGTCAGTTACTGGAACTGATTGCAAATATTCAAACGGCGTATTGAGGACAACAGTAAGTTAGCTCTTTGATCACATGCTGTCATGCAATGGTAAAACGGAAATAAAACGTTTTGAGAGTGAATGTAGAAATATGTATCTTTAAGTGACATAAAACGTTACTAATACTCCTTGATAAAACAATATTTTGGTAGCGTTCTCGCTTGCTGAGCCCAAGGTTGCAGGTTCGAAACCTGGCGCAGTCAGCTGGCATTTGAGGGTGCGCAAAAGCGAGGGAGCCGTGTCAGTACATTTACTGGCACGTTAAAGATCCCCTTCGGGGCAAAATTCCGGCACCCCGGCGTCTCTAAAAGCCAGTGTAGTTAAAAGGGACGTAAAACCAATAACATTATTATTTTTATTATTATTATTATTATTATTATTATTATTATTAAAACAATATTTAACTATCACGTGAAAACGCGCCATGTCTTGTGATTTAAATATATCGATGCAATAGTGCTGCCATCTGCTGTCAGTTACTGGAACTATATGGGTGATGTACTGCCATCTGTTGTCAGTTATAGGAACTGATTGCAGATATTCAAACGGCGTACTGAGGACAACAGTTTGCTCTTTTGATCACATGCTGTAATGCAATGGTAAAACGGAAATAAAACGTATTGAGAGGGAATGTAGAAATATGTATCTTTAACAGACATAAAACCTTACTAATAGTCCTTGATTAAACAATATTTCAGTGGTAAAAAAATAAAAATACTGGCAAGGGTTGGGATCGAACAGATGCTCCTTCGAACCACCGTCAGTCGCCTTAACCACATAGCTACTCGCGTATTCCTGTTTAGCAGCAGACGAAACCGTTCACTATATTCAAACGCCGCTGTCTGAAGGAAATAATCCTTTTCATTATCCAAATAAATCAATGTTGCACATTCGTATACGTTCTTACTGTTATTATATTTTTTATCTTCAGAACTTGGTTAATGTATGTTTTCAATTACATGGAAGCTTATTAAATAACTTACATTTTAATGGACTTCTCATCGCCATTTTGTCATGAGCCCAGGCGGATTGTGCGCATGCGTTAGGGGCTAGAATTCTGCTATTTTCTATATTAATTTAAAAAAAAATTTTTAGTCAATTTAACCTCTAGGTTGGTGGCTCCCACGGACTCAGCGAGGGAACTCACCACTACCGCCTCTATGGGCAGTGTCCTGGAGCCTCGAACATCTGGTCGATATGGATACAACTGGGGAGATGTGATCAGCACTTCGCCCAGGCGGCCTCACCTGCAAAGCGACAGGGGCCTCATGAGGGATGGGAAGGGATGGGAGATTGGGGTGGATAGGAGAGGCAGAGAGAAGGAGGTGGCCGTGGCCTTACAGTAGGTACTGTACCCGAAATACTTACCCTTTACCTGTTGAAATCCCTCGATGGTAGCTGGATCGTAGGACCTGAACCCCCTCCGGCTTAGAAAAGTCCCCAAATCCTACCAACAGGGAAAAGGAGTAATAGGGTGCAGTAAAACCTAACAGAGGTGGCATTAAGCACGACCAAAGCATAACAGCGAACAGCTCTAAGAACACGAGAATCGTGGGTAAACACACTCTCAGGAGTGTGGGAAACTCTAGAAATATCTAGCTGTGGCCCCCCTTAATGCGACCTCTTTATACTTCTGTAAATCATCACATCACGCGATTAAAAGAACTGACAAAATATTTATTTCAAAAGAAATCTGACAGAAGGTCAGACCAAATTGTCCTTGACTGGACACAAACAAAGAAACTGGGCACTAGAATCATGCCAATAAATGCATTAACAGTCCCCATGGACCAAGAGTGCATTTAACCCTCAATAGAAATTGTTAATCATGTGAACAATAGAAAAACAAAACAAAAATTAGATAAATCATCTTAATGGTTCTTCAACCTATTCCAACATTAGAGAACACGTGAATTATTTCAGATATATATATATATATATACATATTTACTTATTTACAGCGAAATCATTATTTATGTTATTACACCCTCAGATGTAAATGTCTTTCCAAACATGTAATTCTGCACTCCTTATCTGCTTTGTCAAAATTGAAATTGCATAACTCATATTGCCTTAGCAATGTATTCAAAATTTATTTTTTATCAATCAAGCACTCAAGCTAAAAAAGACGTGAAATTCGTAATTCAGAATCTCTAAAGATTCAATAATATTTCAGTATGAATGTACTTATTTAAATTCATCCAGAATTTAAAATATAACGATCGTGAATCATATCTAGCATTGCCTAAATCTTATAAACTGAGCACAACCGAAGAATTAATTAAATGGGGATGCCACACAAAAACAAACTCTGAGGCTTGACAAAAGAATTACTGTCATAATAATGGTCACTCATGACCTAGATTTCAGAATACGGTGGGCATTACCACCAACATTACCAAGTTTATATTTTATAATCGCATTACACATGATGCTTTCACTAGCATTTTAATATGAACGTACTTCAACGAGTACCACCGTAAATATATAACACGCCCATTGACGTTTCTTCACACACTATCACCCACATGGTGATTATTTTATTCGATAACTAGTGATCAGACATGATCAGCTGTATTTCTTAATTATTATGATTTCTCAATCCAAAGCAACATAAATTTAACATGAGTGGCTACTTAATCAAGTGCACTGGATCACAAAAAGCTTGCCTTACAGAGTTGTATTCAAAGTCACATAAGAATTCATTACCCCTTAAAGTTAATCCCTGGGATCTGTCTCGTAAAAGATTCTTGTTCTTCAAATAGTTATCTAAAGCAATGTTCTAAACAAAAAAAAAACTCGAAATACTGAATCAAAGTTCAGTTATAGCAATATTAATAAATATAAAAATTAACGAGGTGTATCCAAGTACACGTGACTACAAAATCGAACGTTAACGTTGATCAGACAAAAATAGAAATGTCCCCTCAAGAGAATTCACGAAAATCAAACTGAATCTACAGCATGTATCCAGATAACGACTCCAGTTAAATTCTGTTGACACATTAGAATTGCAGTATGACCTCGCTTACCCTCAAGAGAAAAGAAAATTCCCATTCTAAAAGAATGATCAAATTCCACATTCTATACTGTAATTTAATAATTATAATACATGAGCGCATAAGAAAAATTCGGATCTCGCAATTGTCGAACACAAAAATAAAGGAACGATGACCCCTCAAGCCAAACCTTGTTGGAAAAAAATAGTAGCAATTCCCTATGAGAATAACGTAGATTTCTTCCCCTACGAAGATGTGAGGGGGCTAGTTTCAAACCCAGCAATCTCCAACATTTTCGTAAATTGAGTTATTGGTACCAAGTAAAACTTCGCATTGAATTCTACTTGTGTAACCTACGCTGTTCCTTCAAACACGGCAAAATCCATGTTATTTTCTTTAATAAAAATCCGTGCCAATTTCAAACCTAGCAATCTCCACCAGATGTTAGTTTCAAACTGAGCAATCTCCAAACAGACCAATGAGAGCGGCAATATGGCGGCCACCCAGCATGCTCCACTCTTGTTTGTGTACAACACTGTGGCAAGCATGCTGCGACTGTTGCTTGATCTGGAGTTTGTAGTTAGTTTAATTAATAATTCTTGTATTCAGTAATTAAGAATGGACACCATTGCTACGTACAGTTCGGAAGTTTCTCCGGTATCACCAAGTAAAGCTAGGAAACGGATTCAGCAACCTGATAGATGGAAAAGAAATGTTGCCAAAAGGTTAAGGTTAGTAGCAGTCATTGTTTCAACTAAACGTTAAATAGCATGTAAACGTAATCATTTTATTTGCATTATATTAAATTTCTTTAAATAATAGAAGAATAATTATTGTTGAATATTTTGACAGGTATTCACCAATTGGACCACCAGAGTACCCCTCGTGCAGTCACAATACAAAGCAACTACAGTGCTCCAAGCTGAGGATGGCTGATATTCTAAAGTTCCATACATTATTTTACGCCAGTAAGAAGAAAATCGACCAGGATAACTTTTTACTGAGAAACATTGTTGTCACACCTGTTAAACGCAGAAGGCCGAAAAATTAACGGCATCAGTCCAAGACACACCAAACCAAGTATTATGTCAAACGGAAGGAAGGTGTACCTCTTCAAGTTTGTCAACAAACGTTTTTGAAAATACTGTACTTCAAATAACAAGATCAAGGGTAGAATTCGTTGCAAAAAAGTGTGGAGTTAGTGGAAGCAATCCCGTGGAAACAAGAGGTGGTGATAGAAAGACAGGGAAGTTTGTGGACCGCAGAAATTCTGTCATCAACTTTCTGTCGTCTCTGGTGTGCGTGGAATCACATTATTGCAGAGGTTCGAGTGCGCGGAAGTACTTATCGTCCAATCTCAATATTACCAAGCTCTGGAAAATGTACAATTCTCAAAGTGCAGAAAATGTAGTTGTAAAGAAATCTTTCTTTCGGAACATATTTGCAGTAAAATTCAACCTGGGATTCGGTGATCCCCGAACAGACATGTGCTCGACATGTATCTCGTTTGGAGAACAGTTAAAGAGAGAAACAGATCTTAAGAAGAAGAATGACTTAATGACTTCTAGAAGGGTTCATAAGTTGAGAGCTCAAGCATTTTATGAAGCTCTGGGATATTCGTTCTTTGTGGTGACGGCTGAGGCCGAGATATATTAAAAGTCCGTAAGACACACCAATGCGCAGGCGCGAGCCCATCGCGCGCATGCGTACGGTGGGCTCGCGCCTGCGAACAAATGAAGTACCGGAAGTACACGAAAGGGGACAGCAGTCATCTGTTACCCGATGAACGCAAAGAATATCGCGAGAAAGAAGAACACAGAGACATACTGTTGCGGCGCAAGGTGTGACATATCCACACCATCAGATGAAAGGGGGATTTGAAGACCGCTACGGGTGACTTTTCGCATATCGAATGCAAGAAATGTCTTAATACTAATTAAATCAACACAACGCCGTACCAATCAGGGCCATACACCGCAAATTCGATGATTCCATTTAGTACCTACAAGGGTGGGGAATCGAAACCCGAACTTCAAGGGTGTTACGGGTGACTTTTCGCATAACCAATGCAAGAAACGTCTTAATAATAATTAAATCAACACAACACCGTAAGGTTCCGGGGCATAAATCGCAAATTCGAGTATTCCACTTAGTACATGGGAGGGGAATCGAATCCCGAACTTCAAGGGTACTACGGGTTACTTTTCGCATATCCAATGCAAGAAACGTCTTAATAATAATTAAATAAACACAACGCCGTAACAATCGGGGCCATACGTCGCAAATTCGATTATTCCATTTAGTACATGGTAGGAGAATCGAATCCCGAACGTCAAGGGTACTACGGGTGACTTTTCGCATAACCAATGCAAGAAACGTCTTAATAATAATTAAATCAACACAACAACGTACGGTTCCGGGTCATAAATCGCAAATTCGATTATTCCATTTAGTACATGGTAGGGGAATCGAATCCCGAACTTCAAGGGTACTACGGGTGACTTTTCGCATATCCAATGCAAGAAACGTCTTAATAATAATAATTAAATAAACACAACGCAACACCAATCGGGGCCATACGTCGCAAATTCGATTATTCCAATTAGTAGGCTACATGGTAGGAGAATCGAATCCCGAACTTCAAGGGTACTACGGGTGACTTTTCGCATATCCAATGCAAGAAACGTCTTAATAGTAACTAAATAAACACAACGCCGTACCAATCGGGGCCATACGTCGCAAATTCGATTATTCCATTTAGTACATGGTAGGAGAATCGAATCCCGAACTTCAAGGGTACTACGGGTGACTTTTCGCATAACCAATGCAAGAAACGTCTTAATAATAATTAAATAAACACAACGCCGTACCAATCGGCGCCATACGTCGCAAATTCGATTATTCCATTTAGTACATGGTAGGAGAATCGAATCCCGAACTTCAAGGGTACTACGGGTGACTTTTCGCATAACCAATGCAAGAAACGTCTTAATAATAATTAAATAAACACAACGCCGTACCAATCGGCGCCATACGTCGCAAATTCGATTATTCCATTTAGTACATGGTAGGAGAATCGTATCCCGAACTTCAAGGGTACTACGGGTGACTTTTCGCATATCCAATGTAAGAAACGTCTTAATAATAATTAAATAAACACAACGCTGTACCAATCGGGGACATACGTTGCAAATCCGATTATTCCAATTAGTACATGTTAGGAGAATCGAATCCCGAACTTCAAGGGTGCTACGGGTGACTTTTCGCATAACCAATGCAAGAAACGTCTTAATAATAATTAAATCAACACAACAACGTACGTTTCCGGGTCATAAATCGCAAATTCGATTATTCCAATGAGTACATGTGAGGGGAGTCGAAATCCGAACTTCAACGGTGCTACGGGTGACTTTTCTCATAACCAATGCAAGAAACGTCTTAATACTAATTAAATAAACACAACGCCGTACCAATCGGGGACATACGTCGCAAATCCGATTACTCCAATTAGTACATGTTAGGAGAATCGAATCCCGAACTTCAAGGGTACTACGTGTGACTTTTCGCATATCCAATGCAAGAAACGTCTTAATAATAATTAAATAAACACAACGCCGTACCAATCGGGGCCATACGTCGCAAATTCGATTATTCCATTTAGTACATGGTAGGAGAATCGAATCCCGAACTTCAAGGGTACTACTGGTGACGTTTCGCATAACCAATGCAAGAAACGTCTTAATAATAATTAAATCAACACAACAACGTACGGTTCCGGGTCATAAATCGCAAATTCGATTATTCCAATGAGTACATGTGCGGGGAATCGAATCCCGAACTTCAAGGGTGCTACGGGTGACTTTTCGCACAACCAATGCAAGAAACGTCTTAATAATAATTAAATCAACACAACAACGTACGTTTCCGGGTCATAAATCGCATATTCGATTATTCCAAAGAGTACATGTGAGGGGAATCGAATCTTGAACTTCAAGGGTGCTATGGGTGACTTTTCGCATATCCAAAGCAAGAAACGTCTTAATAATAATTAAATAAACACAACGCCGTACCAATCGGGGCCATACGACGCAAATTCGATTATTCCATTTAGTACATGGTAGGAGAATCGAATCCCGAACTTCAAGGGTACTACGGGTGACTTTTCGCATAACCAATGCAAGAAACGTCTTAATAATAATTAAATAAACACAACGCCGTACCAATCGGGGACGTACGTCGCAAATCCGATTATTCCATTTGGTACATGGTAGGAGAATCGAATCCCGAACTTCAAGGGTACTACGGGTGACTTTTCGCACAACCAATGCAAGAAACGTCTTAATAATAATTAAATCAACACAACAACGTACGTTTCCGGGTCATAAATCGCATATTCGATTATTCCAAAGAGTACATGTGAGGGGAATCGAATCTCGAAGTTCAAGGGTGCTACGGGTGACTTTTCGCATATCCAATGCAAGAAACGTCTTAATAATTATTAGATAAACACAACGCCGTACCAATCGGGGACGTACGTCGCAAATCCGATTATTCCAATTAGTACATGGTAGGAGAATCGAATCCCGAACTTCAAGGGTACTACGGGTGACTTTTCGCATAACCAATGCAAGAAACGTCTTAATAATAATTAAATCAACACAACAACGTACGGTTCCGGGTCATAAATCGCAAATTCGATTATTCCATTTAGTACATGGTAGGGGAATTGAATCCCGGACTTCAAGGGTGGTACGGGTGACTTTTCGCATATCCAATACAAGAAACGTCTTAATAATAATTAAATAAACACAACGCCGTAACAATCGGGGCCATACGTCGCAAATTCGATTATTCCAATTAGTACATGTTAGGAGAATCGAATCCCGAACTTCAAGGGTACTACGGGTGACTTTTCGCATATCCAATGCAAGAAACGTCTTAATAATAATTAAATAAACACAACGCCGTACCAATCGGGGCCATACGTCGCAAATTCGATTATTCCATTTAGTACATGGTAGGAGAATGGAATCCCGAACTTCAAGGGTACTACGGGTGACTTTTCGCATAACCAATGCTAGAAACGTCTTAATAATAATTTAATAAACACAACGCCGTACCAATCGAGGCCATACGTCGCAAATTCGATTATTCCATTTAGTAAATGTAGGAGAATCGAATCCCGAACTTCAAGGGTACTACGGGTGACTTTTCGCACAACCAATGCAAGAAACGTCTTAATAATAATTAAGTCAACACAACAACGTACGTTTCCGGGACATAAATCGCAAATTCGATTATTCCAATGAGTACATGTGAGGGGAATCGAATCCCGAACTTCAAGGGTGCTACGGGTGACTTTTCGCATATCCAATGCAAGAAACGTCTTAATAATTATTAGATAAACACAACGCCGTACCAATCGGGGACATACGTCGCAAATCCGATTATTCCAATTAGTACATGGTAGGAGAATCGAATTCCCAACTTCAAGGGTACTACGGGTGACTTTTCGCATATCCAATGCAAGAAACGTCTTAATAATAATTATATAAACACAACGCCGTACCAATCGGGGCCATACGTCGCAAATTCGATTATTCCATTTAGTACATGGTACGAGAATCGAATCCCGAACTTCAAGGGTACTACGGGTGACTTTTCGCATAACCAATGCAAGAAACGTCTTAATAATAATTAAATCAACACAACAACGTACGGTTCCGGGTCATAAATCGCAAATTCGATTATTCCAGTGAGTACATGTGCGGGGAATCGAATCCCGAACTTCAAGGGTGCTACGGGTGACTTTTCGCACAACCAATGCAAGAAACGTCTTAATAATAATTAAATCAACACAACAACGTACGTTTCCGGGTCATAAATCGCATATTCGATTATTCCAAAGAGTACATGTGAGGGGAATCGAATCTTGAACTTCAAGGGTGCTATGGGTGACTTTTCGCATATCCAATGCAAGAAACGTCTTAATAATAATTAAATAAACACAACGCCGTACCAATCGGGGCCATACGACGCAAATTCGATTATTCCATCTAGTACATGGTAGGAGAATCGAATCCCGAACTTCAAGGGTACTACGGGTGACTTTTCGCATAACCAATGCAAGAAACGTCTTAATAATAATTAAATCAACACAACAACGTACGGTTCCGGGTCATAAATCGCAAATTCGATTATTCCAATGAGTACATGTGAGGGGAATCGAATCCCGAACTTCAAGGGTGCTACGGGTGACTTTTCGCACAACCTATGCAAGAAACGTCTTAATAATAATTAAATCAACACAACAACGTACGTTTCCGGGTCATAAATCGCATATTCGATTATTCCAAAGAGTACATGTGAGGGGAATCGAATCTCGAACTTCAAGGGTGCTACGGGTGACTTTTCGCATATCCAATGCAAGAAACGTCTTAATAATTATTAGATAAACACAACGCCGTACCAATCGGGGACATACGTCGCAAATCCGATTATTCCAATTAGTACATGGTAGGAGAATCGTATCCCGAACTTCAAGGGTACTACGGGTGACTTTTCGCATATCCAATGTAAGAAACGTCTTAATAATAATTAAATAAACACAACGCTGTACCAATCGGGGACATACGTTGCAAATCCGATTATTCCAATTAGTACATGTTAGGAGAATCGAATCCCGAACTTCAAGGGTGCTACGGGTGACTTTTCGCATAACCAATGCAAGAAACGTCTTAATAATAATTAAATCAACACAACAACGTACGTTTCCGGGTCATAAATCGCAAATTCGATTATTCCAATGAGTACATGTGAGGGGAGTCGAAATCCGAACTTCAACGGTGCTACGGGTGACTTTTCTCATAACCAATGCAAGAAACGTCTTAATACTAATTAAATAAACACAACGCCGTACCAATCGGGGCCATACGTCGCAAATTCGATTATTCCATTTAGTACATGGTAGGGGAATCGAATCCCGAACTTCAAGGGTGCTATGGGTGACTTTTCGCATATCCAATGCAAGAAACGTCTTAATAATAATTAAATAAACACAACGCCGTACCAATCGGGGCCATACGTCGCAAATTCGTAAATAAACACAACGCCGTACCAATCAGGGCCATACGTCGCAAATTCGATTATTCCATTTTAGTACATGGTAGGAGAATCGAATCCCGAACTTCAAGGGTACTACGGGTGACTTTTCGCATAACCAATGCTAGAAACGTCTTAATAATAATTAAATAAACACAACGCCGTACCAATCGGGGCCATACGTCGCAAATTCGATTATTCCATTTAGTACATGGTAGGAGAATCGAATCCCGAACTTCAAGGGTACTACGGGTGACTTTTCGCATAACCAATGCTAGAAACGTCTTAATAATAATTAAATAAACACAACGCCGTACCTATCGGTGCCATACGTCGCAAATTCGATTATTCCATTTAGTACATGGTAGGAGAATCGAATCCCGAACTTCGAGGGTACTACGGGTGACTATTCGCACAACCAATGCAAGAAACGTCTTAATAATAATTAAATAAACACAACAACGTACGTTTCCGGGTCATAAATCGCATATTCGATTATTCCAAAGAGTACATGTGAGGGGAATCGAATCTCGAACTTCAAGGGTGCTACGGGTGACTTTTCGCATATCCAATGCAAGAAATATCTTAATAATTATTAGATAAACACAACGCCGTACCAATCGAGGACATACGTCGCAAATCCGATTATTCCAATTAGTACATGTTAGGAGAATCGAATCCCGAACTTCAAGGGTACTACGGGTGACTTTTCGCATATCCAATGCAAGAAACGTCTTAATAATAATTAAATAAACACAACGCCGTACCAATCGGGGCCATACGTCGCAAATTCGATTATTCCATTTAGTACATGGTAGGAGAATCGAATCCCGAACTTCAAGGGTACTACGGGTGACTTTTCGCATAACCAATGCAAGAAACGTCTTAATAATAATTAAATAAGCACAACGCCGTACCAATCGGGGCCATACGTCGCAAATTCGATTATTCCATTTAGTACATGGTAGGAGAATCGAATCCCGAACTTCAAGGGTGCTACGGGTGACTTTTCGCACAACCAATGCAAGAAACGTCTTAATAATAATTAAATCAACACAACAACGTACGTTTCCGTGTCATAAATCGCATATTCGATTATTCCAAAGAGTACATGTGAGGGGAATCGAATCTTGAACTTCAAGGGTGCTACGGGTGACTTTTCGCATATCCAATGCAAGAAACGTCTTAATAATTATTAGATAAACACAACGCAGAACCAATCGGGGACATACGTCGCAAATCCGATTATTCCAATTAGTACATGGTAGGAGAATCGAATCCCGAACTTCAAGGGTACTACGGGTGACTTTTCGCACAACCAATGCAAGAAACGTCTTAATAATAATTAAATCAACACAACAACGTACGGTTCCGGGTCATAAATCGCAAATTCGATTATTCCAATGAATACATGTGAGGGGAATCGAATCTTGAACTTCAAGGGTGCTACGGGTGACTTTTCGCATATCCAATGCAAGAAACGTCTTAATAATTATTAGATAAACACAACGCCGTACCAATCGGGGACATACGTCGCAAATCCGATTATTCCAATTAGTACATGGTAGGAGAATCGAATCCCGAACTTCAAGGGTACTACGGGTGACTTTTCGCATATCCAATGCAAGAAACGTCTTAATAATAATTAAATAAACACAACGCCGTACCAATCGGGGCCATACGTCGCAAATTCGATTATTCCATTTAGTACATGGTAGGAGAATCGAATCCCGAACTTCAAGGGTACTACGGGTGACTTTTCGCACAACCAATGCAAGAAACGTCTTAATAATAATTAAATCAACACAACAACTTACGTTTCCGGGTCATAAATCGCATATTCGATTATTCCAAAGAGTACATGTGAGGGGAATCGAGTCCCGAACTTCAAGGGTGCTACGGGTGACTTTTCGCATATCCAATGCAAGAAACGTCTTAATAATTATTAAATAAACACAAGGCTGTACCAATCGGGGACATACGTTGCAAATCCGATTATTCCAATTAGTACATGGTAGGAGAATCGTATCCCGAACTTCAAGGGTGCTACGGGTGACTTTTCGCATAACCAATGCAAGAAACGTCTTAATAATAATTAAATCAACACAACAACGTACGTTTCCGGGTCATAAATCGCAAATTCGATTATTCCAATGAGTACATGTGAGGGGAGTCGAAATCCGAACTTCAAGGGTGCTACGGGTGACTTTTCTCATAACCAATGCAAGAAACGTCTTAATACTAATTAAATAAACACAACGCCGTACCAATCGGGGCCATACGTCGCAAATTCGATTATTCCATTTAGTACATGGTAGGAGAATCGAATCCCGAACTTCAAGGGTACTACGGGTGACTTTTCGCACAACCAATGCAAGAAACGTCTTAATAATAATTAAATCAACACAACAACGTACGTTTCCGGGTCATAAATCGCAAATTCGATTATTCCAATGAGTACATGTGAGGGGAATTGAATCCTGAACTTCAAGGGTGTTACGGGTGACTTTTCGCATAACCAATGCAAGAAACTTCTTAATAATAATTAAATCAACACAACAACGTACGGTTCCGGGTCATAAATCGCAAATTCGATTATTCCAATGAGTACATGTGAGGGGAATAGAATCCCGTACTTCAAGGGTGCTACGGGTGACTTTTCGCATAACCAATGCAAGAAACGTCTTAATACTAATTAAATAAACACAACGCCGTACCAATCGGGGCCATACGTCGCAAATTCGATTATTCCATTTAGTACATGTTAGGGGAATCGAATCCCGAACTTCAAGGGTGCTACTGGTGGCTTTTCTCATAACCAATGCAAGAAACGTCTTAATACTAATTAAATAAACACAACGCCGTACCAATCGGGGCCATACGTCGCAAATTCGATTATTCCATTTAGTACATGGGAGGGGAATCGAATCCCGAACTTCAAGGGTGCTACGGGTGACTTTTCGCATAACCAATGCAGGAAACGTCTTAATACTAATTAAATCAATACAACGCCACACCAATAGCGGCCATAATAGCAAATTCGATTTTTCCACTTAGTACATGGGAGGGGAATCGATTCCCGAACTTCAAGGGTGCTTCGGGTCTCTTTTTGCATATCCAATGCAAGAAACGTCTTAATACTAATTAAATCAACACAACGCCGTACTAATCGAGGCCATACATCGGAAATTCGATTATTCCAATTAGTACATGGGAGGGGAATCGAATCCCGAACTTCAAGGGTACTACGGGTGACTTTCTTTATATCCATTGCAAGAAACATCTTAATACTAATTTTATGATCACAATACTGTGCCTGGTTCATTCATCGCAAATCGAATTTACTACAGACTTCAGGAAAGTGGATCGAACCCTTTACCAAAAAGACGCCTTAGGTTACGTTTCGCATTTTCAAGGTATGAATTTTTTTTAAACTACTTAATTTTATGAACAGAATACCACGCAGATCCAGGTCATAGATCTCAAATATTTCAGAGCAAATTTGTTCAAATGCAATTATTTTTTCTTAGTCAGATGCTCGAAGGGGAACTAGGAAGTTCCATAAAAATAAGTTTCTGAGGAGAAATATTAGAGGTATGCTTTGAAGTAATGCAATTATTTTACTCCAGACTTCAAACTATAATGTACATCTAATTCACCACAAGTGTTCAAACCTGAGGTATTCTTCCTGTAGGATGTGGAGCTCCCTTGTTTGTGATTGAGGGGTGAGCTGCAGAACAAGTACAGACACCGTAGTTGCACTGTTGTGCACTTAGTACAACAAGTAGATACAGCGCTCTGAAGTAACGGCAAAATGCGTTTGACACTCGGCCCCAGTGGCTACATTTCTCTGCCTAGCTTTCAGGCGAGATCCTCTGTACCTTTCATTCTAGATTCCATACCAGTTACCTCTGTTGATAGCTGTATAGTCGTGATTTTCAGAAAGTTAAGTTGTCGATATAGCAATGTTAGTAGGGATAGAGGAATATAAGAATCTTAATACATGATCTGTTTAATTTTTATTTACTTTTTAGATACATTGTTCGTTGATGTTTGAAGGGGCGGAACGACAAGGTCATCTGACCCTCTGTAACCTTTATAGTGCAAAAGACCTGGGGTATACATATCATTTATTTGGTCAATCCTGTTACAGAGTGGTAGAGGAGTATAAATACGGAACTGTTCAACGGGTGTGGTTTTCCTATGGAGTAAAAATTGTCCTCCTACAGGTAATGTTGATACTGCGCTTATCACTAATGAGGTTTATTTAACATGAATTTTTATAGTACATACAGGGACTTAGTTTAATATGTGCCGGGGATTTTCGCTCGCCCGTTAAGTCTACCCAAACAACACAACAACTTTGCCAAAAACTCCAGAAGATAAATGAAAGGATTTTTGGAATGTTGGAAGTTAGTAAGCTTGAAATATAATTCAGTAATTTCAAATAATCACTTACCGTACTATAACACAGAAATTGTAATGAAAATATTTTCGAATCTATAGTGAACACCGTAAACAGCACAATTATTTACTTTCTACCTGAAATATATTTACTCAGTGACTACAATCATTATAAAAATTAGATTTCAACTTTGTTCCAATCTGTCCTATTTTCCTATCTTCAAAAACAGCACCTTCTTCTCCATAGCAATGCTTTACATTCACTCCGGACAACGGAACTGACAAGCACGTGCACTGTGGAGACCGCCGACCGCTGTATTATATGCTTTCCACCTTTGGTTGAAGATGGCAGTGTAGCTTCACCTTGAATACACACACTTTATTGAAAAGTACAAACAAACTGAAATACACAGCGAACAACGAAAACCATGAATAATAGATATTATTGCTAATGTTAACCAGGCCAGACAGTACTGTCCACTGGGCTGGTACACTGCATAGAGTTTATTCTCCGAATGTAGTTCCATCAGTTGCCAGACTAGCGTATGCATTATACATGGAAGAAAAGATTACAGGAACAAATATAAACAGTTAATAAATAGAACGTCATGCTTAAATAATAAAATGATCAAAACACAGAATTATAGTCTTAACATTCAGACCAGCTATCCACTCAAGGTCCTATGTTGTAACATTGTGAAAGTCTTTCTGATCACCCAAGTTGACTTGGATAATATTTCACATTTTGATATCCTTGAACCTTCCTGTTGAGCTGGCAAATCCTGAGGCTAGGTCCAATATTCCTTGTCTTGTGGCCCTGATGTAACTTTGATTCCAAGAAGATCAGTCAGGCTGCCAGATCACTGTTGCTCGATTAGCACCACCCAGGGGTCACGTGTAGGGTACTTGAAGGTAAAACCTACGGACGTGAGCAACTTCAACCCCCATACCAGAGAGTACTGTCCACTGTTCACAGACCTTGTGCCAATGCTTGTCGACGAAGAGAAGTATATTCAGTTTTTATACGACGAAGGACTGCTGAGATACAAAAAACTCTGCTCTGTGACTCCCCACTTTATCCATTACCTGTGCGTGGGAGACTATTTGAACAGTTCAGATGCAGCAGAGGCCACGATAATGTTCATCGAAGGAAAATGGATTCTTGGTATGTTAAACACTACAACCAATGAAGTTTGGATGGCCGTGTGTCCTAATAATAAAAGAGACGCCGTCACACTCTACCAACTCGTAGCACAGCATGTAGAGTAGACCAGCACAATTCATACCGATTGTTGGAGAGGTTATAATAGTTTGCTTGCTGGAGGATTCGCTAGGCATCTGACAGTGAATCATTCTGTAACCTTTGTCTATCCAATTATGCCTGCCAATAGGAAAGCAGACCCTTTCCAAGAAATCATCATAGACATTCGTCAGTGTATCCCGTCGTGGTGTTTATTGAGCACAGCAAAGCCCAGACATCTCAAATCTTGTAAGTTGACCTCTGAGACCTGTAACAAAATGAACAGATAAATTAAAGATGTAGTAGGAGGCAGTTGATTAATAGTTGTGTCTGGATAGGAACATGTACATTACTTCTTATCAGTATTAGAATTGGGAGAGGTATGGTGTTAGGTGAGCCTCCATGGCTCAGGCGGCAGCACGCCAGCCTCTCACCGCTGAGTCCGTGGTTCAAATCCCGGTCACTCCATGTGAGATATGTGCTGGACAGAACGGAGGCAGACAGGTTTTTCTCCGGGTACTCCGGTTTTCCCTGTCAAAATTTCATTCCAGCAACACTCTCCACTATCATTTCATTTCATCTGTCATTCATTTAATCATTGCCCCAGAGGAGTGCGTCAGGCCTCGGCAGCCGGCACAGTTCATATCCTCGCCGCTAGATAGGGGCTTCATTCATTCCATTCCTGACCCGGTCGGAGACTGGAAGCAGGCTGTGGATTTTCATTTTCATGGTGTTAGGTACCGTCTTGGCATATCCTGGAAATAAGGTGCCCGATGTGATGCAATTCAAAAGTCAACCAGACCGTGTCACACTGTTAAAGGGCCTCCTAAAGAAATAATTTCTAAACAGCAAATTCAATACTGATCATAACCTGAGAATTATGGAGTGACTGGGTCCCCGCTGGAGGATCAAGAAACGAAGCAGATAGTCATAGAACAACGTAGAAGACATGCCGAGACATGATAGGTGAAAGCTGTGGGTAGTGTTTGTCGACTACACCAAGGTGTTCAATCTATTCCATAGAAACACTCCAATCAGGAAGCATGATAGGAGAAAGAACACTATCACACTATGTAACATGTTTTTCGAGGGGTTTTTATGGCACTGGCATAAGTCAGTAGGAAGCCATTCTATATTTATTTACGCGGCAAATTGTTCAGCCAAGAGAATTTTTCATGTTAATTTATTATTATTAATTTATTATAATTATTATTAAGGTATTTTTCGGAGCATTTTATAAAAGTATAAGCATACAGATAGGTTTTCTATGTCTTAGAAAACACTATCAAGCAAATTATTACGAACGACATTATCATAGAAAATTATTTGATTACGGAATTTTACGGAGTTTGGTCAGTTAGGTTATTATGAGAGACATGACTCACAGGGAATTCAGATACAGGCTTATGCTTGTCAAGAAGTATGACGCAAGCCTGGGTCGCAATGTCAAGAAAACGTGAATAGTATGGAACGGCAATCAACTTCACCCTCCCGCCGAGTGTATTGAGCCTAAGGAGGGGAGTATAGCGGGGTGCTCAGCCAATCAGTGGAGACCACGTAAGCTGGAAGTCGGCACTGGAGTGGGAAGCCGTCGAGTGCATATATCATTTGGCGCGCCGTGGAATAAAGGACAATCTGTGTAAGACTTGACCAGTACGGTTGCACGTGTGAGTCACTCCGATGTTCCGTGGAGTGGAGGACTATCTTAGTAAAACTTAACCAGTGTGGTTGTACGAGTGTTTGGCTCCGATGTTCGGACCATAGAATTATCTAATCTACCAGTATATCATCAAACATCGACGAAGATGACGACGTCCAGGAGACAGTGGGAAGCTCACAGCATCATCCAGTACGAGGGAAATGCTTCGGCTATTTCCAGTGGTAAGCGCGAATGACACAGAAGTACGCAATCTCTCGTTTCTCTTTGATTTAAATTCAGTATTTCAGTAACTTCATAGCTTGGGAATAAGAGTAAAATCAATACTTTATCAGACTCCGATTTCACGTAATTTTCTATCGGTAATATTAAAATCGCAACGCTCCAATTTAAATTTTAAACTTATTATTATTATTAATTTTGCAATACTTGTTTTATATAATAAATTCATTTCTTTTACAATGCAATCTTTGCTTTCAGTAGGTAGCATTTGATATAGACCAATTCCTTCTCCTGATACAATTGTTTGTTGGGTTAATGATCAAATCATACCACGATCTGAGTGAATAGATTCTTGAAGGTGTTCTACCAGAGCTAGACGTTGTTAAATACAAATTTAGATTTCAACATTGCGTTGAGGTCTTGGCGCCCATTAAAACAACATAGCTTAGGCGAAGGTAAACAGTTACATTTATCACCCAACAGTTAGGGCCAGTCAAACCGTTACACTTGTACGCTCAACGTGGAGCAAAGCAAAACCGTTACAACTAGACCAACAAAGTACATCCTCCACAAGAACAACCCGCAGATAGTTGACAGCATAGTCCAATCCGAACCAATAGAAAAAACGAACGGACTGCTATATGGCGGCCCCCTGAGCCTGCTACTGTTCAACATTGTTGAAGAAATTGACCTGAACCCATATTTTGAAGGAAGGAAGCTTTTTAGTATTACGCGACCATCAAACGTGCGATTATGAGCCAAAGACCTCGTTATTATGTGGAATCCGAACGACAGGACATGGCATTTCACATCGAAAATCTCACATGCATTGAACCCGGTTCACCTTGGCGAGTGGTCAACAGCTAGACTGCCGCGCCACTACACTCCGAACCTGTATTTTGCTTGAGTATCAATGACTTTAGGCCACTACAATTTTAGAATGATTAAATTGATTTATTGTGAAGAGAAATGAGCTGTAAGACAGAAGACAGACGCCGGGAATTGAGGAGAGGAATACTGGAGAGATATGCAATTTGCACTACATGTAGTAGCGAGGGAGAAGAGAATTATTGTCGGCTTTCCCAAGGTGTGTTTACTTTCAAGGGGAGTTAAGAGGGGGCGAAACTTGGGTCGGAAATCGCCTTTTATTTCCAGAAATGGCCACCTGAGAGGTGAGCGCTATTGTCGCGTAATCTGCATTACCGACCATGCTACAAAGGAGAGCGCGTATGGTGGCAGGTGAGAGAGAGAGAGCGTTTAGGACATAAAGAGACAGAGACACTCACTGCGATGTCGCCAGACTGCTCGTCCCGCAGTGTTGCTAATTGCTATGAAGCAAGTCAGTAAGCATTCAACCTCCACTCAGCCGACTTCTCAGTTTTCTTCCCTCAGTCTTTCGGCAGGACTTACGCAACCTGCCCAAGGGGATGTTGCGATGCTGTCAATCGTCACTTCGTAATTCTAAACGACTGCTATTCGGAACGTATTGTTTTTTTTCTTGCAACATAAGATTTCAAATGCGCCCACAATTGGGTTGTACCAAAACTACACAATGTCCACGCAGGGCCGCGACGATAGAGAGCGATCTTGGGCCCCACGGTATTGACTGCCACCCCACACTTGAGTTCTTTCCGTGAAATCCTAATATTCATGTTTTTTCTTAAAATAAATTAAAATTTCAATATTTGGTTATGTGAAATTATATCGGAAAGGGAAGCTATTCAACTTATTGAATTTTCACCAACCAGGCCTTTTGCGCAGTGCCGGATTTCTGCCTAGGCCTACAAGGCCCCGGCCTAGGGGCCCAGCCAGCCTAGGGGCCCCGGTGGGGGAATTTTATCTGCTTATGAGGAGTTAAGTAAAAAGTTTGACTTTCTTACGAAACTACATCGTTTGGAATCTAAAGACATTCGTGAAGGAGCCAGAAACCTTATAACTTTTTATCCGGGGGACTTGGATAGGACTTTGGAAAACGAGTGTCTGCACCTGCAAGCTCAATTGTCGTCGAATGATGAAGTTATGGAGTTATAGTCACTGAAGCTATACACATATCGGAAAAAGGCTTTTTCAACATTTATCCAAACGTAGGAATTGCGCTTCGAATGCTGTACACCATCGTCAAACTGCTCAGTAGAACGGTCGATTTCAGCGCTAAAGAGAGTAAAGGATTGCTTAAGATCTAACATAGGAGAAAACAGGCTCAATTCACTCTCTGTAATGTACATAGAGTCAGAAATGAAAATGTAAATCCACAGCCTGCTTCCAGTCTCTGACCGGGTCAGGAATGGAATGAATGAAGCCCCCATCTAGCGGCGAGGATATGAATTGTGCCGGCTGCAGAGGCCTGACGCACTCCTCTGGGGCAATGATTAAATGAATGACAGATGAAATGAAATGACAGTGGAGAGTGTTGCTGGAATGAAATGTTGACAGGGAAAACCGGAGTACCCGGAGAAAAACCTGTCTGCCTCCGTTTTGTCCAGCACAGATCTCACATGGAGTGACCGGGATTTGAACCACGGACCCAGCGGTGAGAGGCCGGCGTGCTGCCGCCTAAGCCACGAAGGCTTCAGAGTCAAAAATAATGCAGTCAATTGACTATGATGACGTCATTCATTCTTTTGCACAGAAGAATGTTTGTCGTTTGATTCTATACATTTTATAGAATAACGTAACAATAGTAACATAGACTGTATTATTCTGATGTTTATTAGAGTCATTAAAGTCGATTAAAAATTATATGTTCTGTACTAGTGCATTAATTTGCTAAATTTCCAAAATAGCTTCGAGATGGTGGGGGGGCAAATGTCAAGTGCCTAGGGGCCCTGGATCTGTAAGTACGGGCCTGCTTTTGCGGGGACATAATCTCATTTTATATTCATTCGTGAATTTTGTACTTTTAAATTTCGTAGCGTGCTTACATTTTCTAAGTTGCCTTTAGCACTGTAACGCTTGAAATTTTACCTGCTGCCAATAGACTACAGTATATACCTAGGTAAATAACAGTTCTTTAGAAATAACTGAAATTGGACCCAACGTTTTCGCTCTACAACGGCCCAAGAATCACCATTGTTTTAAAAGTTTACTCACTTTACCTTTCAAGAGTTTGCTTGGACTTATTTAAAAGACTGATATAGCAATTAAGAAGCCGTAGTTTTCTCTTTCGGGCCCCAGCGCTGTAGCCCCATTTGCCCCTCCTTCTCTTCGGACCTGTGTCCGCGTTGTCTTGCTATTTCATCAATTTCGTACGTACAATGAGCGGATTTGTGAAGTAACAATTCCACTCTGTTTTGTGATGGGTTGTGGGGAATATCATTAGAAGACAACCACTCGATAATGTAAGCCTCTCTGTTATTCGAGGTCGGAGCTTTGTTAATTTGCACTGAGAAAATGCTCACATTGTCCATAATAACTGAATGTGGACGGAGATCTGGCAGTAATTATTCAGTAAACCTTAGTTTAAAACGAGCGTGTCTCTCCTGAACGGCAATGGTCAGATTTCTCAGAGTTCGATACTAACCCTCCTTTGGTCGCGTAGATTACTATTGTAATCAAGGTTCATTTGTTTTATATCTACGAACATAATACACTAGATTTTCGTACATTCTGTTCAGTACATTTCCAAGAAGTTCTTCCCATTACAATCACCGGGAAATATTACATCAATTGCCACTATATAGCGTGCCAGTGGTGTACCAAATAGTCAATTGTATTCCACTCGACTATTTGCGGAACTACGCTTGAACTCACGGGTAGAGCCATCCGTGGATAAACAAAGTGTTATCCGCATCCGTCCCGCATCCGCACGACTGCTATCCGCATCCGTCCCGCATCCGCACGTTAGTTATCCGAATCTACTGGCATTACTATAATATTTTTAATTAGATAAAGCATAACGCATTAAAGCAACACATTTACACATTTGAGAAGAAAGACGTTCCTTTAGGCTTTGTATCTCAAGTGCTATGTTTAAAATGAATGTTTCACAGCCAGAATTGCAACCCTTTTCAGTTCGGAGTGTTAATTATGCCTAATGACTTAATTTGAATGATATTAGCTTAAGTAATCATCTTACATTTCTCATGAAAATAACATAACGGAAAAAAATTATGTCATCTCATAGACATCCGGGTCCTAGTAATGAAATTCAACAAGTTCGGATTGTATTCTAAAAGCTCTCCGCAAATTTATTCAAAACATTATCCGCAGCTTATCCGCTATCCGCACAGCCATGCAAACTACATCCGCATGGCGAAAAATGTTGCGATATCCGCATCCGCGTAGGGCTTTACTCATGGGCGCCCGTAGGGGAGGGGGCAAAAAGGGGCCGTGGGCCCCGCCTGGAATCCCGAGAATATTTCGACTGTTCATTGTCACACCAGTTTATTTCATAAATTGAGGATACTGATAGTTAACTGATTTAGATGTAGGGATAATTCCACAGTTTTAATTAACTAAGTAATTTGTGATTATTTGAAAATATCTCCAGTTATTTAGAAAATCGACGAACTGGATTAACATTACTATTTTAATGAACTGCTTGATTTTTATTTTACTTGTTCTTAAGAAATGAACATTTTGACGATGATTCACAAAACAAAGAAAAAAACTCCCATTCATGCCATGAAGATATGTACCCGACGGTTTTAGAGCAGTCAAATAATGAATAACACGAAGCAAGTAAGAAATGAAACAAAATTGCGGGGCGGAGGTACGTATCATCATCAGCTAGTGACAGGTAGGTAAAGAAATGAAAAATACAACTTGCCTCCCTCCCCCCGGTAAGAAATCCTGCGGGTGCCCATGCTTGTATAGCAATGTATAGAATTGGGCAACTGAATATATTAAGGAACACTTAATTGTAGAAAAATACTCATCTGTTCGCAAATATTTCATGTTTTTACTCAATACGGGAAACTGCCAAATTTCTTTCAAATTTAGAATTAGATAAGTTTTCATGTTGTGTCAAAATATTTGGTATTTCATGTATTTGTCATTGGAGGAAAGAAAGAGAGGATTTGCCCAGAGCTCGTGCCAGTGAAGCAAAGCGCTGAGTCCAAAGTGGGCGTAACCTAGTGTTCTGTGACTTGTATGCGGTAGAGCATTGTGCATGGTTATTTCGGAGTTTTTTTTCCTTCCTAATAATGGCGTATAGTGCCTATGGTGGTACGAATCGACAGAACAGAACAGACCAGGAAGCATAAAAATATAGTAGGCCTATTATTTACCATACTTGAAAGTTACAATATCAATTGAAGCTGAACCGTTGTAAGTTGTATCCATGCAATTCTGTTGCAGGTTGAGTTTAATAATATTATATTATATCTCAGGACTGGAAAGCATGGAGAGCTGCGTCAAACCAGTCGAAAGACTGAAGACTCAAACAACAAAACATTATATTGCACTAGCCAGCGCAGCGAAGGCATCTCCATCCGGTTCTTTCCTCTATGGTATTTGTCTATGATTAGTATATTCATCACACTCCATCCTTCTTATAAAATCGAAAATCAAAATTTTAAACCGAAAAAAGAACAAATGAAATACCCATTAAAATTGGCCTACGATTGTAATCCACGCGACTACTGACGTTGCATTTCGAGCCGACCGTCCTAACCAAAACTTCCAGTCCTCCGGAAACGTCGCTCATTTTCCAGCACATTGACCTTGTATAGTTTTGACTTACATTACGCTTCATCAAGGTAATAAATGCAGTAACTTATGTCCCTGATTCACCGATCTCGTACATTACGGTACCGGTACCCTGAAAAATACAGTTCTCGCCGCTATGATGTCACTCCTTTCCATGAGTAGCTTTTTCTCGTCATGAGTTTCCTCATATTTTTAGTGCTACGCTTATCTTATACTGTACTGTAGGTTCATAATTAGTTAAAATATAAGAAACTACCAGAGTATTAGTGTAGGACAATACTGTGAAAACACAATAGATATGATTTTTATACAGGGTACTTTTTTCGGTCTAGCGACATAGCAGTGCAGCGGCAAAATGCATGCGTAGCCGGGTTACTCATTGCGAGAGATATAGCGCTGCTATGTTGCTACATGGACAGGGGTAGATGACCACGCAGTTCCGCCCCTTAAAAAACAACAATAACGAACTTGCTAGATGGATAAAAAAGAAGGACCCTGTACTTTTAATTAATAAGTGTATGATAAAAATGTTTCACAATTAATTATACTTAAACTCGTTGAATTAATAACACTGTATACAGAAGATTAACCTACTAACAGTTCGTTTAAAAACGAAAGTAAACACAGTAGAATCCTATTCAATGAACACAATACATCAGCTGTAAGTCTTGTTCTCAGCGCTAAAAATAACTCGTCACTCTGCCTTACCGACCCATTACGCCTGCGCTCTTGCGGCTAAGTAGCGAACTTCTACGGCAGCGGCATTACGACTGAAAATGTAGGGCATTAAGAACTGCTTGTTTTATAGAAACACGCAGGAGAAAAGCAAGATTCATCTCTATAGAAGCATTCTTAAACAAATACCCTTTACAACCATGTAACTTTTCATCACTTTTGACAGTCACATTGATTTTTAATTTCTGAAGTAAAATCGGTGAAAAAAAGGCCTTGCCTTATGGGAAAACTGCTTCTCAGTTTCAATGATACAAAATGTTATTATCAATGAAATCTCATTTGAAAAGTTTAATACGTGCTATTGAAGGTATTTACGTGATTTGAAAGTGAATTTTTGTTTAATTTCGGCCATTGACCTATTTAAAACGTAGATTTTAACTCTCTCTCAATGCTATAAGCAGAGCCTGCCACGAGCGGCCGGCCGGCTGACTTTAGCGCCCTCTTAAAAGGTAGCCGATATACGGAGCCGCGGCGAGCGAGAGGAAGAAGATATTTTTATAGATAGTTTAGCGATGTTTTCATACAACGCAAATTTAGCGACAGTTATTTAATTATGGCAATTTACATTACTTAATCGAGTGGAAAATTTTATGAAAGTTTTATGAGATAATACGTTAGTTGGAGTTTTAGACGAATGAACTTGTGAATTTAGGTTAATGAAAATTTCTGAACAACACAAATAAGGTTTATAGGTAATATTGAGGAACATTCTATGGAATTTTATGGATTATTTAAGAGTCTATTAGACAGATATGCTCAGCGATATTTACCATAATTTCAAATAGGAATATTGGTAGGAGAGGAGAGAGCGTCTTTGGAACACTGGTATGATTTATTGAGAATGGTTATTACAGTAGGATTGGATGGTTCCTCAGTTTAGGGGCTACGATAGTGCGATCATGTAGCCCCGTGTACCTTGGGTGTGTGTAGAATTTGCCCGATAACCGGTGTCAATTGTGATGGCTGTATTTAAGTGTGTTACCTGTAATTCAGGTAAGGACTGCAGACGATGAATTTCAAGTAGTTCCTACTCTTGCTACCAAATGCTACAATCCACGACACCTTGTTGCGAACTTGGCTACTAGATGCCACTGCAAGCAGCACCTGGCGACGAACATTGGAACTTGAAGTGTTAATCAAATCTAACCTACAAATATAGCTTCACACAATTGAAGTTAGTGGAAGGTTCTTTTATCATGCCATAAATCAATGACATGGGCCCGCTGGCTTTACTCCCCCTCCGAAGGAAGGCATACTGAGGGACTTTTAATGCTCATAAAGAAAACGACGACTTCGATCGGGTTTGAACCCGCGATCTTAGGCATAGAAGCTCAGCATGCTACCAACTGCCCCGCCGCATTCGCTTACAGTAGAATGTTAATAAAACCAAGAATATGGTCATTCATAACTAAGTCAACACTAGGAATTGGGAATATCCATATTGACAATATAATTGAAATTAAAATTAATTTTGTTTTCTTCCTAATGAATACGGGGCTGTATGGTGCAGTCGGTAGAGGCGCTGGGCTTCTAACTGAAAGGGAGTGGGTTCGATCCCCACCCAGGTAGTGGATTTTAGAAAAACTACCACTTTCGGAAACGCAAATAGCACTGGGGTTCACTCAGCCTACACCAGAAATGAGTACCAGGGTAATTCCTGGGACCAAAGACTGCCGGGCGTGGAGCTGACAACTCCATCCCATTCAGTGCCGATGTCATAAATAGTGGAAGACTCTACCTTCCACTACACCCAGGGCCTCCATGGCCTGTACGGAGTTGGCTTTGCTTTGCCTAATCAATACAACACAGCGTAAGGTTAAAGTCCCTCACCCTTTTGAGTTACATGAATAATTTGTAGCCAGAAACCTTCCCTGTAGTGCACACAACGACTCACCCAAATTTCATCACAATTGGATGAATGGTATATGGACGCATAGGGGACATACAGACAGACAAACTATCACATAGCATCGATTTTTATATATGTAGACTGGCATTACCCGTCGCGGCTTCGCCCGCCCGCAAAATTGTAGTCGTAAAGAGTACACCTAGCAACGTCCCAATAATGAATGCTATATTTGATTTATCGTTTAATTTTGAATAATAATGATAATAATTTGGTAAAGACCATAAACAATCACAATAAAGACAATATACCGTATCACAACAATGGCACATAAATATCGAAATCTCCCCAACGTCATGACGCATCGCATGTATAAATTTCGACTCAAAATCACAACACGGCTTCCGACCACAAACGTGTAAACACACTGACTAAACACAAAACACAAAATCCATTTACCTAAATTCCTATGAAAAAAAATGTTCACATCATAAAATTACACAAGTAAAAAACCTCGACGCCCACAATTTCCCCCCTTTCACCACATCGATAAACCCGTAGACACGTGTCTGCTTATATTTTTAAAATCATTTCTTAATATGCCGAGTACAATCAATCAATAGCAGTCGTTTCATTCCGCTGCATGGCTATTGCCCCTGCCGCGACGGGCCTTCTTAAACGGTTTCGCCGTCTCTTCGGGCCAAGGAGATAGGTTTTTTGGGAGAGGTGTAAATTTTGGTAACGGGGGAGTTTAGTGTCTCAATTTGGAAGAAAGTGAGTTGGAATTTTTAGTTGGGGGCATAGCGGTGAAATTTGGAGATGGGCGGGGGGCAATATCGCTTCTGAGAAGGGAGAGTTAGATGTAGGAAAGGGGTTGAGGGGGAGAAGGGTGACTGCTCTATTAGTTGTAGGAATAATTTTCAAATGACTGATATTGTTCGAGGAACAAGGAAATACAGAAACAATCGTTGCAATTGCCAAAAGTAGATGGAGTAACTTATATTGCTCGGGGATTTTTAAGTGTATGGTTGTTTGAAAGTAAGTAAGTAAGTAAGTAAGTGGGGTGTATAAGGGGCTGTATTGACGTCCAGATCATGGTCGTGGTGAAGATGATGTGTGAAAGAAGTATAGGTCGATGTAATGGGGATGATGTTGAATGGTATGAAGCATTGCTGTGACGGTGTAGGGAGGATATGTAGCTGGATTACAGATTATTATTATTTTTTGTTTGTTTTTGTGAGGCGTGGTTGTGATGAGTTCTTGCGTCGATGAGGACGCTGTTGTAATAATGGAAGATGATATTGACGGATGAACGTAGTGAAGATGGTGTGGGAATGAAGCTTAGTATGATGTAAGGAGGTGCAACATAGGATGTTAGATGAAAATTGAATGTAGGATGAATGTGGTGAATGCTTGTGATGAAAATGACGATATTTTTTTTTTAAATTATTTATTACATAGTGGTTAAAGGGGATGGTTGTGGTGAAGACAATGTGTAATAAGGAATAGTACGCATCGCATGTATAAATTTCGACTCAAAATCACAACACGGCTTCCGACTTAGAATTATGTTGGATTAAGATTGTATGGAGGATGAAGATGGGGATTGCTTGAGTTGTTAATGATGATGTGAAATATGAAGAGATGATTGAGGGGGATGGTTATGGTGAAAATGATGTGGGGGCGGAGCATAGTACATTATGGGAAGATGTATTGGAAAATGATGTTGGGTGATTGATGAACGTGGTGAATGTTTGTGGAGATGAAAATGAAGAAGATTTTTATTTTTTTAGAATTATTTTTGTTTGTTGTAATTTTTGAAGACTATGGGTGGAGCCAGTGAGGAAGGCCTTCAGTTTGCAATGGAGTGGCGTTCGTGATCGTAAGATGATTATAGTGGGCCGTTAATCTGGTGCTGGGAGAAGTGCCCTGAGGCTGATGATGCCGAGCATTGTACGTACCGGGGCTCGAAGCGGCTTGTGTAGGAGTGGGCTTACTATAGGGTTATTGGTATCCTGTGCCCGTTGGAGGTAGCGGCGTTGTAATAACTCGATGTATGTCATAAGTTGAGGCAGTGGCATTCTGATCACGAGGTCTTCTGTGGGGTAGGTGAATGGCAGTCTCATTGCGACTCGGACTAAGCGGCGCTCCATTTGGAGGAATGGACAAAGGGGGTAGTCAGGGAATCCTACCCACGCAGGATGGCCCTACACCAAAAATGTGCGGATTAGAACCTTATACGTGTGGTGAAGTAGTTTCTCGTATAGGCCCCAGGTTGTTCCAGCCAGACGCCGTAGGAGATACGCCTGCTTCCATGCCATGGGAAGTTTTGACTTAAAGAAGGGGCGGAAGGTGCAGAATTCATCACATAGGGGGCCGAGGTAGCGGATGGTCGGAGTGGGGACTAAGCGGCGGTGATGGAGGTGGAGATTGAGGTTCGCGGGATTGCGGGTTGGAGCAAAAGCTCGCCTGCGGGGGCAGAAAAGGATGGTCTGCTTTTTATCGGAGTTCAGTCGCAGATACCATTTGCCACACCAGGAGGTGAAAAGATCGAGGTAGGGTTGGACGTGGGTGTTGATGTAATTTACGGTTTTACATAATAGATAATATGAAAAGGTAACCAGAATATCAAAGATGATATAGCACGGATTATAGATTGTGGTATTCTATCTACAGTATATATATATATATATATATATATATATATATATATATAAATCTATATTGTGATAGTTTGTCTGTATGTATGTCCCCTATGCGTTCATATACCATTCATCGGAATGCGATGAGACTTGGGTGAGTAGTTGTGTGCACTACAGGGAAGGTATTCACAATAGGTAGCGCATGAGTAGAAGTTTTCCTAAGTAGATAATCCATTTTACTATAAATGGCGGGCGAGTCATTTCAACTAATGAACTTCAGTGAACGTTTGTGCACGCCCCAATGTATTTGGTCTGTTGCTACCCAAGGACCGGGAACCCTACACGTCTGTTATCATAGGCTATATCCACATTCCTCACAGATTCGCGAAGCTGGGACCCGACCAGTACGCCAACAGCTCATTCTCTAGATGCAACGAGTATCGGTCTAAGCCAGCAAATAAGGTTGAGACTAGGAAGATATTACCTATATCAGTTTGAAAATTGCACCTTGTTTGTTTAGTAATCGTTTCCTTTCTCACTAGCCTATTATTGACTTTAAGGGCAAATGACCTACATGTTATGAAATTACAATTCAAACACTTATTTTTATTCTTTCTGAACGTTTAAGATCCCCTTGGGGCCAAAATTCTGTCACCCAGACGTCTCAAAAAGCCGCAGTTGTTAAAAAGGAAGTAAAACCTATAACTTTATTATTATCTTCCTTTCTTTCTATCTGTCTTTGATTGGCATTGCAACGCATGCAGGGTATAGCTAGTACATAATAAATGGTGATGTAAATTGAAACAGCATTTTACAAAATCAAGGAACATAAATAAAGTGTAGGGGAAGCATGAATATTTAAGCATGTAAGGTATATTACAGCAGACAAACAATTATGTGTTATGGTAATAGAAGTAAGGATCTGCTATTGTTGTGAAAGGAATATTATTGGGATTGAAAAAGTATATCTTCAATGATCCACGTAGATGTTGTTGACCATTATATACGTAAATAATTTATGACGAGCTATATAGAGTATTGACATAATCAATGACATGTATAAAAGTAGTTCAATATGTGAAGGTAACATTCATGCTATACTGGAATAAGGAAATTTTTCTTTTCATTTTTGTTTATCAGTGCCTTACTCCCCTTACACTATATTTACAGTACACTGAAGGGAGTCTCTGAAAGGAGCAAAGCCCCACTTTACATTCGGGATGCTTTAATGGAAGTCTATAATTAACATTATCCACTATGATTAAGTAAAGAAGTTAAAGAAGAATTGAATATCTCTTAACTGTTATATTATTATTAACAAAATTTAGCAAGGATTTGGATTTAAAGTTTGCTTAGCCTAATCACTTGGCTGAAAGTTAACCTGATGTGACGAGTATGAACAAGTACGACTATGTGATAGCAACGATAGATGAGATAGAAATGTTCATGGTAGAAACACTGTCTAGAATTAACACAAGAAGGGATGGATGAAGCCTGTAAATATCGTACATGATAGAAAGATTAGAAATATAGAAGTTGTAACAGAACTATAAAAGTAGTTGAGTCAGTTCTATAGATTAAAATATTTTATTGCGATAAGGAAAGGGATTTGAATTTGAAGTTGGAAAGTTTATTATTATTATTTTGAGAAGACTAGGATGTCGTAGAAGAAGAATATTTTATTTTTGAAACTCCTTGTAATTTGAGGGTGTCAGATTCCAAGATCGGCTGTTCTTTCCCAGAAGACACATACGACCAAACAATATTACAACTCTGTAAAACACTCATCTGCACAAGCGCACAGAATATGCACTGCACATGCAACCCAGATGCGAAATTTCGGAGATTACCAACAATATCTCACAGCTCACTCTTAGCTATCGACTGACTGCACCACTGACTGGACGAAAATTACTGATGTACTAAAGCTTAGTAATGTACTTAAGTTGGGTGAGTCAAAGTCATTGGTCACTACTTGGTTACAAGACTGTCTGGACAAAACCATTGGCCGGTAGTAGGTTAGAGAAGACTGTCTGGACAAGAAATTACTGCTTGCATTACAAGGAAGGGGTTCTGGGGCATAAGCCCAGGGTTAGGTTTGAGTTTGTATGTAAAGGCTTAGTCCATGTCCACCACTATAGAACGTTAGCAGCACGGCTGTTGCTTGTATCATAACAAACAGTGTGCTGCCAACTAAACTGATGACGCAACCTCTCACAGCTGCACGTAACCACTGCGGAGAACATTTCCTGGCGCCCTGTAGTATTCTTACAACACCAGGATGTTTAGTCGGAATATTGTGGGGCCAAGTCTGAGTAGCCTTCCATGGTTCCTTGTTCTACAGTACATCGTCCTAACCTTGCCTAAAATGAAAAATTATATAATCTGACTTAATTATAATAGGACTAAAATAATAATAGTTGTTGATTATTTAGGGGCTTTGTGACATCGTGGTAATGTAGCCCTGTGTACTTGGGTGTGTATAGAATTTGCTTGATAACCTATGTCACTGCGATGTCTAATAATAATGTTATTGGTTTTTACGCCCCTTTTAACTACTCTGGCTTTAGAGACGCCGGGGTGCCGGAATTTTGCCCTGAAGTAAATCTACTGACACGACTCCCTCGCATTTGTGCACCCTTAAATGTCTGCTGAATGAGCCAGGATACGAACCTGCAAGCTAGGGCCCAGAAAGCGAGAACATTACCGCTGAGCCAAACAGACTGTCATGTCTGTAGTATTGTGTGTATTTGTAATTACGGTAGGATTTGGGTAAGAGGCAGCCGTGGCCTTATGTTAGGTACCATCCCAGTATTTTCCTGGAGTAGAAGTGGGAAACTATGAAAAACCACTTCCAGGATGGCTGAGGTAGGTATCAAATGCGCCACATATCAGTTTTGCCTCACGAGGCTGAGTGAACACGTTCCAGCCCTCAGACCAGAATTAAATTTCTTGGCAGAGCTAGGAATTGAACCAGGTCCTCCGCGGTGATAACCAAGAATGAGGCGGATATATAATTATAATATTAATAATGGTCTACCTACCAATAAAATAAACTGCCAGCCAATTCTTCGCTTCCGTTACCGTCCACCTGATCATTATCATAGTCAGTATCCAAGTCTCCGGATCTTGTTACAACTTTGTCTTCAGTATAAGAGTCACCAATTTTTTTGAAATTATCATCAACTAGCTATTCGTTATCTTTCACCAGAGGGCCGATAACCTAGATGTTAGGCCCCTTAAAACAACAATTATCATCATCATCTTTCACCAGAAGGCGACAGACTTTATCTACATCCTTAAGTTGTCGTAAAGTGTAATATCTTCATAGATATTCACTAAGGCAGCGAACCAAACCAAATAACCACTATAACAGCACTGCTGCAACTCACTGACAGAATGTTACATAATCGGGCACGGTGGAGCTTTCTATCCCACATGACACAGCAGCTGTCGAAAGTAACACGTGTGGACTATTTTTTATGCTCGTCATTTCACGACTCCAAGGAAATGCTTACTAAGGTATGGTATAAGATGTCCCAAGACGGTTAGATCGTAACTTGAACTTTTGGCTTGATATTGAAGCAAAAACGAACCATGGAGCTGTGAGATTAATGCGCGATAACAGAGGGTCAAACAAAATATTTCTACAGGGGGTCTGAGAGTATTAATAACTTTTTGACAATATTGTTCACAAGTCTAAAAAAACAATTTGTTGAAATCAGCGTAACCGTGGCGTAATCCATCATTGAACTGCTGCCTATGTAGCAATGGGGGTCTGCACCGCTAGCTCTGGCCAAGAGCGGGGCGTACATGAACTCGGTCAGTGATATCACTATAGGTTTGTTCCAACACAGAGAAGAATCGTCCGAGAACTGCCTTAGCACAGGGACCGTTCCAACAAACTTTACGAACGAGTTCTGAACTTCTAGTTCTGTATTTGCTCTGTTCCAACATGTTCTGGAACTCGTGAAATCAGATCTCCGTCTTGAGCAGGGACTGGAAATTCTGATCATGCCAACAAGCCTTCTTCACAGCTGCTTCCATTATTGTTGAATGATAAAGGAAAACCATAACCCTAGTGCAATCCTTGTAAAATACACTGAAGTACTTTTTCTTGTGGATGTAAATGGACAGCTTGGTATCATGTCCTATTAAGTGTTGTTCTAGAAGTCAGTGACCTTGTTTTGACTGACTTGATGAGAATGGGAGAGGAAGGAAAGAAAAAATGAAAGTTTTTTTTAATGTGATGTGATGTGGGATATTAATTTAATTCAGTGTAATGTGATGTTGTGTCATTGCAAACTTACCCCTTTATCTCATGGACCATGCTTGTCTTATGGAAGAATAGTTGCCACTGCCTGCTCAGCTGCTGTTGGGTGGGTGTTGACAGAGAGTGGGTAACTCCAAACTGCTCCCAGTTCCCCATTCGTCGAAGAAAATCCTGTGAAAGAGGCGAATCAATGTTGTAGTTCCTGTAAAAATACAATTGACATCTTTCATGAGGAATATTCTGGATTAATGAATTATATTGCATAGTTGTGTCACTTCAGGAATAGTATTGCTCTTTAAGTGCTATGAATGGAGGAAGGGACATGTAACCTAGTCAGTGCCCATATGACAATATCGTTATCATAATATTTGAGAATGTTGATGAACCTAATCCTATAGAGCAGTGAAATATGTTAATGCAAACATTTTCTCTCCCCCCCCTTCTGAAACATGCTCTATCACTTTCATGGGGTCTCTGTTTACCACTGCTAATAAGCCACTTATGCATGGGTAATGGTGTCACTTGTATCAGTAAATCGGGCTAAGCACTTCCACTGAACACCACTAGGATTCACCTCTTCATTCACTGTCTTTGAGATGCCTGCAAAGGCCTGGCTGAATTCGAGCCGACAATGGCAGCAATAGAAGAATTTATTCTTGCAAGGAAGTGGTGGTCACATTGGCAAGCAGCTTATTGCCTTTAGTAGTTGTTTCGGGGTGGTGGGTGAAAGGGTGCTGTGTGGGAAATGCTACTCGACACCTTTTCTCAGAATTCCTGCTGACAGGATCTACTGGCCAGTTCTTGTGAAATAAGACAGCAAAAGTACGGGTTTATTAGTCATGAATGGTCGTGGGAGCTTCCTGCCTACGATAGGTTCATGGATATGAGGAAAGCGATATTTGGTACAGATTATGAAACATATTTTAATCAGAGCCGGCACCCCCGTTTATCACTGTCTGGGCCCCCTCTGAGGGGGTGCACCCCATACTTTGAGGACCTTGCTCTAGACCAGGGATGGCCAACCTATTCTGAGCTTGGCCTGGTAGATATTTTTTTTTAAATTCAGAGGGACATTATGGTGTTTGTAGCCATATCTCAGTGTTGCCTTAGTGATTGAAATGTAATATTTTTCCGTTGGTCAACTCAGTTGTACCCCATTATAATGGATATAATTGTAATGTATTTATGAATCTCAAATACATTCTTTTCCATGATTAGGGAGCCACCCATTACAATTGGGTACTGTTTTTGATTCCAATATAGAGCCATGTAACTAAATTTACTGAATAATATAAACTATTTTGAAGGTAATCTACAATATTATATGAATATGAAGAAAGTATGCAGGTAAGTGTAGGGCTGCAGGCCGATTTACATATAAAGCATAATATTATAAAAGTAAGAGTTATTCATATAATCTACATCATACATTTCCTAGAATTTATCATCAAAGCAAACACATTGAATTATTATAGAGATACTCTTTAAACTAGTGGTCATGAATGTTCATTTAATGTCACTTTTGAACTTGCTTTTCATTTAACAATCTCTCAATATTGGGTGTAATTTTTGATGTGCAGAGAACAAGATGTGCATCTGTAATAGCTGAACGAATCATGGTTGCTTAAACCCATCTCAACTAACACACACTGCCAGCACAGCACAAAACAATCTGCACAAATTGTACAGGCCAGACGTTTGTTTTAGACGATTGCCCTTGACCTTGAAGCCTGCGGGTGAGCCTACACACACTCACTCTCTCACCCTATCGCTTCACACTTGTCACCACCGATCTGATGTAATGGAATTCCAGACTTGAGCAGACAGTACAGTCCACATCGAAGTATTGTGTGATGCAGAAGTACACGTTATGTAGTTACGAACAGAACGTCACTATATTTGCCAATGACTGTACTCCTAGCGGTAGTGTGAAACGGCTTTGTCAATCATCGGACAACTTGGGGCAGCTGATAACAACACAGGTACTGTAGTAACTCGCCTCCAGGCTTCCATTAAGATTTTTCACTCGTCTAAAACAAACGTCCGGCCTGTAACTGCCTCACAAAGATAAAATCATGTATCCTCAATTATTTAAAACCGAATCGGTAATGCAGCATCTGTTGCAAGAAAAGGAAATTAACTGAACTAGAAAATCGGCTTCTATGAATCGCACAGTTTGATAGTGATAAATAGGTTTGCATCGGATCTTGAGGTGGCCTATTAAAATGCTTTCACAGGCATTACTTGGCCCACGGGCCTGCTCTTGATCATGGGTTGTCAGGATAGCACAGAGAGGTGAACTGTCCCTGTCACATCAGTCAAACTGTGTAGAATTGCATACTGTACCCATGTGAGTAATCTCGATGGATAATATGCATCGGCCTCCAGTTAGCATCAGCTCTCAGGTGTGTACGGTAACCCCAATTTAGCAGTGCATATTTTGGATTTGAGGCTAAAAGGTATCAACTCTACAATGATAAAGCACAACTCTATTCTAAAACTTTAATCCAGTAAAATAAATCATGGCTTCAAACACAAAACAATACCCAAAAAGCATAAATAAAGCAAACAAAATTTTTACCTCCACAATCCATAAGTAAACAAATATAAAATCACAACAAAGTCATACCTAGCCATAAGGCTTTACCCTTCTGTGAACTTCACAAGGATATACTAGTGCGCTGATGCACCTACGACTTCAAAACAAACTGTACATTAACATAACAGTCATACAATGTGACTTCTTTAATATTACAACAAGGATTATTCCTTAAACCTCTTTATGTTAAACAATTATGTGTGCCGTGCGTGTTTTGATATTTTTCTCCTCACCAATGAAATGCTTTGCATGCATTTACCTATTTGGACGTTGCACCAAAATCAACGTGCAACTCCATAATTATGTAAGCTACCCCCTACACATCCTCCAATTATATGGTTTCACCGCATGCTGTCTGTGATTCCTAGATAAAACGTTACGTTATAGCTTATGTCGGATTGTACAATAGACTACCTCGCGCTCATGGCGATTGGCATCTAGTCACCAACTACATGACTTGGCTCCAGTGACAGTACAAATATATCATGTAACTATTTGTCAGATAGCTAAAATAATGAACCATCAGGATGAACTATAATTATCCATGTGTTCACAAACCACATGGCTATAATACTCAACATAACAATCTTGCATTATATGTCATTTTAACAAGGTCTAGAATCTCTTCCCTTTATAACTTGCCTGAGCGGCCCGGGTGGCTAGCACCGACCCTCGGCTAAGGAAGTCGCTACACAATAGAAAGTGGAATGGGTCGTTTCACCAATTATCTCGACCTTTCTAAAAGTTTGAAAGCCTCCCTCTCTAAGCAGTGAAGATTTACAAGACAAATACTGTGTCCTGACCGACACACATGTTCCCAAAGGATCTTAATCGACTATTATGCCAACAGGTATTGAATGAGCTTTTGTAATTATTCCTACGTCGAGGATAACGATTAATTAATGGCCTCACATGGGTCCATTCAACATGAAGGTTCGGGGTTCGCAATGCATGAGCCTGGCGGTTTGACCGATGTCTCAAGTATAATATAGGCGCACAAAACCACTGTCGCCATGAGTTTCGCTGCCAACGAGCGTAAATAACTCATCAATAAGTTCTCGGGAAATCATAGAGCTGCGAGGTGTCCTTGTTTCCTCGACTCTATCAAGATTCCAATCCGGAACACATTTCAATCCTTTCTTCAGAGTTAGGGTCCTTCACTAGAACTCTGGAATAAATAATATCTCCAACAATGTCCACGACATAGGAGAATTCATACGTAGAATAGACTATCTGGCCCCTAATGCTCCATGCTACGCCACTCCGACCTATAATATTAAGAGAAATCTAACATTTACTCTATAAGCTTCTCAATTAAGCTGCAAATTCAATTCACTAAAAGCTCTTTCATTACTAGTATCATTACTGAATATATGCAATATTCTGATATAAAACTTCTTTCCATAGTTACTGTAATGTAACCTCACTGTAACATCTTCCTGCTTAGATTAATAAGTCTTGCAATTAGCGTTAATAATTCTCGCTTACAACATTTATTTGTTTCCTGATGTGTTCATTCATACTCTTAATAACCATTATTATTATTATCATCATTTCTCACTGACATAAATGACCAAAATCATTATTTATTATTATTATTGTAAATCTCATTGACATAAATGACCAAAATCATCATTTATTATTATTCTCACATAAATTACCAAAATTTCCGACATAGCTAGACGTTTTAAACTCGAACAATCGCGTTCGTTGCATTTACATAACTGATTGCCATTCTTAATTCATAGTGGGAATAATTACTCCACTTAATGATGCAAATCAACATCTCAACTCTATCAAAATCAACTCAATACTGATTAAACATGGAGGATCAGCCTCCTAACTGATTTTTACTGGCATCTATAAGGAATTCACAATTCCTTTACGGAATCACAGACATGCAGCGGTCCATACTTCTACATAATCATAACCATAATTTGTGTGGGGTACTTACATCTCTATAGGCATCTAAGGTGGCTCCGACCAATCATATTCTTCCATGTCGCCCGCCATAATGGGTTTAACGCGACATATTTCTCTTGTTTACACACATTTGATTACACATAATTTCTATCACCAACACGACACGTTGCATACCTTTCAGGAAGTTATCACTCCCCAAACATGTGAAACACTTCATCAAACACTACTTTAAATGATATTTTTACATATACATTACACTGAACACTCGTCACTTTATACACACTTCAATGCTGAAATTCCCTAGCAGAGATCGAAATTGCAGGTGTCGACGGCATCTTACGTTACCAACTCCTGATTGAAAGTCTGGTTATCTGCTCTCGGAACTCTCCAACAGTTTTTATGACGATCATTCCTACAGTAAGCGTCCTGCGTTACATCAATACGCTGGCTCCCAAACATGAGCGTTAACATCTGGTACTCTCATGGCAATACCAAACACTTAGTAGAGTTTCTTTCGCGCATTCTATCGTAGTTACACATACACGATTAGTTAATACTATACACATTGCGCTTAATACAGTTCAACACTTTCACAAATAATTATGTACAATAGTGCTACCGTTGGTCTATACGGTGCTTCGTAACTGAACACGTCATAGTTCGTGCTGCTGATTATGCCTGTATCACGACTATTATTCATACAAGCATATTTACTGTTTCTATTACACATACCAGTCTTTGTTCGGCGTCTTGATGAATAGAATCGTCATGCGTTTTGCCTTGACGAACTTGCTTCAACCTGGCTGTAGCTGACTGAAGTTTCACTCGAAGACTGCACGTAGCTTATTTGAAGACTTCTGTCTGTGGCTTACACGCTGTCTCGTACTGCTGCATATTTGCTGCATACTGATTGCAACTTATTGCCATTGTGCTACCATTGACAATTGAGTAAGACTGTAACTGGCTGTAACTGCGCTTGGCGGCATGTAGACTGCGTGACAACTGAGTTAGACTGAGTTAGACTGAGTTCGACTGAGCAACACTGAGAGCTCCTCCTGGGGTCTCCTTCCTTATATCGGATTTCCACAGAAAGTAGAGCAACATCTTCCCGCGTAATCTTGGCTCCTCTCACAGCATGATTCAGGTCTTCAAACCATGATCATTGTGTTCCTCTCTCTTCACAGGTCCCAAAACTATCTGTGTGCAAAGGAATCGCTCGTCCAATTAATTAATATTAATTCCTTTCTCCATGGCGTGGGACGCTACCTAACGGGAAACCCCCGGCAACATCTTCACATCCATCCGCGAACAATGGTCGTTTTACAGTCCTTACGCACATCATTAAATATGCACCAATTTCGCAGGTAAAAGACTCTAAAATTATCTTCTTGCCAAGATATTCACCTGTGTGCAACTCTCATCTCGATTCGTTACTCCAATCACGAGTAATCAATGATTTTTCTGGGCATTTCTCCGCCCCTACTCCAAATCTATTCTCCGTCGGGGAATAACTATGTCATTATTCAGGCCTCGCCCCTGCTCCAGACGACATAATGGGGTGACAGAGATGGACGTGGCTCCACTGGGACCAACCCACAATTCTGGGCCAATTAGTAAATGTCAGCTCTGCCCTCCTCTGTGCTTCAAGCCTCCAATAGCTTACACCAAATCGTCTTATAATGATATAATCTGCTCATTATTTCCTACATTATTTTAATAAATAATGCCATTTCATCAAAAATCACACCAGTGATTAAATATACATTTCTTTCGAGGGGTTTTTACCAAGAAACTCCCTGTACAGATCTCTGGTTCGCTTCCTGGTGGAACCTTTATACTGAGATCACAGTCTCTGAGAACCATGTTCGATTCCAGTCAGCATAACCCCATCGGGTTCAATACATAATGAACATTCTGCTATATGGTATGTATGAGGATTTTTTCCAGAGGGGGGGGGGGGGAGTTATAATTTTCATTGCATTACCCCTCCCTCTTTTCATTTCATTTTTTACTTGCTTCGTGAAATTCATTATTTGACTGGTCTGAAACCGTTGGCTGCTTTATGGCAACATTGGGAGGAATTAAAAGTCAGCAATTCTTCTGGGTTTGTGCCGTATCTTGTGTGAGGTTTCGCCTAGGACACCAAGCTGGCTAATCAGCAGACTCTTGGTGTCCCCGCCCGGACCCCCACAGGAGACACGGCACAAACCTAGAAGAGTTGCTGAGACGAAGTGGGAAGGAAAGAGAAGGGGGTGGAAGAAAGCGTGAAGAAGAGAGGAGAAGACTGGACAAAGGTGGTGGCTGAAAGATGGTGGGAAGACAGAAGACGTTGGAGAGGCTAGTGTTCCAAACAGACCCGGCCAGTGGCTGGAAACTGTGCAAGATGATGATGATGATGATGATGAATCCCCCCTTGAACTTTGACTTTATCACCCAATTGATGAGCGGCTTCGGTGGCGTAGTTGGTAGCATTTTGAGCGTCTATGCCCAGGCAGTCGCTCACATCCGGGAGGCAAGGAGTTTCGGATCCCCCGCCGGCAACCTTGAAGATGGTCTTCTGTGGTTTCCCATCTTCCTTCCAGCAAATGCCGGGGTTGGTCCCTAACTATAGGCCACAGCCACCACCTTCCAATTCCTCGTCCTTACATTCACACTTTCCTTCCCAGACAACACTCCACACGTGACGGTACTTGTAGCTCGCTCCATGGGTGTCCGCATAGAAGCAGCTATAAACTCTGTCGAGCCGAACATGTCCTCGAACACTCCCGGCACTAAAAGCCATAAGTAAAAAAATAAGTCAAAATCACCAATTATTTAAATAACAAGGGGATTCCTTCCTGCCTTGTCATTTACAAACAAGATTAGGATTTCACTTTCAAGTCAGATTCAAAAGCAAGAACACCAAGATGACTAATAACACAATCCCGTATTGTGTGTTCTTAAATAATCAACATTGCAAATGTGCGACAATGAATAAATCTCTTGTGTGTGTGTGTGTGTGTGTGTGTGTGTGTGTGTGTGTGTGTGTGTGGAGGGGGTTAAACTTTAAAAAAACTTGGCGTTTAATGCCCAAGCGGTTTTGTACATTTTTTCAGATTTTTTTCTGCCCCTAAAACCTGGCCAGATGCTCTGTTTGTTCCCCCGTAATTACGAGCATGAATACAGGAAATGACCCTATATTGTAAGCGTGACCTTAAGGGACCAGTGTTTTACTAGTCAGCTAAGAATACCTTGTTTTAGGGGCTGAAATTTGATATCGGTGTTGCAATGTAAAAAAATATCTCCAGAACGCGTTTTCATATCGTCGCTGCCAAAGTGAGGTGGCGAAAGTAGTAGCCAGCCTAACCACTTTTGATAGTGCTGGGTAAACATATGGTATTTACACTAGGCATAACAATATTGAAAATGGAGCTATGTTTCCAGGACCATATATTTTTTAATATAAATGCATATTACATCAGCAACATTAAAGAAGTATTCTATCGTAGCATTTGTCAGTTGATTATCAGAAACTTTAATTTATGAATTAAACTGATGACAATGACCAATCGAATATCAACATTCTCGGAATTCCAGGGGGGGGGCACGGCCCCAACTTGCCCCTCCCTGCGGGCGCCCATGATGGTAACTTATACATAATTATTTATTGTTATTATTACGTAGATTATTTGGAATCCAACAAACGGACACATCTGCCACTCGGTCAAATCTATCCTCAATTAAACACAAATAGGAAGCTTATGGCTTTACATGACAGTTTATCTCACGATCATGAGCCTTGGGTCCTCTTTTTTAATGTGGAATCCAAGCCTCAGGATGTGACTTTTCACTTCGGAAATCCTACATCCTGCATTAACCAGAATTGAATCAAGCCTTGGCGAGAGGCAAGGACCACTGCATCTTCAGGCAATGTCATCATAATTACACAAGAAGATGGCCTTCTGTGGTTTCCCATCATCCTTCCAGGCATATGCTTGGGTTGGTCCCTAACTATAGGCCACAGTCGCTACCTTCCATTCACACTTTCCTCCCCAGATAACACTCCACACGCGACGGTACGTGTAGATCTGCATAGAAGCAGATACAAAACTCTGGCGAGCTAAATGCTAAAAAGAAAATTAATAAAAGTGCCATAATGCCAGTTAGGCCTGCTGTGCTCCCTTCCCTGATGGGGATAATGAACTATCAGTGGTAGGGCATGTTCGTATGCCTCAAGTCCCTCTCTCACGGCAAATGGCTTATAAAGCTAATAGCGGAAACTCCACCTTAAGAGCATGAACTCATCGTGAGACAGAAATCACAGTGCCATATCTTGGTGCGTGTTGACAGCATCACTCATATTGCCGCCCATAGGTAGCATTAATCCATGCGCACCAACCAAAATTGCCTTGTGGTGTTAACATTAGTTATGGTATGCTTGGCATTCCATTTTTAAAGAAGTTAAATATCAGTAAAATGGTAGGCTACTTGATTACAATGAATTCCTTCTTAAATTGCCTTATTGCCTGGGATTTTGAATAAAGATTTCAGTTCACTTTGTTGTTTTTAATTATTACAGCCATATAGGGCTCAAATACTCCCCTTACCAACCATTACAATTGGATAATTAAATCGTCTACATGTCGATATGTCTTACGGTGTTTGGTTGTAAATCAGACGATCCTTTCAGATGTGCTTCTCCAAATTGGACCTCTAGGAGGTGCTGGGGAGCGCTGTTGCTATTTTGGCGAAGAATTTCCGCTATTATCTTTACTGGCTATTTGCTAATGGTATGCCTGGGTACTGTATGTGTAATCTTCAACGGAGGGTGACGAAACTAAATACCGTTCTTCGAAAGCTACTTAGCATTATCACCTCGAAGACTGGTATATTGGCAACACCTTTACACAGCATTAATTACGGAATCAAAGTTTCATCAATAACTTACCTTTGCCTAAATTGAATAGTTATTTCACTGATCGGACAACTGATCCAGCCTGTAGGCTCTCTGGTCCCTCTACTGGACAACTGTATACCAGTATAACCTGCTGAGTGTCTCCTGCCCTGAGAAATGAAAAAGAAGCAACACACACTGACAGTGAGATTAACGGTTCGCCTCCGATCTACGTAATGGTATACCACCGTTTCATTAAACCAGCGCTTACAAGGGGAAGATACGATGCATGGGTCACCGATTCGAACCATCTTTAGTACACTTGTGGAGCATGACTAGGCGTATACCAGATGCAAGTAGTAAGGTGCGCTTCCCAGCCGATTCCGAGAAATTATTTATAAATCATTCGTGATTGCTGTACGGCGTTCATGTGCGATGAACGTTAACATGAAGCCAAGGAGCGCGTGGTGCAGCGGTAAGAGCCCTGCTTCGTAAGCGTGGGATCACTGGATTGAATCCCACCGGTGAGCCTCTTTTTTTTTTTTTTTGTAAACCTAGGCAATTCGTACAACTGTAGGTGTCGTGAATAATGTTCATTTTGCAGTCAATTGTAATAACGTGTTTTGTGAGAGGGAAAAGGGATTCTGAAATCATCGTATGGGGGGTGACCGTTTGTGACATTACATAATGTACAGTCGGGGCATTGCAAATACATTGGTATTATACATGGTCAGGTGTATTCTGTTATATGTATACGTTTATACACTGAAGGCCCAGTCTGTTCCGTTCATTGCAAGTCAGTGAACCATCAGACCACCCCGTACCCCCGAAGGTAGTGTCTCATGCTATGGGTATTGGTTGGAAAGTGCTCGGACCTGGCGAGGTCACCTGCACACAAACTAACGATAACAGTGGGCAGTTGTACTAACCACAAATACTGTGATTAAAGGTATTTTTCCTTCAATCTCCTGTGCGATTTATTCCGACTCCCTTTTCCCGCTCACATAACACGTTCTTACAATTGACTGCAAAATGAACATTATTCACGACACCTACAGTTGTACAAATTGCCTATGTTTACAAAAAAAAAAAAAACAAGGCTCACCAGTGGGATTCGATCCAGTGATCCCTCACTTACGAAGCAGTGCTCTTACCGCTGCACCACGCGCTCCTTGGCTTCATGTTAACGCGCGGCACACATACATGCCGTACAGCAATTACGAATAATTAATCATTAATTTCTCGCAATCGGCTAAGAAGCGCACCTTACTACTTGCACCTGGTATACGCCTAGGCGTACTAAAGATGGTTCTAATCGGTGACCCATGCATCGTATCCTCCCCTTGTTAGCAAAGGCAGATATGGCTCAACATTTGCAGAATCCTAAGACAAAACCCCTCATATACCTGATTTAATAGGATATGGGGCTAATACCATGGTAATTCACGTGGCGTGTATTATCTTGGCTGTCACCGTGGAGGCTCAGGTTCGATTCTCGGCTCTGCCAAGAGATTTAACCCTGCTCTGACGTTTGGAACGGGATACACTCAGCCTCACGAGGCGGGTTCGATTCCCACCTCAGCCATATTCGAAGTGGTTTTCTGTGGCTTGCCTCCGCCATAAAAGCGTGCTCTCGCTGTGAGACAGCTATCCACATCTTGATGCGAGTTTACAGAACACTCACCTTTCTGCCCATGTGCAGAGACCTCTATAACACAGAGATTGAGATAACAGCCAACAATATCACTACGGTATGTTGCATACAATGCAACATTATGGCATTTCGTGCACATCGTGTCAAAGCTACGGAATTAAATTAATATTGCCCTCGGTTCTCCGAAAGTTCAGCCTAACAGACAGTTGTACAAAAATTCATTAAAAGACAGGATAGGCAATAACTTACCTGACGAATGTTTATACAACGGGGTACACCTCTCGAATGTCTTCGATGATTTCTTGGAACGGGTCTGCGTTCCTATTGGCACAGTCCTGACGCCACAGATATTCGATCAGATGCTCATCGATTGCAGCCCTTCGAATTCCGCCCCTGGAAAGACGTCGACGCAGAGATCGCCAGCGCGACTCTATATTGTTGGTATGGGCACGGGTAATTGGATCGACAAAGGTTACAGAATGATTCACAGTCAGATGCTGGGCGAATCCTCCAGGCAACAATCCATTATAACCTCTCCAACAATCGGTATGAATTGAGGTGTTCAACTCGACATGCTGCGTTACGAGTTGGTAGAGTGTGCCGGCGTCTCTCTGATTATTGGGACACACGGCCATCCGAACCTCATTTGTTGTAGTGTCTATCATTCCAAGGATCCATGATCCATCCACGGGCCGTCCACGATTATATTTATGCCGACCTATTTTATATTCGTCTATCTGGACGATGTGCCCTGGGCCACCAATTCTTCCTCTGTTATTATATTTGTGTTCCATAGAGAGCGCACATATTTCGCGACAGTAGCTAAACCAGTCAGCTACTGTCCTACTGCTCATGACACGACCAGTTGTGGAACACTGCGTTTGTGTTTCCTTGTAATCAAACCCACGGGCAAAACAGTACGTCACCAGAATGACTTGTGACGGAGGCAGCTTCGATTTTTCCAACCATGTTCCTTTCTTAACGGACTGCGTAACCTTTTCGTGGCCTCTACTGCATCTGAACTGTTCAAATAGTCTCCCGCGCACAGGTAATGGATGCAGTGGGGCGTCGCATTCAGAGCAGAGCTTTACCGTTCTCAGCAGGCCTTCGTCGTATAAGAACTGCATGCACTTCTCTTCGTCGACAAGCATTAGCGCAAGGTCCATGAAACTGGTGTATGTATCCATAATTGAATTTGCAACACCACGATACTAACAGATTAATTAAGTCCAACAGATTATTAGTCTCGTGTCGCACTGAAATATACCAACTACAACAGACTACGCATTTATATCAAACTAGCTGAAGTACCCGTGCTTCGCTACGCGTTATAAATAAATTAAAATGTGAAGCTGACAGTTAAAACAGGGGATAGGCGAAGTGCTGCGCACAGGGAGATTAAGGATGGAACATTTTTTCCAACTACACCGTTCGGCGTTGACCGTGTTTTATAGCACAAATTTAGGTTTCACTCGCTAACCGTTGGAGATACCTTTCGGATAGAAAATGTAATTTTAAACCTCGTACATGCCATCAAAAGTGTGCTATTTCTTAGCATTCACTTTTTATTTGAAATGGAAATATGAAAGTTTGAAACCAAAGGGTGTAGTGACGTCACTAAAATGGTCGCCATCTTTAAATAGTGCAAAGTATTGAAATCAAAAGTAGCCTATATGTTAACCAGGTAAATCAGCTAATTCCATGTAAAATTCATGTAAATCGGAAAATGGCTCTTGCGTGATTGAGTAATACACAGACACACACCATCTCATTTTGAGCCTCGCTTCGCTCGCGTCATAGTCGTTTCATATTGTTATTCAATGAAATGCAGGTTCAACCCCGTTAGCACCCCTTTAGAACCTGAATATCCAAAAATCCCTCCTTAGTAGACTTTTTCGACACACAACAAACATATCCCCTTCTTCTAACTTTAATAGTTTTGGTTGGTCGATGAGAGAGAACATCCAAAAATCCTTCCTTAGTGGACGTCTTTCTTCCAGAATTTCACCCCTCCCCACAGGCCCCTTAAATTGGATTTATGAAAAAACGGTCGAACACCTACTTATTTTAATTATTTATTCATTTATTTATTTTTAAGTTGATTGAAACTCGGAAAAAATCAAACTTTTCGCCTAGGTCGTTTAAGAGATACACGCTCCGTTAGGAATCTTTCAACCCCCACTTTTCATCCCTTTCACCTCATAATATACACCACATCGAAAAACCATTAGAAATGTGTCAGCTTATTTTTAATGATTAGTATGTATGCCAAGTATCACATCCCCAAATGAAACCACTCGTGAGATATTGTTATTCAATGAAATGCACGTTTACCCCTTAACACCTCTTTAGAACCTGAATATCCAAAACACTTTCCTTCGTGGACGTTTTCGACATACAACGAACATATCCCCAACATTTCATGTTTCTAACTTCAATAATTTTGGCTGGGCGATGATGAGTGAGTCAGTCAGGACATTTTCTTTCATTTATTTTTGAGAATGTCACCCCTCCCCATGAACCCCTTATTGGATTTATGAAAAAAAAACGGTCGAACACCTATTTACTTATTTGAAGCTGTTTTTCCCCTGAGTTTCGTGAGTGTGTAAGTGAGTCAATCAGTTAGGACACTTTTTTTCCTTTTTTCCCCCCGATTTTCACCCCTCTCCATGGGCCCCTTAAATTGGATTTATGAAGAAATGGTCGAACACCTATTTACTTATTTTAAGCTGCTTTTTCCGCTGAATTTCAAACTTATCGCCTATGTTGAATAAGAGATACAGTACATGCTCCGTTAAGAATCCTTCAACCCCCAATTTTCCCCCCTTTCACCTCATAATATACATCATATCGATAAACCCTTAGACATATCTCTGCTTATTTTGAATGATTAGTTTATATGCCGATTATCACATCCCCAAATGAAACTACTCGTGAGATATTATTCAATGAAATGCAAGTTTAACCCCCTTAACACCCCATCAGAACATGAATATTCAAAAATCCATCCTTAGTGGATTTTTTAGACATACAACGAACATATCCCCAAAATTTCAAGTTGCTAACTGCAATAGGTTTGCTGGTGGATGATGAGTGAATATCCAAAAATCCTTCCTTAGTGGACTTCTTTCCCCAGAATTTCACCCCTCCCCATGAGCCCCTTAAATTGGAGATATGAAAAAACGATCGAACAACTATTTACTACTCTTTCAAGCTGATTTTTCTCCCTGAGATTCATACTTTTTGCCTCTGTCTTTTAAGAGATATTTGCTCCGTTAAGAATCCTTCAACACTCACTTTTCACACATACACCTCATAATATACACCACATCGAAAAACCCTCAGACATGTGTCTTCTTATTCTTAATGATGAGTTTATATGTCGAGTATTCCATCCCAAAGGAAACCAATCGGGAGATATTGTTATTCAATTAAATGCAAATCTACCCCCTTAACACACCTTTAGAACCTCAATATCCAAAATTCCTTCCTTAGTGGACGTTTTCGACATACAACGAACATAGCCCCAAAATGTCATGTTTCTAACTTCAATAATTTTGGCTGGGCGATGATGAGTGAGTAAGTCAGGACATTTTCTTTCAATTATTTTTCAGAATTTCACCCCTCTCATGAACCCCTTAATTTGGATTTATGAAAAAACGGTCGAACACCTATTTACTTATTTCTTAAGCTGTTTTTTTTCCGCCGAATTTCAAACTTCTCGCCTATATCGTTTAAGAGATATACGCTCCGTTAAGAATTCCTCACCCCCAATTGTCACCCCTTTCACCTCATAATATACACCACATCGATAAACCCTTAGACATATGTCTGCTTATTTTAATGATTAGTTTATATACCGAATATCACTTCCCCATCGTTATTCAATGAAATGCACGTTTACCCCCTTAACCCCTCTTTAAAACCCGAATAAGCAAAAATCATTCCTTAGTTGACGTTTTCGACATACAGCGAACATATTCCCAAAATTTCTTGTTTCTAACTTTAATAGGTTTCGCTGGGCGTGATGAGTGAGTGAGTCAGACAGGACATTTTCTTTCAATTATTTTTACCAGAATCTCACCCCTCCCCCATGGGCCCCTTAAATTGGATTGATGAAAAAACGCTTGAACACCTATTAACTTATTTTTTAAGCTGTCTTTTCCCCCTGAGTTTGATGAGTGAGTGAGTTAGTCAGTCAGTTAAGACACTTTCTCTCCTTTTTTCTCCCAGAATTTCACTCCACCCCATTGGCCTCTTGATTTAATTTATGAAAAAACGGTGGAACACCGATTAACTTATTTTTTAAGCTGATTTTTTTCGCTGAGTTTCAAATTTCTCGCCTATGTCGTTTAAGAGATAGGCCTACACGCTCCGTTAGGAATCTTTCAACCCCCACTTTTCACCCCTTTCACCTCATAATAATACACCACATCGAAAAACCCTTAGACACATGTCTGCTTATTTTTAATGATTAGTTTATATGCCGAGTATCACATCCACAAATGAAACCACTCGTGAGATAATGTTATTCAATGAAATTCAGGTTTAACCCCCTTAAGACCCCTTTAGAGCCTGAATATCCAAAAATCCTCCCTTACGGTTTTGACATACAACGAACATATCCCCAAAATGCCATGTTTCCAACTTCAATATTTTTGGCTGGGCGATGATGAGTGTGTGAATGAGTCAGGACATTTTCTTTCATTTTTTTCCTTCAGAATTTCACCCCTCCCGATGAACCCCTTCAATTTAATTGATAAAAAACTGTCGAACAGCTATTTACCTACTATAAAGCAGTTTTTTCCCCCTGAGTTTGATGAGTGAGTCAGTCAGTCAATCAGTTAGGACATTTTCTTACCTGTCCCCCCCCCCCCCACAGAATGTCACCCCTCCCCATGGGCCCCTTAAATTGGATTTATGAAAAAACGGTAAAACACATATTTACTTATTTTTATGCTGATTTTTTTTTCGCTGAGTTTCAAACTCCTCGCCTATGTCGTTTAAGAGATACACGCTCCGTTAGGAATCTTTCAATCCCTACTTTTCACCCCTTTCACCTTATAATATACACCACATCGAAAAACCCTCAGACACGTGTCTTACTTTTAATTATGAGTTTATATGCCGTGTATCACATCCCCCAATGAAACCAATTGGGAGATATTGTTATTCAATGAAATGCAGGTTTAACCCCATTAAGACCCCTTTAGAACCTGAATATCCGAAAATCCTCCCTTAGTAGACTGTTTTGACATACAATGAACATATCCCCAAACTGTCATGTTTCCAACTTCAATAATTTTTGCTGGGCGATGATGATTGAGTGAGTCAGTCAGGACATTTTCTTTCATTTATTTTGATAATTTCACCCCTATTTCTATACCGAATATCACATCCCCAAAGAAACAAATCATGTGATATCGTTATTCAATGAAATGCACCTTTTCCCCCTTAACACCTCTTTAAATCCCGAATAAACAAAAATTATTCCTTAGTTGACGTTTTCGACATACAACGAACATATTCCCAAAATTTCATGTTTCCAACATTAATAGTTTTCGCTGGGTGTGATGAGTGAGTGAGTCAGACAGGACATTTTCTATCAATTATTTTTACCAGAATTTCACCCTTCCCCATGGGCCCCTTAAATTGGATTGATGAAAAAACTCTTGAACACCTATTAACTTATTTTTTAAGCTGTCTTTTTCCCATGAGTTTGATGAGTGAGTGAGTCAGTCAGTTAGGACAATTTCTCTCCTTTTTTCCCCCAGAATTTCACCCCACCCCATTGGCCCCTTAAATTAATTTATGAAAAAAAAACGGTCGAACACCGATTTACTTATTTATTTAGCTGATTTTCTTTCTCTGAGTTTCAAATTTCTCACCTATGTCGTTTAAGAGATAGGCCTTCACCCTCCGTTAGGAATCCTTCAACCCCCACTTTTCACCCCTTGCACCTCATAATAATACACCATATCGAAAAACCCTTAGACACCTGTCTGCTTATTTTTAAAGATTAGTTTATATGCCGAGTATCACATCCGCAAATGAAACCACTCTTGAGATATTGTTATTCAATGAAATGCAGGTTTAACCCCCTAAAGACCCCTTTAGAGCCTGAATATCCAAAGATCCTCCCTTAGTGTACGGTTTTGACATACAACGAACATATCTCCAAAATGCCATGTTTCCAACTTCAATATTTTTGGCTGGGCGATGATGAGTGAGTGAATGAGTCAGGACATTTTCTTTCATTTGTTTTTCTTCAGAATATCACCCCTCCCGATGAACCCCTTCAATTTGATTGATCCAAAAAAAAACTGTCGAACAGCTATTTACTTACTTTAAAGCAGTTTTTCCCCCTGAGTTTGATGAGTGAGTCAGTCAATCAATCGGTTAGGACACTTTCTTCCCAGTTTTTTTCCCCCTGAATTTCACCCTTCCCCATGGGCTCCTTAAATTGGATTTATGAAAAAACGGTCAAACAAATATTTACTTATTTTGTATGCTGATTTATTTCCGCTGAGTTTCAAACTCCTCGCCTATGTCGTTCAAGAGATACACGCTCCGTTAGGAATCTTTCAATCCCTACTTTTCACCCCTTTCACCTCATAATATACACCACATCGAAAAGACACGTGTCTTCTTACTTTTTAATGATGAGTTTATATGCCGTGAATAACATCCCCCAATGAAACCATTCGAGAGATATTGTTATTCAATGAAATGCAGGTTTAACCCCCTTAAGACCCCTTTAGAACCTGAATATCCGAAAATCCTCCCTTAGTGGACTGTTTTGACATACAATGAACATATCCCCAAACTGTCATGTTTCTAACTTCAATAATTTTGGCAGGGCGATGATGATGAGTGAGTGAGTGAGTCAGGACATTTTCTTTCAATTTTCTTTTTTCAGAATTTCACCCCTACCCATGAACCCCTTAAATTTGATTTATGAAAAAAAACCTGTCGAACAGCTATTTACTTACTTTAAAGCAGTTTTTCCCCCTGAGTTTGATGAGTGAGTCAGTCAGTCAATCAGTTAGGACACTTTCTTTCCTGTCCCCCCCACCAGAATTTCACCCTTCCCTATGGGCCCCTTAAATTGGATTTATAAAAACGGTCAAACACATATTTACTTATTTTTTATGCTGATTTTTTTTCGCTGAGTTTCAAACTCCTCGCCTTTGTCGTTTAAGAGATACACGCTCATTTAGGAATATTTAAATCCCCACTTTTCACCCCTTTCACCTCATAATATACACCACATCGAAAAACCCTGAGACCCGTGTCTTCTTATTTTTAATGATGAGTTTATGTGCCGAGTATCACATCCCCCAATGAAACCAATCGGGAGATATTGCTAGTCAATGAAATGCAGGTCTACCCCCTTAACACCCCTTTAGAACCTGAATATACAAAAATCCTTTCTTATTGGGCATTTGCGGTCCTTGGGGAAGCTGCATACCAAATTTCATTCCAATCCGTTCGGTGGTTTCTGAGATTTCGTGATGAATGAATGAGTGAGTGAGTGGTATTTGACAAATATATAGTAGAAGATAGTGTCAAGTCTTTGTTATGCTAAACTCGGTTGACAGTGCTGTGTGAGTAGGTGAGTAACTAACGGGATTTCAAGTAAAGATGCTCATTTTCTATACCAGTAGTGCAGAGCGCAACTGTCATCCAGACGGCCGTGTCTCGACTTGAGCTATGTTGCCATGGAAACTATCTGCCTTGCCATTCCTTCATGAGTATATTTTATGATTTGATTAGCCTGTGCTTGAGTCCAAAAGGGCCTAAATCAAAAGAATTAGAAAGACTATCGAAAATTCATGTAGCCAGCGGTTCCTTCCGGGTCCTGAACTATGTGTATGCAAAATTTGGTTGAGATTGGTGGAACGGTGTAGATTTGTATACGGAACAGACCCACCCACATACATACCCACATACAGACTTCCACTTTTATATATTAGATGGGCATCGGTCGACTGTTGGTGATCGAAATAATCGATTGTGAAAACCTTCGATTGCTTTAAAAGTTACTAATAGAAATATTATTACGACGCAATAGGCATGTTGTAAGTTAGCTTACTTTACGATTAAATCAGTTTTTACAAAAATAATTTAAGAGCTATCGTCCTACACAATTCTAAACTCCAATTCAAGGTCTGTGAACTTGAGGAATGTGCATCATAGACGTTGAGAGGTAATGCTGGGATTCCCCGTCTGTGAATACTACCTTATCCAAATATATTGGTCGGCCAGTCAATAGCCACCTTAAGCCACTTTTACATTTCAAACTAGTAAACTTTTAAATATCAATTCTCAATACAACAAGCTGTTAATGCTGAACTTGATCTAGCAAAGCAAAATCAGATTCGATTCCCGTCCCATGTACTAAATGGAATAATCGAATTTCCGATGTATGGCCCTGATTGGAACGGCGTTGTGTTTATTTAATTATTATCAAGACGTTTCTTGCATTGGATATGCGAAAAGTCACCCGTAGTACCCTTGAAGTTCGGGATTCGATTCTCCTACCATGTACTAAATGGAATAATCGAATTTGCGACGTATGGCCCCGATTGGTACGGCGTTGTGTTTATTTAATTATTATTAAGACGTTTCTTGCATTGGTTATGAGAAAAGTCACCCGTAGTACCCTTGAAGTGCGGGATTCGATTCTCCTACCATGTACTAAATGGAATAATGGAATTTGCGACGTATGGCCCCGATTGGTACGGCGTTGTGTTTATTTAATTATTATAAAGACTTTTCTTGCATTGGTTATGCGAAAAGTCACCCGTAGTACCCTTGAAGTTCGGGATTCGATTCTCCTACCATGTACTAAATGGAATAATCGGATTTGCGACGTATGTCCCCGATTGGTACGGCGTTGTGTTTATTTAATAATTATTAAGACGTTTCTTGCATTGGATATGCGAAAAGTCACCCGTAGCACCCTTGAAGTTCGGAATTCGATTCCCCTCACATGTACTCATTGGAATAATCGAATTTGCGATTTATGACCCGGAACCAAACGTTGTTGTGTTGATATAATTATTAATAAGACGTTTCTTGCATTGGTTATGCGAAAAGTCACCCGTAGCACCCTTGAAGTTCGGGATTCGATTCCCCTCCCATGTACTAAGTGGAGTACTCGAATTTGCGATTTATGCCCCGGAACCGTACGGTGTTGTGTTTATTTAATTATTATTAAGACGTTTCTTGCATTGGATATGCGAAAAGTCACCCGTAGCACCCTTGAAGTTCGGGATTCGATTCCCCTACCATGTACTAAATGGAATAATCGAATTTGCGATTTATGACCCGGAACCGTACGTTGTTGTGTTGATTTAATTATTATTAAGACGTTTCTTGCATTGGTTATGCGAAAAGTCACCCGTAGTACCCTTGAAATACGGGATTCGATTCTCCTACCATGTACTAAATGGAATAACCGAATTTGCGACGTATGGCCCCGATTGTTACGGCGTTGTGTTTATTTAATTATTATTAAGACGTTTCTTGCATTGGATATGAGAAAAGTCACCCGTAGCACCCTTGAAGTTCGGGATTCGATTCCCCTACCATGTATTAAATGGAATAATCGAATTTGCGACGTATTGTCCCGATTGGTACGGCGTTGTGTTTATTTAATTATTATTAAGACGTTTCTTGTATTGGATATGCGAAAAGTCACCCGTAGTACCCTTGAAGTTCGGGATTCGATTCTCCTACCATGTACTAAAATGGAATAATCGGATTTGCGACGTATGGCCCTGATTGGTACGGCGTTGTGTTTATTTACGAATTTGCGACGTATGGCCCCGATTGGTACGGCGTTGTGTTTATTTAATTATTATTAAAACGTTTCTTGCATTGGATATGCGAAAAGTCACCCGTAGCACCCTTGAAGTTCGGGATTCGATTCCCCTACCATGTACTAAATGGAATAATCGAATTTGCGACGTATGGCCCCGATTGGTACGGCGTTGTGTTTATATAATTAGTATTAATACGTTTCTTGCATTGGTTATGCGAAAAGTCACTCGTAGCACCCTTGAAGTTCGGGATTCGATTCCCCTCACATGTACTCATTGGAATAATCGAATTTGCGATTTATGACCCGGAAAAGTACGTTGTTGTGTTGATTTAATTATTATTGCTACACCCCCCTTTACAGCATTGTTGGAGGACGGCACTGGCCAGCAGCACGTCGGTTACTCGATAACCAACGCTTTGCTTACCAGAATGGGACGAGTACGGGAAACGTGGATGGGCCAACTTACCTGTATTCAGGGGTCCGGGTCACTTCCGCAGCAACATCACCTCCAGATGACATGTCCCAACAGAAGAGCTCCAAAGGAGTGGAAGGAAGATGGAGAAGGGGACAACACACACAGGCTATCGTACAAACACCCTCCAAAAACCGACAGAACTGCCGTCGGTGAAATAATGCCACAACAGAAGTTAAAAGGAATAAAATAAAGTTTAATAGTTAAAACTTCCACCAGGAAAGAGAACATGCATCAGTCCACACAAAATTTACAAGAATGCCAGATAGCGCCTAACATGCTTGCTTGCAAAAGCCAAGAAAAGGAAAAGTTAATTTAAATTAAAAAAAAATTAAACAGCCCAAAGGTTAAAATAAATATTACATGCATAACATACTCAGAACGGGCTTGATGAATTGCAAGGAAATGCAATCACGATCCGACATGCAGATGTTGAGGCCATGCCAAAAAAATTAAGGATTGAATTTAAATTAAACTTTAAAATAAAAAAAATAAATTGGATGGAAAATAAATAAATAAATGATATGCACGCCGGCGGAAAACACAAGGACATTACCAAAAAATCACGAAATTAACATTAACAAGATTACATTAAAAAAAAGGATTAAGTTAATTCACAACACATCTGCTTTCGAGACCCGCGCCAAATGGACTGACACCGAGACCACAATGCATCACTGTAAACAAAAAATATGGCCACACCAAAAACATGCCAGAACGAAATTTACGGCAAACAATAAATAAGATTAAATTTAAACATTAGTAGAAGGAAATGAACGGTGGAAAAAAAACAATTACATCAAAAACTATTAATGCAAGTCGTTTTAAAACTGGACGGATCTTACATGGATTTTAAAAAAAAGACAAACCCAAGCTTGCCAAAGGAAAATAAATAATAATTTAAACGTGAAATAACTTAATAAATGTGTCTCCAGAAGGTAAACAAAAATAAATAAGAAACATAATATATATAAGGAAACGTTATTAAAACGAAAAAGAAATTTTTGGCCTACAAGCGAGAGCACAACAGAAGATCAACATTCGTACACGGCCAACTTGGAGATCCCAAAATAAAATAATTAAATAAATTAAATTAAAAAAAAACGTACCTTACATCCTTCTCCGTGGAGACACAATAACAATCAAATAATTAACACATAATTTTACGTTATTACATGTACTTCACAAAAATGGCTAACACGCCGATGCGTCGTGTAGATACAAGCACTTGATCGCATCCAGTTGCGATTATCCTTGCACATTTCCTCTTCACGGCGGAACGAAGAAAATTTACAGCCTGAAGAAAACAGGCAATTCCTTTTTCTTGAATGAGTATTTTTGGTAGAGGATGGGGGAGGCAACCGCCCCCCCATCAGCGGAGACACCTTCTACGACCAACTAGCTTGATGTTTACTTAATGACCTCTAATGGACTCCACAAAAATGGCGGAGAATCGCTCGTCATTTATCGAACTGTCTTCATGTAAATAAATATTGTCCAATCAGAGAAAGACACATCAAAACAACAATGTCATTAATAAGTTCATAATTTTGGCGGTATCATGAATGCACTAGCATTTGTTTGAAGACGAAGAATGTGATTGTCTATTAATCATGTCATGCGTATAACGAATTTAATAAGGCGAAGCCCACACCACCTATTGGGGAGACACAGGAACTACTTGCAATCACTCCAAGACCGACAGGCGCTACCATCTCGTGTTCAGAATGGGAAGCAAGTCACCAGGCGGTCGTTTCAAACTTCAAGAACAGCGTTCCTGATTAAATACATGTTTGAAATGGTAGAGACGTGCCCTTGCACGTATCAATTATTAAGACGTTTCTTGCATTGGTTGTGCGAAAAGTCACCCGTAGTACCCTTGAAGTTCGGGATTCGATTCTCCTAACATGTACTAAGTGGAATACTCGAATTTGCGATTTATGCCCCGGAACCTTACGGTGGTGTGTTGATTTAATTATTATTAAGACGTTTCTTGCATTGGTTATGCGAAAAGTCACCCGTAACACCCTTGAAGTTCGGGATTCGATTCCCCAAACATGTACTCATTGGAATAATCGAATTTGCGATTTATGACCCGGAAAAGTACGTTGTTGTGTTGATTTAATTATTATTGATACGTGCAAGGGCACGTCTCTACCATTTCAAACATGTATTTAATCAGGGACGCTGTTCTTGAAGTTTGAAACGACCGCCTGGTGACTTGTTTCCCATTCTGAACACGAGATGGTAGCGCCTGTCGGTCTTGGAGAGATTGCAAGTAGTTCCTGTTTCTCCCCAATAGGTGGTGTGGGCTTCGCCTTATAAACTCTATATACGCATGACATAATTGAAAGACAATTATGATTCTACGTCATAAAACGAAGAACGGTGTGTATTCTTGATACCGCCAAATTATGAACTTATTAATGACATTGTTGTTTTGATGTGTCTTTCTCTGATTGGACAATATTTATTTACATGAAGACAGTTCGATAAATGACGAGCGATTCTCCGCCATTTTTGTGGAGTCCATTAGAGGTCGTGAAGTAAACATCAAGCTATCTGGTCGTAAAAGGTGTCTCCACTAATGGGGGCTTTAAGCCCTCATTCTCTACAAAATATATATATATATATTCTAGAAAAAGGAATTGCCTGTTCTCTTCGGGCTATGAATTTTCATCGTTTCGCCGTGAAGTGGTGTGGAATGTGACCTGTGATTGTGACCCAAACAACGCATGTGCCAGGGTTTGCCATTTTTTTGTGAAGCACATGTCTTCTTCTTCCTAGCATTAATCCCTTGCGGGGTCTGCTACTTTGCTACATCTCCTCCACTTATTTCGGTCGTTGACATCTTCTGGTGTTAGACCAACAGCGTGCATGTCAGCCCTGATGTTGTCAGTCCACCGCTTTGCAGGTCTTCCACGTGGTCTTGTTCCACCTGGGTTGATGTGGAGTGCTCTTTTGGCAACTGAGTTGTTCTGTCTTCTCATGACGTGACCGTACCAGCGTAGACGAGCCTCCCTCACCTTCTCGACAATTGGTGCAATACCAAATCTTCGCCGGACGTCTGTGTTCCTTGCGTGGTCAAATCGGGTCGGCCCCATCGACCATCGGAGCATCTTCATTTCCATCGTACTCAAAATTTGCTCACGTTGTTTGGTCATAGGCCGACATTCGGTCCCATAGATGGCTGCTGGGCGTACCACAGACTTATAGACCTTTGCCTTTAAATGCAGAGGCATCTTTTTATCACAGAGAACTCCAGTGACTTGTCTCCACTTGAGCCAGGCTGCGTTTACCCTCATCCGAGTATCAGGAGTGGCGTCACAATTTGAAGTGACAGTGGACCCTAAGTACTTAAAATGCATGGTCTTCTGCAGATTTTCTGTGCTGATACTGATGGTACCTCTAGTTTGGGGGCCACATTCCAGGTATTCTGTCTTCTGGATATTGAGGTGTAGTCCATTTTCAGCCAGTCTGTCGTTCCACGTTTGAACCCTGTGCTGGAGTTCAGGGCGGGTTTTTTGGGCAAGTACCACATCATCCGCATAGAGAAGGGTCCAGGGATGTGAGGTCTGTATGTCCGCCGTTGCTGTATCCATGCAGAGGATGAATAACAGTGGTGATAGAGCAGAACCCTGATGAACACCCACAGTGATTTCAAAAGGTGGGGAGACTCCAGCTGGACTCCGAACTACACTAGTGGCATTGCGATACAGAAGTTGCACCCAGCTTACATATTCCTCAGGGACTCCATGGCAACGAAGAGCTCGCCAAATAAGATCATGAGGGATACGGTCAAAAGCTTTCTCTAAATCGAGAAATGCCAGGTGTACACTCCGCTGCCTCTCTCTGTGCTTTTCCATTAAAAGGCGTGTGGCATGGACAGCATCGATGGTACTGCATCCCTTAACAAACCCACACTGGTTTGGTGTTACAGTGACAATATTTCTGAGTCTACAATCAAGCACACGCTCAAATATTTTAAACGTATGACAGAGGAGTCGAATAGGGCGATAAGTTGAGCAGTCACCCACATCACCTTTTCCCTTCCAGATTGGAACTGTTATGCTAGTTGTCCATGCATGGGGAAGTTGGTTCTCAGCAATGATCCGGTTAAAGAGTGTGGCAAGGAATTCTGAGGCAGGCCTTCCTAGAATTTTCCATATTTCCGTCGGTAAGTCATCTGGGCCAGTTGCTTTCCCACTCTTCATTTTGCTAATGGCAAGCATTACTTCCTCGGATGTAATTGGAAGAACGGGTCCTAAGGTAGGATCAGGACTTGCAATTGGTGGGTGTGGAAATTCTTCGTTGCAGATGCCAAAAAAGTAGTCTGCCCAACGTTGGAGGATAGATTGCTGTTCCCGTAGTAGCTTAGCGTTCGCATCCTTGATGTGCATGACATGTCCAATGTCCTGAGTTGAACGATTACGGGACTTAGCAAGACGATATACATTGTTTTCTCCTGATGGTGTGTCAAGCTGGTCGTACAGGTCTTGATAATAATTGTCCTTTGCAGCAGCTACTGCTCTTTTTGCTGCTGATTTCAGGTTACGGTATTGCTGGAGGTCAGTATCAAGACGCGAGTTCCACCAAGTCTTGTAGGCCATCTTTTTCTCCCTGATAACTTGCTTGACTTCATCACTCCACCACCAGGTCTGTTTATCAATGTATTTTCGTCCGGGTATGGTTTTTCCCACAGTTTCTTTCGCCGCCTGATGTATCTGTTTCATAGCATCCCTCCACATGCTATCAACTGATTGATCAGACTTCACCGAGAAGTTTGCCAAGGCTGTGACCAACTCATTGCGGTGGGCATTCAATCTCCACCACTTGATACGCTCAGGCCCAGTTTTAGGTTTTGCTTTGGGTCGCTTAACGTTTTTATGAATATCAAGGACAAGCAATCGGTGTTGAGGGGCAACGCTGTCATACGGAATCACTTTGGTATCTGTCACCAGCTTCATATCTTGTTGCCGAACTAGCCAGTAATCGATCTGAGTAGCATGTCCTCCACTGGTATAAGTAGCCAGATGTGTTAGCCTCTTTTTGAAATATGTGTTGGTCACAATCAAGTTATGAGCTTCTGCACAGTCAAGTATCCTACATCCGTCATCATTGCGCACACCAAGCCCATGTCCTCCATGGCATCGCATATATCCTTCACGCTGAGACCCAACATGTCCATTAAAGTCTCCTCCAAGAATAATGGACTCATCCTGGGGGATTGCTCGAAGGTGGGTATCCAGACTGTTCCAGAATTCATCTTTCTCATCCTCTGTACATCCAGTTTGAGGTGCGTAGCAAGATATAATGTGGGTAGTGATTTCTGTTGAATCAATCTTGATAGACATAAGCCTATCTGACACCCTGTTGACATTGGTGACACTGTTGCGGTAGTGCTGGTCTACGATTATTGCTACACCGTTTCGTGCTGCGCTGGTACCGTGATAGATGAGTTTGTAGCCATCTCCAATTTCTTTCGCCTTAGAACCCCTCCACTTGGTCTCCTGGATGCAGGCAATGTTGACACGCCTGTGTTTAAGCATTTCTGCTAGCTCACGATGTCGGCCAGTCAACGTTCCAATATTGAGGGTAGCGAATCTTAGTCTTAGTTGTTTGGGTTGAACTAACTTCTTTAACCTACCCCGTTCATGAGTAGGTAACCCTCGCTCATTTCTCACGTCACTCGGGCGCAAGTGGCGCGCGTCGCTTTGGGGGAACGCCCTAGCATGTTCCGAATTTAGAAGAGACGTAGCCATTGATGCGACAGGAAATACCTCAACCGGCGGGTCGCTTCGTCTGTCGTTGAGGGCATTTTAACGCTACTGCCAGCATATAATTCGGCCGCCCCTAACATGGGGTACAGACGCCGTGTGTAGCCGCCCGCTCCGGGTCAGACGCTACAACTGATATCTACCCCCCAAAATAAGGATGATACCTTTTACTCAATTAATCCCGAGCACTGGGCTGCCACATCCGCCACTTACACTGTACCGAGGACTATCCTCTCCACTGTAACTGCCGTTGAGGTCTTCACCGTAACCCTGGCAAGGGACCCTTACAAGGGACTACCAGCCGGGTCAGCTGGACCAAGGTTTTTTAAAGAGGTGTTACTCCTCTATCACTCGCCCTTTGTCCTGACTTGTGACAGGCAGAGCCTGGCTTCCCAAACATTGGGTCCAGGTTGGTGAAGCACATGTAATAACATAAAATTATGTGTTAATTATTTTATTATTTTTGTGTCTCCACGGAGAAGGATGTAAGGTACGTTTTTTTTTAATTTAATTTATTTAATTATTTTATTGTTATGGAGCTCCGATATCTTCTTATAGTAATATTTTATTTCTGTTCCCCTTTGGTTTTATAGGTCCTATTTTATTGTTGTTTTTATTACGTTTCCTGGTTTATTTTAATTCTGTGCTCTTTTCTTCGTACTGTCCCCGTTTACCTGGATAGTAGGCTGTCAGATATCCGCCCCCTCAATCGGATTGTCAATTATCAATCGCACCGGCACAGTTACATCAATGAAAATGGCACTGACAGATACTATCGAGATAAGAGCAGAGAAGTTCACAGGAAATCATTGTGGAACACACCAAAATAGACGGGGGTTTATACTTACCGTTACTTACCTCTTAATTATCTCGGGGTTTGAGTTGACAACAGGATCACTAAAGTCTGTTCACACAATAATCTCCACCATGACATTTAAAAATGAACCAGAACGAAGATGCGAACTTTGAACTGTACAAAAGCTTTATTTCTAATAAAGGGTATGATTTTACTAACACAACATAATACACGTGGCTATCAGTAGCCCAAGTCAATCTGACTACGTCCTCCAGTAGGACTTGCAAAAACATTATACAACATGATAGTAAACATTTTAGCTCCCAAGAGCTCCAAATAACGTAATATTCATAACACTATTGGATTGGAAAAGGACGTCAGGGTGTGACATATATAGAGCATTTGGTTTCCTTTTAATAAACATAAGAATGGTATTTATAGTCGCAAGGCCAAAGTGTGTACGACCTCACTCTCTGAGAACCATATGTTGGCACAGCTGCGGGTTACCTTCCAGCCTGTTGCATACTGGTCAAATGCACTCCCTTCTCACGTGCTATGTTACGTAAGAATACAGCCTGCACTCTCAAGCTTTTAAACGTCTACAAGACAACTCACATTATATTTACGCAAATCTTTCAAGTACTTTGCTCACATCCTATTGGATCATTATATTAATTTCTTAAACTTGTTAACTTCAATCCAAATGTTTAATTAGCTCTTAAATGTTTATAACAAAATCACATAAATTATTTATAACAATTAGAAATTGTTTATAATATTTGTCAAAGACAATAAACATATTATAAGCACGCCTTTAACATCACTCTCGTTTCATATTATTTTCAAAAATATTTACAACAATTATTTACAATATTAACATTTAAATTGTTTAAATTATTAATTTAATAAATACATTAGCCACATGTTCATTCGGTTGATAATTTTATAATCCTGTTTAATATAATCGACCAATGAAGGTTAGTTATACATGTTAATGTCACAATCTGGTTTAATAAAGGTTTTAATAATGATTTGTGACGGCAACCTTCATTCAAAATCTTATCTCAAATTCTTTCAAAACTCGTGTTAATTATAACAGTAAATCACTTGATTAATTTTCAACGAACTATAACAATCTTACTCCAGCGGAAAATCCTTCGCTAACAAGTTAATGCACAATCTGCATTAAAAATATGCCCAAAATCATCATATATTAATCTATATGGCATTAAAAACTTTCACATTACTTACAAAACTTCCACAAATAATTCTTTAACATTTATTCCTGTGGGAACTTCCTTCATATTCAAGGGCATTATATTTCAGCGACTTTCAACACGCGCTGCACTAGCGATTATACATTCATAGTTCCACTTAAAAATTTTATAATCATTAATAGTTTCAAAACTGTTTTTCTATAACCTTCGTGGATTTCATTCATGAACCGAAATGAAGTCAAAACTTGCCAATCACAAACAAATTTAATAGTGAATACGCTTATATACGCCTGTCTGGTCTATCAAAATTTAAGATTAACATCCTAAAAGAAATTGCAGTATAAAAATACTATCTTCAAATAAAGTGCGACTAAAATGCAAAGTAGTCGAATAGAATCCAATTAGACTGGGGAATGCAAACATCGTTATATAAATCTCTAATTGAGAAAAACTCCTAACAAAAGTACTTGACTTTAATGCATTCAATAATTCCTTATTAAAGTTACTCTTTCACAAAAGTGTCTATGATGCAATGTTCATTCATAACTGACGATAAATGTCTGTGTTGCAATCAATACAAATAACGACTAGTATTTCCAAGATCGTCGACAACGTAAGAGATTTTAACGCTCTAAAATCATTTAAATGTTCTTCCTTCTTGATGATGACAGAAAATTGGTCAAAGTAATTAAACTGGGGTAGAATTACTTTAATAAAATGACACGCTGTCTGAATTTAAATCTGCCATGAAAATCATTAACTTACAGTCAAATCGTGACTACAAAAAAATTAATTACTGAAAAATCTAAATATCAGTCTCAACTGATTCAAAATCATTTACTATGCCCATGATATAACAATGTCTTAATAAATCGTCGAAAAAGGCAAAACTCATCAAGGTGTACTGAGAATAAGAATCTCAACAAGAAAATAGGGCAAAAAAAACATGAGGATAAAAATATGGGAAAAATGGTTGCTCAAACATTATTAGTATACTCAAATACAATAAACGTTCACGACTACCTTATCTGCCGATTGACGTTCCAGAGGAAAATTCCCCAAAGAAGACTGCTGATGGATCCATTTCACCACGTTAAAGTTGAGCTCCATCCTCGAAATAGGAAATAGCACCCTCGGAGAATCGAACTGCTTCCTTCTCCGTGAATCGCTCTGCTCCTCGAAGACGAATAGACATCCTTCCGGCAATAATCTTCTTTGTGAGTCGGGATATCCCTGACCTCTCTTGAAAAATTCCCTGAAGTTCCAGTAGACAATCGTCATGAAGTTTTGTAGAAATTTCCGAAGAAATTATTCATATTCAGAGTATGAAATTGTTTCTATGGCTGTTCGATGGTATTCAGCCTTTAATTACGAAACATGGGTGTAGATGGTATTCACCGCATGTTCGCTTGTGTGGAATAGCAATTAGCGAAGTTCCATGTCGCTATCTTACTCCGTTGAAGTATGTCCCAATTGCAATAAGCCCTCTTAGCCTTCCATCTGCTCTTCGATTGTAGTGTCAGAAGAACAAACTGCCGTATTCAATTGCTCCATTATACTGGTATCGTTCTGTAACCAAGCAATCTGAAGTCTTTCTACTCCACTCGCAGCGTCAGCCTTGCGTTGATTCTGGCTAAACAAAAGTGCTTCTCTTGTGGCGAGATAATCACTTTTGTCAGTCGTATAAAACTGCTAATATCTTGTAAACTAATTGGTCGAAATTGTTCAGCCTTTTCTCTATAACTGCATGTAGCACTGCACAATACAATTATCTTATCGTTGACCGCTAACTGTTCGAAGCTAAACTTGTAGAAGCTTTCTAAGGTCCGTTTCAACTTCACCTAGTTTGACCTGGATCTCGTTAATATAGTGGCCTCGCCACGCGTTATAAAGACGATTCTTTTCACTGCTGTTCACTTCGACGTCTCACTATAATGAATGTATAAGAAAAGAACTTTCACAATATACTTCGATGATCTGAGAATGAGATCTCAGAATGATCAGAGAACGAAAGAGGCTCTTCTCTTCTGCGCAAGCCCTTTTATTAACTTCTCGAGGGGCGTTTCCATCCCTTCCAAAGCGTGATACTGCGTCATCGCTAGAAGTTCCAACTTCGTTAATACAAGACGGATTTTCAAAATTCAAAAACTGAAAATAAATTTCACCAAAATTCCAAATCAATGCTTTTACTGCAAATGGATTTCCACAATTCTGCATTCCAAAAGTAATAAAAATACCATAGTTTCAGCAATCTCCGTCTTCCTTTAAACTATCGTTCATTGGTTCAAGCCTCTCCTCCAATAGCATAGTTTCTTCCTCAGCAGAATTCCTCGTTTCCTGCGACTGCGTCGTAAATCTTGGAACATTCTGGACTAAAAGCTGACGTCACTGAGAATCTCAGCTCAAGTAGCCTGCTGGCATAACATATACGTCATCCGTGCTTACGTCATGACTACCCACGTCATAACTATGACAACCATAACTCTCCTTATAATTTCAAATATAGCCACCGTGGTCTCTACATAATTCAATTACGGGGGCATTCTCCTCTCACCACGTTTTAAAAACAGTTGCAAATTGTTTTTAAACCCAATGTTACAAGTATCTCAACTCTCTTGAACACGAAATTGAATTATTACTGGCTTACTTTAGGATAGTATCTTTTTAAATTTCCAGCATTGAACTTGCCGTAAACGACATTATTCTCTTCATCGTAGAGTTCGTAACAGTTGTTTCCATAAGCGTTCGTAATCCTAAACGGCCCCAGGAACACTAATCCAAATTTGGGGTATATTTTCTTGGTCATATCAGCCTTGACAGGTCTGCGTAATAATACAAGATTTCCAACTTGAAAGGGTGTACCAAAACGTTTTCCAGCTACTCTTTTCAATCGTTTCTCTGCTGCTTTCTGGAGTTGTTCCTTTGCCTTGTCAATCCTCTGCTGTCTTCCTATGTCGGGATCTCTCGGTATGTGGTTGAAAAGATTATCCCACGGCCTTTCTGGGTTTCTTCCTAGATGAAGTCGCATTGGCACTTCTCCTGTGCTCTCCTGCACTGTAGAGTTCAGACATTCCTCAATAAGGGGTACAAATCTCACCCAACCAGAATGATCATTTGGACAGAAAATTCGACAGAATTTCGAAAATTCAGCCATATATCTTTCTGAGGAATTCGATTCAGGGTAACGCACGCTTGAAAATAAGTGCTTAATGCCAAGCCTTTCCATATCTGCTGCAAATTCCACGGACGTAAACTGCGTTCCATGATCTGACAGTAGATATTCCGGTATACCAGCTTTAGGAAATACAGCATTTTCCAGTCTGCTTACTACGTTCCTCGTGTTAGCTTTCTGCATGGGACTCATTGTAACAAATTTAGAGAAAACATCCACGGTCACCAATAAGTACTGGTTACCCTGGTATCCCTTCGGACAGGGGCCAAATATATCCGTCGCCATAAGTTCGTTTGGCTTAGAAGGAATCATCGCCTTCGGTTTTCCCTTTAATAAAGCAGAAGCATACTTTGCTCTTTGACATTTGTCACAGGATCGAATGACCTTGGCAATGCTGGAACGCATGTTAGTCCAGATAAATCTCTCTTTAAGTGTATTAAGAGTTTTATCTAAACCGGCATGTCCAGTTGCGTGATGAGCTACCCACACTAAATTGACAACAAGTTTAGGTGGCACGACTATTCGAAGTTTTGTATGCGCAGGGTCAGCATACTTGCATACAATGTCTCCACTCAAGACAAAGTGTCGTGAATTTCTCCGTGTAGCCTCATAGTCAACATCTGTATTGTCCATGTAACCCTTGAGGAACCTGTACATTTTCCTTATTGGAGCGTGTCTCTTCTGTGACACACCGATTCGGGCTAACCTCCTAACGGTTTCTTCATCTTCTTGCTCCAATTGTACATGGTGTATCTGCACATTTTTAATAGGGTTACGTGATAGAGCATCAGCCAGTAAGTTATCTTTCCCAGGCTGGTGGACGATAGTAGCGTTAAACTGTTGGGTGAACAAAGCCCAACGTGTCAATCTATCACTTGACATGTCAGTTTGCAACATAAACTGTAGTGCTTTATGGTCAGTAATAATGATGACCTTATGTCCCAGCAGGATTTTCTTCCAGGCTTGTAAACCTGTCACAAAAGCTAACGCTTCAAGCTCTGTCGTGAAGTAGTTTTCCTCGTGCTTTTTCAACTTCCGACTAGTGAACGCAATGTAGTGCTTGTTGCCTGCCTCGTCTTTCTGGTATAAGACTGCACTAATGCCTATTCTTGATGCATCAGACTCAATATAGAACACCTTCTCAAAGTCTGGGTACTCCAGTTTCACATTATTTTTGAGCATCTCTTTTGCTTTCTCAAAAGCCTCGTCTGCAGCGGTACTCCATTTCCATCTGTTGTTCTTCTTGAGTAAGTCATACAGAGGAGCCATAATTTCCGAGTATCTTGGACAGTGGCTGCTAATAAATTGGCATGCACCTACAAATTCTCTGACTTGTTTCACCTTAGTTGGCTTTGGAAATCTCGTGATCGCATCTACTTTTTTCATGTTTGGATGATATCCATCTTTATCAATAGTATGCCCCAAGTAATTTATCTCTTTCTTCAAGAATTGACATTTTCCAAAGTTCACCTTTATGTTGGCCTCCCTTAAATTCTCGAACAACTTTCTCAAGTGCACTAAATGTTCTGCGGCGCTGGGTGAAGATACGATTAAATCGTCAATGTAGCAGATTACATTTTCTTTCACTTCGTCAGTGAGCTTACTATCAAGTGCTCGAATAAGTGCTGGTCCACTGTTAACCATTCCAAAAGGCATTCTGGCAAAGACCCATGACGTCTGGTCAAATAGGAATCCAGTGTACTGCATACTATCCTCTTCTAATTGAACTTGATAAAATGAAGACGTCAAGTCAAGAACGCTGAAACAAGCTCTCCCTTTGAATTTCCGAAGCAGATCTCTAATCTTGGGTGGTCTGTCATTTTCTGGAAGAATCTTTAAGTTGATGGTCCTGGCATCGAGACAAAGACGTATTTGACCATTACTTTTCTTTACTACTGTGATGGGGTTTATATAAGACGACGCCTGTTTTCTAATAATCCCGTCTACCTCCATTTTTCTGATTAACCCTCGTACTTCTTGATAGTATTTCTCAGGAATGGGGTATATTCTCTTCTGGTAAGGGGTTTCATCTGTCAGTCTTATCTTGTACTTATAATCCTTAATCAATCCAGGCTTTTCATCGAAAATATCTTGGAATTCCTTTATCAGATCCTCAAATTCCCCCTGAATTTCTTCAAATCCTTCAGTTTTTCTACTGGGTATTTCTTCTAAATTTTCCACTTCATTAATGATTGTATTCAAAATTTCTTCCCTAAGGTCTATATCCAGACTGTTTTTCACGTCCTGTTCTTCTATCTCTTCTGTGATTATGTACCCATCATTAAAGCTAATACTTCTGTTCTTCATGTCAATAATAGCTCCGACCTTCGATATAAAATCGATTCCAAGCACCATATCAAAATTGATCTTGCTCACCACAATGAAGATCTGTTCATAATTCCTTCCATTGATCTCAAAGTTCAATAACACTTGAATCTTGCATTTCACTGCCTTATCTTGGAATATCCCTCTCACTTTGACGGTAGGAACAGGTAAAACTGTCAGGTTCTCTCCTCTTAGCAGACTTTGATAACATTCCTCTGAAATGATGGAAATAATAGCACCAGTATCCATCAGGGCTTTGTACTGCTGTCCATCTATCCGTACAGCAATAATAGGTAAGGCACATGGTCTTTCCTCTTTAACAATACCCCTCTCTTCTAGTAAATCTTCATCGGTAACTTCGTATATCTCATTAATCGTAATCAGGTGTGGTGTGGCAATGTATTTACAGGTTCTTACTGACGTTGAGAAATCGGCGTTTTTTTTTTTTGTGTTACCGACCTCAAAATTCTGTTGGCTCGTAGAAGGCCCAGGATCGATTACAACATCCTGCCTTTTCTTTTGATTGTCAGCTTCTTTATCCCTTAATTCTTTTAAGTATTGCTGGCTTTCCTTCTCTCTTTGCTGATACTGATCAGGTGTCATAACCTGACTTTGAGTATTCTGGTTTCTATTTTGGTTTTGGTTATTCCTATTATAGTTACGGTTATACCCATTGTTGTTGTAATATCTGCCTCTTCCATTGTAGTTTCCTCGGTTGTAGTTCCAACCTCTTCTCTGTTGATACGGTCGGTAACCTTGTGATCTGTAATTTCTAAACTGATTATTCCTGTGAGGACCTACATTGTCAGTTTTCTCCTGCTCTGGCTTGTCAGTTTGTTGGACTTGGTCCATATATACCGTATTGATTTCTTTATACTCCTGCCTTTGACCTTTCTGGACTACGTTAGGCATTGGACTTGTGTAGTCTAACCTTCTTAGTAATTCATCCATGCTGGATAAATCCCTGATGTTGGACGAAATTATAAGTCTCCTCACCTCAACTGGCAGCATACGAGAAATCGCATCTATTAGTTGCTCCGTGGACAATGGGGGTTGCAAAAATCTCAAGCGGGACAACTGACTCGTAAAGAAATCAGCGTACCTCGTTGGAAGAGTACCTGAGTATTTTCTTGAATACACCTCCGCTCTTAACGAATTCTGCGCTTCTATGGACCAAAATCGTTTGATTAATGCCTCTGCAAACTCGTCAAAGTTACTGAATGTGTATCTAAATGCGCTGAACCATTCAAGGGGTCCTCCAATCAGATATCTCTCTACTATCTTCATCTCTCTCTCTCTGGGAATGTGAGCTTCGATGAAATAATCTTTGAGATTCCTTACATACTCTATAGGTGTCAAACTATCAGTGTTACTGAATTTTTGTGGTTTGTCCTCGAAATTCCTAATGACCGTCACGTTCCTCGGATATGAATCCGGATAGTTTTTCCCACTATCTCGATAATTCCACTCAGGTTCCATATTCCTCTCGTCATCCTCCTCTCTGAATCTGGATACACGTTCTTCAGGAGTCACGTCTCTTTCTTCTGGCTCTAGGTGACATCTTCTGGTATACTTCCTATTCAATTCGCAAGCTAAGCCTTCTGTATCCTTGTCGGTGATTTCTGTTAAGACTTTCTTGACTATCTCTTCTTTGTAGTTCTCCATTAAACTAGCCTCTCCTAACTTCAAATTTTTCAGTTTACTCGTCGTTTCATTTACATCCGAGACAACTTTATGCATCTGTTCCTCTAGTGTAGATTTTAAAGTTTGCATATCCTGATCTAGTTGTGTTCTATCGTCAACTTGTTTTTCGGATAGCGAATTTATCCTGACGCTTAAATCTTTCCTAATCTGTACTACTTCATTGTTAATTTCTATCTGCGTACTGGCAAGTTTTCTTTCAATCCTTTCCTGAATTTGGGTTACATGTTCCCCACTTGACTTATTCCACTCGTCTTTCCATACCGCTACGTTTGCTGTTAACATTTCGGCTATGTCTACTTCGATATCCTCTTTTAATACTCTATTGTGGTCTAATACCTGTGTTCTCATGACCTCTACATCATACTTCAACTCTGCTAAAGACGTTGTTGTTCTAACTGATTCATCAACAAGTCTAGTCGCTAATGCAGTTATATTACGCGTACAAAGAGTTTTTGAGTTTTCGATTTCTTCCCTGACTTTATTTACATCAGTTTGGACTTTAGTGATATCTACGAAAACTGTGTTGACCTCTACCTGAATCTTAGTTATGTCACTTTGCACCTCAGTTATATCCGCATGAATGTTATTAATGTCTACCTGAACATTGGATACATCAGTTCTAGCTTTTTGAATTTCTTTTTGGACTTCCTCGACCTTGTCTTGGACAGTCGCTACATCGTTTTTGACAACTACTACTTCGGCTCTAGCACAAGAAATATCCCCTCGGACATTAGCTACATCTAGATTTAACATTGTAAGGTCTTTCTGTACCTTAGACACATCATTTTTAACATCAGACACATTTGTGCGGATGTCACTTACAGTATTTTCAATTCCTAGGGTATTAATCTGTAAACGCGACATATTATCCTCCAAATTAGCAGCACTAGTTTGGATACCCTTCAAATTAGCAGACATATTACTAGCATTCTCCTCCATTCTTGCATTCAAATTACTAGCATTCTCCTCCATTCGACTAGTATTCCTAGCTTCCATCTCCTTCATACTACTATTTAAATTAGCAGACATATTACTAGCATTCTCCTCCATCCTTGCATTCAAATTAGCAGACAAATTACTAACATTCTCCTTCATGCTTTCATTCAGCATCTGCTTCATACTACTAGTCATGCTAGCTTTCAAATTAGCAGACATCTCCCTCGCACTTTCATTCATGCTAGCTTTCAATTCTTCTAACATCAACCTCATACTTTCATCTGCCATTACAATATTATTCAAAAATGGATTGCTGTAGGGACATACATCAAAAGAGCAAAATAACAACATTTGAGCAACACTTTTCACCATATATAAATTTGATCAATTTTCTGTCTTAAATCTAACTTATAACTACCTTATAATTAACCTTCGAAGATACTTCATGTTGAAACAAACTCAAGCACATGTTCAAATTTCTCTGGCACATTTTAAAATATCCTAACACAAATAATTTACATTTACAATCCAAATAATTTAATTTTATCTTTAATATGACTGAAATGTCATAAGCCGGTCAAATAAAATAAGATTCCAGATTATAGGCGATTTTCCTAAGTTTCCTGCCCATTTAACCTTTCTCAAGTTGTATAAGATCTGATCTTTTCTGAGTGTAATTTTCCTAACACAATACAACATTTAATTCCTATATAATCACACTCTTAAATACTACAATTGGCCTAGACATCTAACAAAGAATCAACCTCTTTATTTGAGTCTAATCGAACCTCACGTTTTAGGTGCGAATCTTTCTATTGTTCAACCTGGTGATCCAGTTTTGTCGAATTCGCCCCACGTATTAGGGTCAATCTTTCTGTTGACTCAGCCCCACGTTCTTGGGTCGCCAATCTTTCTGTCCCCGTTTACCTGGATAGTAGGCTGTCAGATATCCGCCCCCTCAATCGGATTGCCAATTATCAATCGCACCGGCACAGTTACATCAATGAAAATGGCACTGACAGATACTATCGAGATAAGAGCACAGAAGTTCACAGGAAATCATTGTGGAACACACCAAAATAGACGGGGGTTTATACTTACCGTTACTTACCTCTTAATTATCTCGGGGTTTGAGTTGACAACAGGATCACTAAAGTCTGTTCACACAATAATCTCCACCATGACATTTAAAAATGAACCAGAACGAAGATGCGAACTTTGAACTGTACAAAAGCTTTATTTCTAATAAAGGGTATGATTTTACTAACACAACATAATACACGTGGCTATCAGTAGCCCAAGTCAATCTGACTACGTCCTCCAGTAGGACTTGCAAAAACATTATACAACATGATAGTAAACATTTTAGCTCCCAAGAGCTCCAAATAACGTAATATTCATAACACTATTGGATTGGAAAAGGACGTCAGGGTGTGACATATATAGAGCATTTGGTTTCCTTTTAATAAATATAAGAATGGTATTTATAGTCGCAAGGCCAAAGTGTGTACGACCTCACTCTCTGAGAACCATATGTTGGCACAGCTGCGGGTTACCTTCCAGCCTGTTGCATACTGGTCAAATGCACTCCCTTCTCACGTGCTATGTTACGTAAGAATACAGCCTGCACTCTCAAGCTTTTAAACGTCTACAAGACAACTCACATTATATTTACGCAAATCTTTCAAGTACTTTGCTCACATCCTATTGGATCATTATATTAATTTCTTAAACTTGTTAACTTCAATCCAAATGTTTAATTAGCTCTTAAATGTTTATAACAAAATCACATAAATTATTTATAACAATTAGAAATTGTTTATAATATTTGTCAAAGACAATAAAAATATTATAAGCACGCCTTTAACATCACTCTCGTTTCATATTATTTTCAAAAATATTTACAACAATTATTTACAATATTAACATTTAAATTGTTTAAATTATTAATTTAATAAATACATTAGCCACATGTTCATTCGGTTGATAATTTTATAATCCTGTTTAATATAATCGACCAATGAAGGTTAGTTATACATGTTAATGTCACAATCTGGTTTAATAAAGGTTTTAATAATGATTTGTGACGGCAACCTTCATTCAAAATCTTATCTCAAATTCTTTCAAAACTCGTGTTAATTCAGTAAATCACTTGATTAATTTTCAACGAACTATAACAATCTTACTCCAGAGGAAAATCCTTCGCTAACAAGTTAATGCACAATCTGCATTAAAAATATGCCCAAAATCATCATATATTAATCTATATGGCATTAAAAACTTTCACATTACTTACAAAACTTCCACAAATAATTCTTTAACATTTATTCCTGTGGGAACTTCCTTCATATTCAAGGGCATTATATTTCAGCGACTTTCAACACGCGCTGCACTAGCGATTATACATTCATAGTTCCACTTAAAAATTTTATAATCATTAATAGTTTCAAAACTTTTTTTCTATAACCTTCGTGGATTTCATTCATGAACCGAAATGAAGTCAAAACTTGCCAATCACAAACAAATTTAATAGTGAATACGCTTATATACGCCTGTCTGGTCTATCAAAATTTAAGATTAACATCCTAAAAGGAATTGCAGTATAAAAATACTATCTTCAAATAAAGTGCGACTAAAATGCAAAGTAGTCGAATAGAATCCAATTAGACTGGGGAATGCAAACATCGTTATATAAATCTCTAATTGAGAAAAACTCCTAACAAAAGTACTTGACTTTAATGCATTCAATAATTCCTTATTAAAGTTACTCTTTCACAAAAGTGTCTATGATGCAATGTTCATTCATAACTGACGATAAATGTCTGTGTTGCAATCAATACAAATAACGACTAGTATTTCCAAGATCGTCGACAACGTAAGAGATTTTAACGCTCTAAAATCATTTAAATGTTCTTCCTTCTTGATGATGACAGAAAATTGGTCAAAGTAATTAAACTGGGGTAGAATTACTTTAATAAAATGACACGCTGTCTGAATTTAAATCTGCCATGAAAATCATTAACTTACAGTCAAATCGTGACTACAAAAAAATTAATTACTGAAAAATCTAAATATCAGTCTCAACTGATTCAAAATCATTTACTATGCCCATGATATAACAATGTCTTAATAAATCGTCGAAAAAGGCAAAACTCATCAAGGTGTACTGAGAATAAGAATCTCAACAAGAAAATAGGGCAAAAAAAAACATGAGGATAAAAATATGGGAAAAATGGTTGCTCAAACATTATTAGTATACTCAAATACAATAAACGTTCACGACTACCTTATCTGCCGATTGACGTTCCAGAGGAAAATTCCCCAAAGAAGACTGCTGATGGATCCATTTCACCACGTTAAAGTTGAGCTCCATCCTCGAAATAGGAAATAGCACCCTCGGAGAATCGAACTGCTTCCTTCTCCGTGAATCGCTCTGCTCCTCGAAGACGAATAGACATCCTTCCGGCAATAATCTTCTTTGTGAGTCGGGATATCCCTGACCTCTCTTGAAAAATTCCCTGAAGTTCCAGTAGACAATCGTCATGAAGTTTTGTAGAAATTTCCGAAGAAATTATTCATATTCAGAGTATGAAATTGTTTCTATGGCTGTTCGATGGTATTCAGCCTTTAATTACGAAACATGGGTGTAGATGGTATTCACCGCATGTTCGCTTGTGTGGAATAGCAATTAGCGAAGTTCCATGTCGCTATCTTACTCCGTTGAAGTATGTCCCAATTGCAATAAGCCCTCTTAGCCTTCCATCTGCTCTTCGATTGTAGTGTCAGAAGAACAAACTGCCGTATTCAATTGCTCCATTATACTGGTATCGTTCTGTAACCAAGCAATCTGAAGTCTTTCTACTCCACTCGCAGCGTCAGCCTTGCGTTGATTCTGGCTAAACAAAAGTGCTTCTCTTGTGGCGAGATAATCACTTTTGTCAGTCGTATAAAACTGCTAATATCTTGTAAACTAATTGGTCGAAATTGTTCAGCCTTTTCTCTATAACTGCATGTAGCACTGCACAATACAATTATCTTATCGTTGACCGCTAACTGTTCGAAGCTAAACTTGTAGAAGCTTTCTAAGGTCCGTTTCAACTTCACCTAGTTTGACCTGGATCTCGTTAATATAGTGGCCTCGCCACGCGTTATAAAGACGATTCTTTTCACTGCTGTTCACTTCGACGTCTCACTATAATGAATGTATAAGAAAAGAACTTTCACAATATACTTCGATGATCTGAGAATGAGATCTCAGAATGATCAGAGAACGAAAGAGGCTCTTCTCTTCTGCGCAAGCCCTTTTATTAACTTCTCGAGGGGCGTTTCCATCCCTTCCAAAGCGTGATACTGCGTCATCGCTAGAAGTTCCAACTTCGTTAATACAAGACGGATTTTCAAAATTCAAAAACTGAAAATAAATTTCACCAAAATTCCAAATCAATGCTTTTACTGCAAATGGATTTCCACAATTCTGCATTCCAAAAGTAATAAAAATACCATAGTTTCAGCAATCTCCGTCTTCCTTTAAACTATCGTTCATTGGTTCAAGCCTCTCCTCCAATAGCATAGTTTCTTCCTCAGCAGAATTCCTCGTTTCCTGCGACTGCGTCGTAAATCTTGGAACATTCTGGACTAAAAGCTGACGTCACTGAGAATCTCAGCTCAAGTAGCCTGCTGGCATAACATATACGTCATCCGTGCTTACGTCATGACTACCCACGTCATAACTATGACAACCATAACTCTCCTTATAATTTCAAATATAGCCACCGTGGTCTCTACATAATTCAATTACGGGGGCATTCTCCTCTCACCACGTTTTAAAAACAGTTGCAAATTGTTTTTAAACCCAATGTTACAAGTATCTCAACTCTCTTGAACACGAAATTGAATTATTACTGGCTTACTTTAGGATAGTATCTTTTTAAATTTCCAGCATTGAACTTGCCGTAAACGACATTATTCTCTTCATCGTAGAGTTCGTAACAGTTGTTTCCATAAGCGTTCGTAATCCTAAACGGCCCCAGGAACACTAATCCAAATTTGGGGTATATTTTCTTGGTCATATCAGCCTTGACAGGTCTGCGTAATAATACAAGATTTCCAACTTGAAAGGGTGTACCAAAACGTTTTCCAGCTACTCTTTTCAATCGTTTCTCTGCTGCTTTCTGGAGTTGTTCCTTTGCCTTGTCAATCCTCTGCTGTCTTCCTATGTCGGGATCTCTCGGTATGTGGTTGAAAAGATTATCCCACGGCCTTTCTGGGTTTCTTCCTAGATGAAGTCGCATTGGCACTTCTCCTGTGCTCTCCTGCACTGTAGAGTTCAGACATTCCTCAATAAGGGGTACAAATCTCACCCAACCAGAATGATCATTTGGACAGAAAATTCGACAGAATTTCGAAAATTCAGCCATATATCTTTCTGAGGAATTCGATTCAGGGTAACGCACGCTTGAAAATAAGTGCTTAATGCCAAGCCTTTCCATATCTGCTGCAAATTCCACGGACGTAAACTGCGTTCCATGATCTGACAGTAGATATTCCGGTATACCAGCTTTAGGAAATACAGCATTTTCCAGTCTGCTTACTACGTTCCTCGTGTTAGCTTTCTGCATGGGACTCATTGTAACAAATTTAGAGAAAACATCCACGGTCACCAATAAGTACTGGTTACCCTGGTATCCCTTCGGACAGGGGCCAAATATATCCGTCGCCATAAGTTCGTTTGGCTTAGAAGGAATCATCGCCTTCGGTTTTCCCTTTAATAAAGCAGAAGCATACTTTGCTCTTTGACATTTGTCACAGGATCGAATGACCTTGGCAATGCTGGAACGCATGTTAGTCCAGATAAATCTCTCTTTAAGTGTATTAAGAGTTTTATCTAAACCGGCATGTCCAGTTGCGTGATGAGCTACCCACACTAAATTGACAACAAGTTTAGGTGGCACGACTATTCGAAGTTTTGTATGCGCAGGGTCAGCATACTTGCATACAATGTCTCCACTCAAGACAAAGTGTCGTGAATTTCTCCGTGTAGCCTCATAGTCAACATCTGTATTGTCCATGTAACCCTTGAGGAACCTGTACATTTTCCTTATTGGAGCGTGTCTCTTCTGTGACACACCGATTCGGGCTAACCTCCTAACGGTTTCTTCATCTTCTTGCTCCAATTGTACATGGTGTATCTGCACATTTTTAATAGGGTTACGTGATAGAGCATCAGCCAGTAAGTTATCTTTCCCAGGCTGGTGGACGATAGTAGCGTTAAACTGTTGGGTGAACAAAGCCCAACGTGTCAATCTATCACTTGACATGTCAGTTTGCAACATAAACTGTGGTGCTTTATGGTCAGTAATAATGATGACCTTATGTCCCAGCAGGATTTTCTTCCAGGCTTGTAAACCTGTCACAAAAGCTAACGCTTCAAGCTCTGTCGTGAAGTAGTTTTCCTCGTGCTTTTTCAACTTCCGACTAGTGAACGCAATGTAGTGCTTGTTGCCTGCCTCGTCTTTCTGGTATAAGACTGCACTAATGCCTATTCTTGATGCATCAGACTCAATATAGAACACCTTCTCAAAGTCTGGGTACTCCAGTTTCACATTATTTTTGAGCATCTCTTTTGCTTTCTCAAAAGCCTCGTCTGCAGCGGTACTCCATTTCCATCTGTTGTTCTTCTTGAGTAAGTCATACAGAGGAGCCATAATTTCCGAGTATCTTGGACAGTGGCTGCTAATAAATTGGCATGCACCTACAAATTCTCTGACTTGTTTCACCTTAGTTGGCTTTGGAAATCTCGTGATCGCATCTACTTTTTTCATGTTTGGATGATATCCATCTTTATCAATAGTATGCCCCAAGTAATTTATCTCTTTCTTCAAGAATTGACATTTTCCAAAGTTCACCTTTATGTTGGCCTCCCTTAAATTCTCGAACAACTTTCTCAAGTGCACTAAATGTTCTGCGGCGCTGGGTGAAGATACGATTAAATCGTCAATGTAGCAGATTACATTTTCTTTCACTTCGTCAGTGAGCTTACTATCAAGTGCTCGAATAAGTGCTGGTCCACTGTTAACCATTCCAAAAGGCATTCTGGCAAAGACCCATGACGTCTGGTCAAATAGGAATCCAGTGTACTGCATACTATCCTCTTCTAATTGAACTTGATAAAATGAAGACGTCAAGTCAAGAACGCTGAAACAAGCTCTCCTTTTGAATTTCCGAAGCAGATCTCTAATCTTGGGTGGTCTGTCATTTTCTGGAAGAATCTTTAAGTTGATGGTCCTGGCATCGAGACAAAGACGTATTTGACCATTACTTTTCTTTACTACTGTGATGGGGTTTATATAAGACGACGCCTGTTTTCTAATAATCCCGTCTACCTCCATTTTTCTGATTAACCCTCGTACTTCTTGATAGTATTTCTCAGGAATGGGGTATATTCTCTTCTGGTAAGGGGTTTCATCTGTCAGTCTTATCTTGTACTTATAATCCTTAATCAATCCAGGCTTTTCATCGAAAATATCTTGGAATTCCTTTATCAGATCCTCAAATTCCCCCTGAATTTCTTCAAATCCTTCAGTTTTTCTACTGGGTATTTCTTCTAAATTTTCCACTTCATTAATGATTGTATTCAAAATTTCTTCCCTAAGGTCTATATCCAGACTGTTTTTCACGTCCTGTTCTTCTATCTCTTCTGTGATTATGTACCCATCATTAAAGCTAATACTTCTGTTCTTCATGTCAATAATAGCTCCGACCTTCGATATAAAATCGATTCCAAGCACCATATCAAAATTGATCTTGCTCACCACAATGAAGATCTGTTCATAATTCCTTCCATTGATCTCAAAGTTCAATAACACTTGAATCTTGCATTTCACTGCCTTATCTTGGAATATCCCTCTCACTTTGACGGTAGAAACAGGTAAAACTGTCAGGTTCTCTCCTCTTAGCAGACTTTGATAACATTCCTCTGAAATGATGGAAATAATAGCACCAGTATCCATCAGGGCTTTGTACTGCTGTCCATCTATCCGTACAGCAATAATAGGTAAGGCACATGGTCTTTCCTCTTTAACAATACCCCTCTCTTCTAGTAAATCTTCATCGGTAACTTCGTATATCTCATTAATCGTAATCAGGTGTGGTGTGGCAATGTATTTACAGGTTCTTACTGACGTTGAGAAATCGGCGTTTTTTTTTTGTGTTACCGACCTCAAAATTCTGTTGGCTCGTAGAAGGCCCAGGATCGATTACAACATCCTGCCTTTTCTTTTGATTGTCAGCTTCTTTATCCCTTAATTCTTTTAAGTATTGCTGGCTTTCCTTCTCTCTTTGCTGATACTGATCAGGTGTCATAACCTGACTTTGAGTATTCTGGTTTCTATTTTGGTTTTGGTTATTCCTATTATAGTTACGGTTATACCCATTGTTGTTGTAATATCTGCCTCTTCCATTGTAGTTTCCTCGGTTGTAGTTCCAACCTCTTCTCTGTTGATACGGTCGGTAACCTTGTGATCTGTAATTTCTAAACTGATTATTCCTGTGAGGACCTACATTGTCAGTTTTCTCCTGCTCTGGCTTGTCAGTTTGTTGGACTTGGTCCATATATACCGTATTGATTTCTTTATACTCCTGCCTTTGACCTTTCTGGACTACGTTAGGCATTGGACTTGTGTAGTCTAACCTTCTTAGTAATTCATCCATGCTGGATAAATCCCTGATGTTGGACGAAATTATAAGTCTCCTCACCTCAACTGGCAGCATACGAGAAATCGCATCTATTAGTTGCTCCGTGGACAATGGGGGTTGCAAAAATCTCAAGCGGGACAACTGACTCGTAAAGAAATCAGCGTACCTCGTTGGAAGAGTACCTGAGTATTTTCTTGAATACACCTCCGCTCTTAACGAATTCTGCGCTTCTATGGACCAAAATCGTTTGATTAATGCCTCTGCAAACTCGTCAAAGTTACTGAATGTGTATCTAAATGCGCGGAACCATTCAAGGGGTCCTCCAATCAGATATCTCTCTACTATCTTCATCTCTCTCTCTCTCTGGGAATGTGAGCTTCGATGAAATAATCTTTGAGATTCCTTACATACTCTATAGGTGTCAAACTATCAGTGTTACTGAATTTTTGTGGTTTGTCCTCGAAATTCCTAATGACCGTCACGTTCCTCGGATATGAATCCGGATAGTTTTTCCCACTATCTCGATAATTCCACTCAGGTTCCATATTCCTCTCGTCATCCTCCTCTCTGAATCTGGATACACGTTCTTCAGGAGTCACGTCTCTTTCTTCTGGCTCTAGGTGACATCTTCTGGTATACTTCCTATTCAATTCGCAAGCTAAGCCTTCTGTATCCTTGTCGGTGATTTCTGTTAAGACTTTCTTGACTATCTCTTCTTTGTAGTTCTCCATTAAACTAGCCTCTCCTAACTTCAAATTTTTCAGTTTACTCGTCGTTTCATTTACATCCGAGACAACTTTATGCATCTGTTCCTCTAGTGTAGATTTTAAAGTTTGCATATCCTGATCTAGTTGTGTTCTATCGTCAACTTGTTTTTCGGATAGCGAATTTATCCTGACGCTTAAATCTTTCCTAATCTGTACTACTTCATTGTTAATTTCTATCTGCGTACTGGCAAGTTTTCTTTCAATCCTTTCCTGAATTTGGGTTACATGTTCCCCACTTGACTTATTCCACTCGTCTTTCCATACCGCTACGTTTGCTGTTAACATTTCGGCTATGTCTACTTCGATATCCTCTTTTAATACTCTATTGTGGTCTAATACCTGTGTTCTCATGACCTCTACATCATACTTCAACTCTGCTAAAGACGTTGTTGTTCTAACTGATTCATCAACAAGTCTAGTCGCTAATGCAGTTATATTACGCGTACAAAGAGTTTTTGAGTTTTCGATTTCTTCCCTGACTTTATTTACATCAGTTTGGACTTTAGTGATATCTACGAAAACTGTGTTGACCTCTACCTGAATCTTAGTTATGTCACTTTGCACCTCAGTTATATCCGCATGAATGTTATTAATGTCTACCTGAACATTGGATACATCAGTTCTAGCTTTTTGAATTTCTTTTTGGACTTCCTCGACCTTGTCTTGGACAGTCGCTACATCGATTTTGACAACTACTACTTCGGCTCTAGCACAAGAAATATCCCCTCGGACATTAGCTACATCTAGATTTAACATTGTAAGGTCTTTCTGTACCTTAGACACATCATTTTTAACATCAGACACATTTGTGCGGATGTCACTTACAGTATTTTCAATTCCTAGGGTATTAATCTGTAAACGCGACATATTATCCTCCAAATTAGCAGCACTAGTTTGGATACCCTTCAAATTAGCAGACATATTACTAGCATTCTCCTCCATTCTTGCATTCAAATTACTAGCATTCTCCTCCATTCGACTAGTATTCCTAGCTTCCATCTCCTTCATACTACTATTTAAATTAGCAGACATATTACTAGCATTCTCCTCCATCCTTGCATTCAAATTAGCAGACAAATTACTAACATTCTCCTTCATGCTTTCATTCAGCATCTGCTTCATACTACTAGTCATGCTAGCTTTCAAATTAGCAGACATCTCCCTCGCACTTTCATTCATGCTAGCTTTCAATTCTTCTAACATCAACCTCATACTTTCATCTGCCATTACAATATTATTCAAAAATGGATTGCTGTAGGGACATACATCAAAAGAGCAAAATAACAACATTTGAGCAACACTTTTCACCATATATAAATTTGATCAATTTTCTGTCTTAAATCTAACTTATAACTACCTTATAATTAACCTTCGAAGATACTTCATGTTGAAACAAACTCAAGCACATGTTCAAATTTCTCTGGCACATTTTAAAATATCCTAACACAAATAATTTACATTTACAATCCAAATAATTTAATTTTATCTTTAATATGACTGAAATGTCATAAGCCGGTCAAATAAAATAAGATTCCAGATTATAGGCGATTTTCCTAAGTTTCCTGCCCATTTAACCTTTCTCAAGTTGTATAAGATCTGATCTTTTCTGAGTGTAATTTTCCTAACACAATACAACATTTAATTCCTATATAATCACACTCTTAAATACTACAATTGGCCTAGACATCTAACAAAGAATCAACCTCTTTATTTGAGTCTAATCGAACCTCACGTTTTAGGTGCGAATCTTTCTATTGTTCAACCTGGTGATCCAGTTTTGTCGAATTCGCCCCACGTATTAGGGTCAATCTTTCTGTTGACTCAGCCCCACGTTCTTGGGTCGCCAATCTTTCTGTCCCCGTTTACCTGGATAGTAGGCTGTCAGATATCCGCCCCCTCAATCGGATTGCCAATTATCAATCGCACCGGCACAGTTACATCAATGAAAATGGCACTGACAGATACTATCGAGATAAGAGCACAGAAGTTCACAGGAAATCATTGTGGAACACACCAAAATAGACGGGGGTTTATACTTACCGTTACTTACCTCTTAATTATCTCGGGGTTTGAGTTGACAACAGGATCACTAAAGTCTGTTCACACAATAATCTCCACCATGACATTTAAAAATGAACCAGAACGAAGATGCGAACTTTGAACTGTACAAAAGCTTTATTTCTAATAAAGGGTAGGATTTTACTAACACAACATAATACACGTGGCTATCAGTAGCCCAAGTCAATCTGACTACGTCCTCCAGTAGGACTTGCAAAAACATTATACAACATGATAGTAAACATTTTAGCTCCCAAGAGCTCCAAATAACGTAATATTCATAACACTATTGGATTGGAAAAGGACGTCAGGGTGTGACATATATAGAGCATTTGGTTTCCTTTTAATAAACATAAGAATGGTATTTATAGTCGCAAGGCCAAAGTGTGTACGACCTCACTCTCTGAGAACCATATGTTGGCACAGCTGCGGGTTACCTTCCAGCCTGTTGCATACTGGTCAAATGCACTCCCTTCTCACGTGCTATGTTACGTAAGAATACAGCCTGCACTCTCAAGCTTTTAAACGTCTACAAGACAACTCACATTATATTTACGCAAATCTTTCAAGTACTTTGCTCACATCCTATTGGATCCTTATATTAATTTCTTAAACTTGTTAACTTCAATCCAAATGTTTAATTAGCTCTTAAATGTTTATAACAAAATCACATAAATTATTTATAACAATTAGAAATTGTTTATAATATTTGTCAAAGACAATAAACATATTATAAGCACGCCTTTAACATCACTCTCGTTTCATATTATTTTCAAAAATATTTACAACAATTATTTACAATATTAACATTTAAATTGTTTAAATTATTAATTTAATAAATACATTAGCCACATGTTCATTCGGTTGATAATTTTATAATCCTGTTTAATATAATCGACCAATGAAGGTTAGTTATACATGTTAATGTCACAATCTGGTTTAATAAAGGTTTTAATAATGATTTGTGACGGCAACCTTCATTCAAAATCTTATCTCAAATTCTTTCAAAACTCGTGTTAATTATAACAGTAAATCACTTGATTAATTTTCAACGAACTATAACAATCTTACTCCAGCGGAAAATCCTTCGCTAACAAGTTAATGCACAATCTGCATTAAAAATATGCCCAAAATCATCATATATTAATCTATATGGCATTAAAAACTTTCACATTACTTACAAAACTTCCACAAATAATTCTTTAACATTTATTCCTGTGGGAACTTCCTTCATATTCAAGGGCATTATATTTCAGCGACTTTCAACACGCGCTGCACTAGCGATTATACATTCATAGTTCCACTTAAAAATTTTATAATCATTAATAGTTTCAAAACTGTTTTTCTATAACCTTCGTGGATTTCATTCATGAACCGAAATGAAGTCAAAACTTGCCAATCACAAACAAATTTAATAGTGAATACGCTTATATACGCCTGTCTGGTCTATCAAAATTTAAGATTAACATCCTAAAAGAAATTGCAGTATAAAAATACTATCTTCAAATAAAGTGCGACTAAAATGCAAAGTAGTCGAATAGAATCCAATTAGACTGGGGAATGCAAACATCGTTATATAAATCTCTAATTGAGAAAAACTCCTAACAAAAGTACTTGACTTTAATGCATTCAATAATTCCTTATTAAAGTTACTCTTTCACAAAAGTGTCTATGATGCAATGTTCATTCATAACTGACGATAAATGTCTGTGTTGCAATCAATACAAATAACGACTAGTATTTCCAAGATCGTCGACAACGTAAGAGATTTTAACGCTCTAAAATCATTTAAATGTTCTTCCTTCTTGATGATGACAGAAAATTGGTCAAAGTAATTAAACTGGGGTAGAATTACTTTAATAAAATGACACGCTGTCTGAATTTAAATCTGCCATGAAAATCATTAACTTACAGTCAAATCGTGACTACAAAAAAATTAATTACTGAAAAATCTAAATATCAGACTCAACTGATTCAAAATCATTTACTATGCCCATGATATAACAATGTCTTAATAAATCGTCGAAAAAGGCAAAACTCATCAAGGTGTACTGAGAATAAGAATCTCAACAAGAAAATAGGGCAAAAAAAACATGAGGATAAAAATATGGGAAAAATGGTTGCTCAAACATTATTAGTATACTCAAATACAATAAACGTTCACGACTACCTTATCTGCCGATTGACGTTCCAGAGGAAAATTCCCCAAAGAAGACTGCTGATGGATCCATTTCACCACGTTAAAGTTGAGCTCCATCCTCGAAATAGGAAATAGCACCCTCGGAGAATCGAACTGCTTCCTTCTCCGTGAATCGCTCTGCTCCTCGAAGACGAATAGACATCCTTCCGGCAATAATCTTCTTTGTGAGTCGGGATATCCCTGACCTCTCTTGAAAAATTCCCTGAAGTTCCAGTAGACAATCGTCATGAAGTTTTGTAGAAATTTCCGAAGAAATTATTCATATTCAGAGTATGAAATTGTTTCTATGGCTGTTCGATGGTATTCAGCCTTTAATTACGAAACATGGGTGTAGATGGTATTCACCGCATGTTCGCTTGTGTGGAATAGCAATTAGCGAAGTTCCATGTCGCTATCTTACTCCGTTGAAGTATGTCCCAATTGCAATAAGCCCTCTTAGCCTTCCATCTGCTCTTCGATTGTAGTGTCAGAAGAACAAACTGCCGTATTCAATTGCTCCATTATACTGGTATCGTTCTGTAACCAAGCAATCTGAAGTCTTTCTACTCCACTCGCAGCGTCAGCCTTGCGTTGATTCTGGCTAAACAAAAGTGCTTCTCTTGTGGCGAGATAATCACTTTTGTCAGTCGTATAAAACTGCTAATATCTTGTAAACTAATTGGTCGAAATTGTTCAGCCTTTTCTCTATAACTGCATGTAGCACTGCACAATACAATTATCTTATCGTTGACCGCTAACTGTTCGAAGCTAAACTTGTAGAAGCTTTCTAAGGTCCGTTTCAACTTCACCTAGTTTGACCTGGATCTCGTTAATATAGTGGCCTCGCCACGCGTTATAAAGACGATTCTTTTCACTGCTGTTCACTTCGACGTCTCACTATAATGAATGTATAAGAAAAGAACTTTCACAATATACTTCGATGATCTGAGAATGAGATCTCAGAATGATCAGAGAACGAAAGAGGCTCTTCTCTTCTGCGCAAGCCCTTTTATTAACTTCTCGAGGGGCGTTTCCATCCCTTCCAAAGCGTGATACTGCGTCATCGCTAGAAGTTCCAACTTCGTTAATACAAGACGGATTTTCAAAATTCAAAAACTGAAAATAAATTTCACCAAAATTCCAAATCAATGCTTTTACTGCAAATGGATTTCCACAATTCTGCATTCCAAAAGTAATAAAAATACCATAGTTTCAGCAATCTCCGTCTTCCTTTAAACTATCGTTCATTGGTTCAAGCCTCTCCTCCAATAGCATAGTTTCTTCCTCAGCAGAATTCCTCGTTTCCTGCGACTGCGTCGTAAATCTTGGAACATTCTGGACTAAAAGCTGACGTCACTGAGAATCTCAGCTCAAGTAGCCTGCTGGCATAACATATACGTCATCCGTGCTTACGTCATGACTACCCACGTCATAACTATGACAACCATAACTCTCCTTATAATTTCAAATATAGCCACCGTGGTCTCTACATAATTCAATTACGGGGGCATTCTCCTCTCACCACGTTTTAAAAACAGTTGCAAATTGTTTTTAAACCCAATGTTACAAGTATCTCAACTCTCTTGAACACGAAATTGAATTATTACTGGCTTACTTTAGGATAGTATCTTTTTAAATTTCCAGCATTGAACTTGCCGTAAACGACATTATTCTCTTCATCGTAGAGTTCGTAACAGTTGTTTCCATAAGCGTTCGTAATCCTAAACGGCCCCAGGAACACTAATCCAAATTTGGGGTATATTTTCTTGGTCATATCAGCCTTGACAGGTCTGCGTAATAATACAAGATTTCCAACTTGAAAGGGTGTACCAAAACGTTTTCCAGCTACTCTTTTCAATCGTTTCTCTGCTGCTTTCTGGAGTTGTTCCTTTGCCTTGTCAATCCTCTGCTGTCTTCCTATGTCGGGATCTCTCGGTATGTGGTTGAAAAGATTATCCCACGGCCTTTCTGGGTTTCTTCCTAGATGAAGTCGCATTGGCACTTCTCCTGTGCTCTCCTGCACTGTAGAGTTCAGACATTCCTCAATAAGGGGTACAAATCTCACCCAACCAGAATGATCATTTGGACAGAAAATTCGACAGAATTTCGAAAATTCAGCCATATATCTTTCTGAGGAATTCGATTCAGGGTAACGCACGCTTGAAAATAAGTGCTTAATGCCAAGCCTTTCCATATCTGCTGCAAATTCCACGGACGTAAACTGCGTTCCATGATCTGACAGTAGATATTCCGGTATACCAGCTTTAGGAAATACAGCATTTTCCAGTCTGCTTACTACGTTCCTCGTGTTAGCTTTCTGCATGGGACTCATTGTAACAAATTTAGAGAAAACATCCACGGTCACCAATAAGTACTGGTTACCCTGGTATCCCTTCGGACAGGGGCCAAATATATCCGTCGCCATAAGTTCGTTTGGCTTAGAAGGAATCATCGCCTTCGGTTTTCCCTTTAATAAAGCAGAAGCATACTTTGCTCTTTGACATTTGTCACAGGATCGAATGACCTTGGCAATGCTGGAACGCATGTTAGTCCAGATAAATCTCTCTTTAAGTGTATTAAGAGTTTTATCTAAACCGGCATGTCCAGTTGCGTGATGAGCTACCCACACTAAATTGACAACAAGTTTAGGTGGCACGACTATTCGAAGTTTTGTATGCGCAGGGTCAGCATACTTGCATACAATGTCTCCACTCAAGACAAAGTGTCGTGAATTTCTCCGTGTAGCCTCATAGTCAACATCTGTATTGTCCATGTAACCCTTGAGGAACCTGTACATTTTCCTTATTGGAGCGTGTCTCTTCTGTGACACACCGATTCGGGCTAACCTCCTAACGGTTTCTTCATCTTCTTGCTCCAATTGTACATGGTGTATCTGCACATTTTTAATAGGGTTACGTGATAGAGCATCAGCCAGTAAGTTATCTTTCCCAGGCTGGTGGACGATAGTAGCGTTAAACTGTTGGGTGAACAAAGCCCAACGTGTCAATCTATCACTTGACATGTCAGTTTGCAACATAAACTGTAGTGCTTTATGGTCAGTAATAATGATGACCTTATGTCCCAGCAGGATTTTCTTCCAGGCTTGTAAACCTGTCACAAAAGCTAACGCTTCAAGCTCTGTCGTGAAGTAGTTTTCCTCGTGCTTTTTCAACTTCCGACTAGTGAACGCAATGTAGTGCTTGTTGCCTGCCTCGTCTTTCTGGTATAAGACTGCACTAATGCCTATTCTTGATGCATCAGACTCAATATAGAACACCTTCTCAAAGTCTGGGTACTCCAGTTTCACATTATTTTTGAGCATCTCTTTTGCTTTCTCAAAAGCCTCGTCTGCAGCGGTACTCCATTTCCATCTGTTGTTCTTCTTGAGTAAGTCATACAGAGGAGCCATAATTTCCGAGTATCTTGGACAGTGGCTGCTAATAAATTGGCATGCACCTACAAATTCTCTGACTTGTTTCACCTTAGTTGGCTTTGGAAATCTCGTGATCGCATCTACTTTTTTCATGTTTGGATGATATCCATCTTTATCAATAGTATGCCCCAAGTAATTTATCTCTTTCTTCAAGAATTGACATTTTCCAAAGTTCACCTTTATGTTGGCCTCCCTTAAATTCTCGAACAACTTTCTCAAGTGCACTAAATGTTCTGCGGCGCTGGGTGAAGATACGATTAAATCGTCAATGTAGCAGATTACATTTTCTTTCACTTCGTCAGTGAGCTTACTATCAAGTGCTCGAATAAGTGCTGGTCCACTGTTAACCATTCCAAAAGGCATTCTGGCAAAGACCCATGACGTCTGGTCAAATAGGAATCCAGTGTACTGCATACTATCCTCTTCTAATTGAACTTGATAAAATGAAGACGTCAAGTCAAGAACGCTGAAACAAGCTCTCCCTTTGAATTTCCGAAGCAGATCTCTAATCTTGGGTGGTCTGTCATTTTCTGGAAGAATCTTTAAGTTGATGGTCCTGGCATCGAGACAAAGACGTATTTGACCATTACTTTTCTTTACTACTGTGATGGGGTTTATATAAGACGACGCCTGTTTTCTAATAATCCCGTCTACCTCCATTTTTCTGATTAACCCTCGTACTTCTTGATAGTATTTCTCAGGAATGGGGTATATTCTCTTCTGGTAAGGGGTTTCATCTGTCAGTCTTATCTTGTACTTATAATCCTTAATCAATCCAGGCTTTTCATCGAAAATATCTTGGAATTCCTTTATCAGATCCTCAAATTCCCCCTGAATTTCTTCAAATCCTTCAGTTTTTCTACTGGGTATTTCTTCTAAATTTTCCACTTCATTAATGATTGTATTCAAAATTTCTTCCCTAAGGTCTATATCCAGACTGTTTTTCACGTCCTGTTCTTCTATCTCTTCTGTGATTATGTACCCATCATTAAAGCTAATACTTCTGTTCTTCATGTCAATAATAGCTCCGACCTTCGATATAAAATCGATTCCAAGCACCATATCAAAATTGATCTTGCTCACCACAATGAAGATCTGTAAATAATTCCTTCCATTGATCTCAAAGTTCAATAACACTTGAATCTTGCATTTCACTGCCTTATCTTGGAATATCCCTCTCACTTTGACGGTAGAAACAGGTAAAACTGTCAGGTTCTCTCCTCTTAGCAGACTTTGATAACATTCCTCTGAAATGATGGAAATAATAGCACCAGTATCCATCAGGGCTTTGTACTGCTGTCCATCTATCCGTACAGCAATAATAGGTAAGGCACATGGTCTTTCCTCTTTAACAATACCCCTCTCTTCTAGTAAATCTTCATCGGTAACTTCGTATATCTCATTAATCGTAATCAGGTGTGGTGTGGCAATGTATTTACAGGTTCTTACTGACGTTGAGAAATCGGCGTTTTTTTTTTTGTGTTACCGACCTCAAAATTCTGTTGGCTCGTAGAAGGCCCAGGATCGATTACAACATCCTGCCTTTTCTTTTGATTGTCAGCTTCTTTATCCCTTAATTCTTTTAAGTATTGCTGGCTTTCCTTCTCTCTTTGCTGATACTGATCAGGTGTCATAACCTGACTTTGAGTATTCTGGTTTCTATTTTGGTTTTGGTTATTCCTATTATAGTTACGGTTATACCCATTGTTGTTGTAATATCTGCCTCTTCCATTGTAGTTTCCTCGGTTGTAGTTCCAACCTCTTCTCTGTTGATACGGTCGGTAACCTTGTGATCTGTAATTTCTAAACTGATTATTCCTGTGAGGACCTACATTGTCAGTTTTCTCCTGCTCTGGCTTGTCAGTTTGTTGGACTTGGTCCATATATACCGTATTGATTTCTTTATACTCCTGCCTTTGACCTTTCTGGACTACGTTAGGCATTGGACTTGTGTAGTCTAACCTTCTTAGTAATTCATCCATGCTGGATAAATCCCTGATGTTGGACGAAATTATAAGTCTCCTCACCTCAACTGGCAGCATACGAGAAATCGCATCTATTAGTTGCTCCGTGGACAATGGGGGTTGCAAAAATCTCAAGCGGGACAACTGACTCGTAAAGAAATCAGCGTACCTCGTTGGAAGAGTACCTGAGTATTTTCTTGAATACACCTCCGCTCTTAACGAATTCTGCGCTTCTATGGACCAAAATCGTTTGATTAATGCCTCTGCAAACTCGTCAAAGTTACTGAATGTGTATCTAAATGCGCGGAACCATTCAAGGGGTCCTCCAATCAGATATCTCTCTACTATCTTCATCTCTCTCTCTCTGGGAATGTGAGCTTCGATGAAATAATCTTTGAGATTCCTTACATACTCTATAGGTGTCAAACTATCAGTGTTACTGAATTTTTGTGGTTTGTCCTCGAAATTCCTAATGACCGTCACGTTCCTCGGATATGAATCCGGATAGTTTTTCCCACTATCTCGATAATTCCACTCAGGTTCCATATTCCTCTCGTCATCCTCCTCTCTGAATATGGATACACGTTCTTCAGGAGTCACGTCTCTTTCTTCTGGCTCTAGGTGACATCTTCTGGTATACTTCCTATTCAATTCGCAAGCTAAGCCTTCTGTATCCTTGTCGGTGATTTCTGTTAAGACTTTCTTGACTATCTCTTCTTTGTAGTTCTCCATTAAACTAGCCTCTCCTAACTTCAAATTTTTCAGTTTACTCGTCGTTTCATTTACATCCGAGACAACTTTATGCATCTGTTCCTCTAGTGTAGATTTTAAAGTTTGCATATCCTGATCTAGTTGTGTTCTATCGTCAACTTGTTTTTCGGATAGCGAATTTATCCTGACGCTTAAATCTTTCCTAATCTGTACTACTTCATTGTTAATTTCTATCTGCGTACTGGCAAGTTTTCTTTCAATCCTTTCCTGAATTTGGGTTACATGTTCCCCACTTGACTTATTCCACTCGTCTTTCCATACCGCTACGTTTGCTGTTAACATTTCGGCTATGTCTACTTCGATATCCTCTTTTAATACTCTATTGTGGTCTAATACCTGTGTTCTCATGACCTCTACATCATACTTCAACTCTGCTAAAGACGTTGTTGTTCTAACTGATTCATCAACAAGTCTAGTCGCTAATGCAGTTATATTACGCGTACAAAGAGTTTTTGAGTTTTCGATTTCTTCCCTGACTTTATTTACATCAGTTTGGACTTTAGTGATATCTACGAAAACTGTGTTGACCTCTACCTGAATCTTAGTTATGTCACTTTGCACCTCAGTTATATCCGCATGAATGTTATTAATGTCTACCTGAACATTGGATACATCAGTTCTAGCTTTTTGAATTTCTTTTTGGACTTCCTCGACCTTGTCTTGGACAGTCGCTACATCGTTTTTGACAACTACTACTTCGGATCTAGCACAAGAAATATCCCCTCGGACATTAGCTACATCTAGATTTAACATTGTAAGGTCTTTCTGTACCTTAGACACATCATTTTTAACATCAGACACATTTGTGCGGATGTCACTTACAGTATTTTCAATTCCTAGGGTATTAATCTGTAAACGCGACATATTATCCTCCAAATTAGCAGCACTAGTTTGGATACCCTTCAAATTAGCAGACATATTACTAGCATTCTCCTCCATTCTTGCATTCAAATTACTAGCATTCTCCTCCATTCGACTAGTATTCCTAGCTTCCATCTCCTTCATACTACTATTTAAATTAGCAGACATATTACTAGCATTCTCATCCATCCTTGCATTCAAATTAGCAGACAAATTACTAACATTCTCCTTCATGCTTTCATTCAGCATCTGCTTCATACTACTAGTCATGCTAGCTTTCAAATTAGCAGACATCTCCCTCGCACTTTCATTCATGCTAGCTTTCAATTCTTCTAACATCAACCTCATACTTTCATCTGCCATTACAATATTATTCAAAAATGGATTGCTGTAGGGACATACATCAAAAGAGCAAAATAACAACATTTGAGCAACACTTTTCACCATATATAAATTTGATCAATTTTCTGTCTTAAATCTAACTTATAACTACCTTATAATTAACCTTCGAAGATACTTCATGTTGAAACAAACTCAAGCACATGTTCAAATTTCTCTGGCACATTTTAAAATATCCTAACACAAATAATTTACATTTACAATCCAAATAATTTAATTTTATCTTTAATATGACTGAAATGTCATAAGCCGGTCAAATAAAATAAGATTCCAGATTATAGGCGATTTTCCTAAGTTTCCTGCCCATTTAACCTTTCTCAAGTTGTATAAGATCTGATCTTTTCTGAGTGTAATTTTCCTAACACAATACAACATTTAATTCCTATATAATCACACTCTTAAATACTACAATTGGCCTAGACATCTAACAAAGAATCAACCTCTTTATTTGAGTCTAATCGAACCTCACGTTTTAGGTGCGAATCTTTCTATTGTTCAACCTGGTGATCCAGTTTTGTCGAATTCGCCCCACGTATTAGGGTCAATCTTTCTGTTGACTCAGCCCCACGTTCTTGGGTCGCCAATCTTTCTGTCCCCGTTTACCTGGATAGTAGGCTGTCAGATATCCGCCCCCTCAATCGGATTGCCAATTATCAATCGCACCGGCACAGTTACATCAATGAAAATGGCACTGACAGATACTATCGAGATAAGAGCACAGAAGTTCACAGGAAATCATTGTGGAACACACCAAAATAGACGGGGGTTTATACTTACCGTTACTTACCTCTTAATTATCTCGGGGTTTGAGTTGACAACAGGATCACTAAAGTCTGTTCACACAATAATCTCCACCATGATATTTAAAAATGAACCAGAACGAAGATGCGAACTTTGAACTGTACAAAAGCTTTATTTCTAATAAAGGGTAGGATTTTACTAACACAACATAATACACGTGGCTATCAGTAGCCCAAGTCAATCTGACTACGTCCTCCAGTAGGACTTGCAAAAACATTATACAACATGATAGTAAACATTTTAGCTCCCAAGAGCTCCAAATAACGTAATATTCATAACACTATTGGATTGGAAAAGGACGTCAGGGTGTGACATATATAGAGCATTTGGTTTCCTTTTAATAAACATAAGAATGGTATTTATAGTCGCAAGGCCAAAGTGTGTACGACCTCACTCTCTGAGAACCATATGTTGGCACAGCTGCGGGTTACCTTCCAGCCTGTTGCATACTGGTCAAATGCACTCCCTTCTCACGTGCTATGTTACGTAAGAATACAGCCTGCACTCTCAAGCTTTTAAACGTCTACAAGACAACTCACATTATATTTACGCAAATCTTTCAAGTACTTTGCTCACATCCTATTGGATCATTATATTAATTTCTTAAACTTGTTAACTTCAATCCAAATGTTTAATTAGCTCTTAAATGTTTATAACAAAATCACATAAATTATTTATAACAATTAGAAATTGTTTATAATATTTGTCAAAGACAATAAAAATATTATAAGCACGCCTTTAACATCACTCTCGTTTCATATTATTTTCAAAAATATTTACAACAATTATTTACAATATTAACATTTAAATTGTTTAAATTATTAATTTAATAAATACATTAGCCACATGTTCATTCGGTTGATAATTTTATAATCCTGTTTAATATAATCGACCAATGAAGGTTAGTTATACATGTTAATGTCACAATCTGGTTTAATAAAGGTTTTAATAATGATTTGTGACGGCAACCTTCATTCAAAATCTTATCTCAAATTCTTTCAAAACTCGTGTTAATTATAACAGTAAATCACTTGATTAATTTTCAACGAACTATAACAATCTTACTCCAGCGGAAAATCCTTCGCTAACAAGTTAATGCACAATCTGCATTAAAAATATGCCCAAAATCATCATATATTAATCTATATGGCATTAAAAACTTTCACATTACTTACAAAACTTCCACAAATAATTCTTTAACATTTATTCCTGTGGGAACTTCCTTCATATTCAAGGGCATTATATTTCAGCGACTTTCAACACGCGCTGCACTAGCGATTATACATTCATAGTTCCACTTAAAAATTTTATAATCATTAATAGTTTCAAAACTGTTTTTCTATAACCTTCGTGGATTTCATTCATGAACCGAAATGAAGTCAAAACTTGCCAATCACAAACAAATTTAATAGTGAATACGCTTATATACGCCTGTCTGGTCTATCAAAATTTAAGATTAACATCCTAAAAGAAATTGCAGTATAAAAATACTATCTTCAAATAAAGTGCGACTAAAATGCAAAGTAGTCGAATAGAATCCAATTAGACTGGGGAATGCAAACATCGTTATATAAATCTCTAATTGAGAAAAACTCCTAACAAAAGTACTTGACTTTAATGCATTCAATAATTCCTTATTAAAGTTACTCTTTCACAAAAGTGTCTATGATGCAATGTTCATTCATAACTGACGATAAATGTCTGTGTTGCAATCAATACAAATAACGACTAGTATTTCCAAGATCGTCGACAACGTAAGAGATTTTAACGCTCTAAAATCATTTAAATGTTCTTCCTTCTTGATGATGACAGAAAATTGGTCAAAGTAATTAAACTGGGGTAGAATTACTTTAATAAAATGACACGCTGTCTGAATTTAAATCTGCCATGAAAATCATTAACTTACAGTCAAATCGTGACTACAAAAAAATTAATTACTGAAAAATCTAAATATCAGTCTCAACTGATTCAAAATCATTTACTATGCCCATGATATAACAATGTCTTAATAAATCGTCGAAAAAGGCAAAACTCATCAAGGTGTACTGAGAATAAGAATCTCAACAAGAAAATAGGGCAAAAAAAACATGAGGATAAAAATATGGGAAAAATGGTTGCTCAAACATTATTAGTATACTCAAATACAATAAACGTTCACGACTACCTTATCTGCCGATTGACGTTCCAGAGGAAAATTCCCCAAAGAAGACTGCTGATGGATCCATTTCACCACGTTAAAGTTGAGCTCCATCCTCGAAATAGGAAATAGCACCCTCGGAGAATCGAACTGCTTCCTTCTCCGTGAATCGCTCTGCTCCTCGAAGACGAATAGACATCCTTCCGGCAGTAATCTTCTTTGTGAGTCGGGATATCCCTGACCTCTCTTGAAAAATTCCCTGAAGTTCCAGTAGACAATCGTCATGAAGTTTTGTAGAAATTTCCGAAGAAATTATTCATATTCAGAGTATGAAATTGTTTCTATGGCTGTTCGATGGTATTCAGCCTTTAATTACGAAACATGGGTGTAGATGGTATTCACCGCATGTTCGCTTGTGTGGAATAGCAATTAGCGAAGTTCCATGTCGCTATCTTACTCCGTTGAAGTATGTCCCAATTGCAATAAGCCCTCTTAGCCTTCCATCTGCTCTTCGATTGTAGTGTCAGAAGAACAAACTGCCGTATTCAATTGCTCCATTATACTGGTATCGTTCTGTAACCAAGCAATCTGAAGTCTTTCTACTCCACTCGCAGCGTCAGCCTTGCGTTGATTCTGGCTAAACAAAAGTGCTTCTCTTGTGGCGAGATAATCACTTTTGTCAGTCGTATAAAACTGCTAATATCTTGTAAACTAATTGGTCGAAATTGTTCAGCCTTTTCTCTATAACTGCATGTAGCACTGCACAATACAATTATCTTATCGTTGACCGCTAACTGTTCGAAGCTAAACTTGTAGAAGCTTTCTAAGGTCCGTTTCAACTTCACCTAGTTTGACCTGGATCTCGTTAATATAGTGGCCTCGCCACGCGTTATAAAGACGATTCTTTTCACTGCTGTTCACTTCGACGTCTCACTATAATGAATGTATAAGAAAAGAACTTTCACAATATACTTCGATGATCTGAGAATGAGATCTCAGAATGATCAGAGAACGAAAGAGGCTCTTCTCTTCTGCGCAAGCCCTTTTATTAACTTCTCGAGGGGCGTTTCCATCCCTTCCAAAGCGTGATACTGCGTCATCGCTAGAAGTTCCAACTTCGTTAATACAAGACGGATTTTCAAAATTCAAAAACTGAAAATAAATTTCACCAAAATTCCAAATCAATGCTTTTACTGCAAATGGATTTCCACAATTCTGCATTCCAAAAGTAATAAAAATACCATAGTTTCAGCAATCTCCGTCTTCCTTTAAACTATCGTTCATTGGTTCAAGCCTCTCCTCCAATAGCATAGTTTCTTCCTCAGCAGAATTCCTCGTTTCCTGCGACTGCGTCGTAAATCTTGGAACATTCTGGACTAAAAGCTGACGTCACTGAGAATCTCAGCTCAAGTAGCCTGCTGGCATAACATATACGTCATCCGTGCTTACGTCATGACTACCCACGTCATAACTATGACAACCATAACTCTCCTTATAATTTCAAATATAGCAACCGTGGTCTCTACATAATTCAATTACGGGGGCAGTACCTTGTGGAGACACATTTCCAATTTATTTTACGTTTAAATTATTATTTATATTCCTTTGTCAATCTTGGGATTGACATTGTAATTTATTCATGATCCGGTGCATTTCTCGATTATAATAGCATTTAGACCTAATTATTTTCCGCCTTCATTTCCTTCTACTAATGTTTAAATTTAATCTTATTAGTTGTTTGCCGTAATTTCGTTCCGGCATGTTTTTGGTGTGGGCATATCTTTTGTTTACCGTGATGCATTGTGGTCTCGTTGTCAGTCCATTTGGCGCGGGTCTCAATAGCAGACGTGTTGTGAATTAACTTAATCCTTTTTAGTGTAATCTTGTTAATGTTAATTTCGTGATTTTTGGTAATGTCCTTGTGTTTTCCGCCGGCGTGCATATCTTTTTTTATTTATTTTCTATCCATTTTTTTTTTTTTATTTTAAAGTTTAATTTAAATTCAATCCTTAATTTTTTGGCATGGCCTCAACATCTGCATGTCGGATCGTGATTGCATTTCCTTGCAATTTATCAAGCCCGTTCTCATTGTGTTGTGCATGTAAATTCTTTTTTAACCTTTGGGCTGTTAAATTTTATTTTAAATTAAGTCTTACCTCTTCTTGGCTTTTGCAAGCAAGCATGTTAGGCGCTATCTGGCCTTCTTGTAAATTTTGTGTGGATTGATGCATGTTCAGTTTGGGTGAAGGTTCTTTAAATTTTTTAATATTAAACCTATTGTTATTTTTTAATTATTTGGTTGTGGCATTATTTCACCGAGGGCAGTTCCGTTGGTTTTTGGGGGGTGTTTGTACGATAGCCTGTGTGTGTTGTCCCCTTCTCCATCTTCCTTCCACTCCTTTGGAGCTCTTCTGTTGGGACATGTCATCTGGAGGTGATGTTGCTGCGGAAGTGACCCGGACCCCTGAATACAGGTAAGTTGGCCCATCCACGTTTCCCGTACTCGTCCCATTCTGGTAAGCAAAGCGTTGGTTATCGAGTAACCGACGTGCTGCTGGCCAGTGCCGTCCAACAATGCTGCTAAGGGGGGTAGCATTTTGGTAGCAGATCCCGCTCATGTTCACTTCCGTAACTATCCCCTCCCCAGTACCCACAGGCTGTTTTATGGACCCCTCTAATACTGATGGGTCAGTTGTTGGTGGGATTTTGTCAGGAAAATGTACTTAATGTTATGTTTTGCTAATCCTTGTCGTTATTGTGTTTCATGTTGCCTCTGGATATCCATGTGGTATGCTGGATGTAAGGTGTCCTGTTTTTAAACGAGGCGTTTACCCCTGTATTTTACCCTGTTTGTGTGCAACATCCCCAATGAAGATGAAGCCCGGTGAGTGTCCGATATGTGTTCTTGGCATGGGAAATGGGATTTCTTAATGTTCTAATAGCCTATATGCTGCGTGTGAAGGAATCCTGGAGCCCCGTCGGAAGCTGGTAGCCTGATTGTTTGTGCCTATTTTTGTGGTTTAGCTCCCTGTTCTCGAGCCAAGCAGGTGGTGACGTGTGCAGTTCTGGGCAGCATTGTGCATGATGTTATTTATCGAAATTTCAGGTGTCGGTGCTTAAGAAGACTGTTGTGTTCCTGTATGTTTCTTTGCATGATATTCTGTGGTGATATGCTGTCCTCGTAATTTATTTTTTATGGAACTGTCACGCCTATTGGTGTTATGGCAAAGTGTAGTCCGATTAAAAGGGCTAACCTATGGAAATCTGCCCGCCCTATGTCCCTATTGTGGTGCCAGAAGGCACATTTAACATGCATGTCACTATTTTTGGCTAGGAATTCTTCCCTAATTCATTCAAGGTAAGTGTTTGTTTTGAAGTGTTTTTATCGCAGTGTGCGATTTGTAAATTTTTGTTCTTAAACTTACATTATACTGCAATCGTTCTGGGATAAGCGTATATGTTGTGCAAATCATGTATGCATGTATGTGTTAACGTAGATTTAATTTAGATTTGTAGGGTGGGGTAATTTAGGGTTTGTTTTGTTTGCAAAAGTAAGGTTAGGATCGTATTTTTATTAGTTGCTTTCATTGTAATTTTGAACTGAACATAATATGTAGGTGTGTTTATACGTGGAGATATCTACTGTCTGGGGTTAGCTAGGATTAGAAGTATGGGATTCTTTCTTGGTTTGATCCCAGGGCAGGTTGTATATAGGACTTGCACGATTCGAACTGGCTTGGAATGGGACTCGTCTGTTCGATGATATGCAAGTATGTGTCATGTAATGTAATGTAATTGTAAGGGTATTGTGTTTTAATTGTATTTGTTTGTGTTATGATATCTCTACGACTACATAACTTGCATATTTGAGTATTAATGGGAATTATTTTTGTGGGTGGTAAAAATTATGTGTCGCTATTAGTGGAGTATGTTGTGCGATGAATATGTTGTTGTGAATATGAGATCTCAGTTCGTGAACAGCCATAATGTAATGTGCTTTCCTGCTTAATTAATATATATAGGGTCTTCTAAAGTTACTGGGATTAAATTTCTGTTGGAAATTGTGGTCATCAGCTTCTGTAACTCAGCTTGTTTTGCATTTAAAGCCAGTAATCTGTTATTGCTGGAAATCAGGGTCATCAGTTGCCTCATGCTAACTGTAAATGACATTGGCCTTCTGTTTTAGTTCATGCTATGGCAATCTCGGTCATCAGCCACTGTAGTTGAGTAAAATTTTCTGCTTTTGATTAATAATCCTAATTTTTTTTTGGCTTTATCGTTTGGAATGGTGCGTAAATGTTCCCTGTTAGCCTCGTCTTTCAACAAGAGCGGCTTGTTTCTCATCTAACCGTATTTTCGGGCCATGTTAGGCATCCTTTGGTTGTACGTGTTCGTGTCTTTAACCTGAACGAGGAAACCTCATTGTACCTCGTGTACTGTTGAACTTAGTTCTTTTTATGTTGGATTTTTGTCACCCAGGCGGATGTCGGCTGTATTCTCATCGGGTGTCGAACCTCAATTTCGTTCCTTGTGTGAGTGTATTGGTGTTTGGTTTTCTGCGCTGCCATTTCTCCTTCGTTTTTTTTTTGTCGTTTCGGTAACTGCGTTTGAATTCCTCAGTGTCCCCATGCCAAGTAATGCGTGCGGTCACGAACCAACTATGTAGAGGCATACATGTCAGATTAATTAATTTTCTTTTTCTAAACCTTAAGGCCAGCCAACAAATTTTCTAGAGTGCATCTATCACACATTAAACGAGGTGGAGACGTTTCTAATGAGCAAATGCTACCGTAAATTTTGTAAAACAAATTTTGTAAACTGAATTTGTATAATGAAGAGTATCCCTAACCTTCATTGAAGCCTTCAAGCTTCTGTTCCTTGTGGAATTTTGAATTTAATTGGATTTGAAAACTCTGGTGGGATACAAAATGTAATTGTTGGGAAGTTCCCATTGTAATGGTAAATTGTAAAAGTGTACCTAATTTTGATGTTTCATAGGAGATGCTAACATGTAAGTTGGGCTCGGTGGGAGACCTAACTCATGGTAACCTTGTATTCCTGTTCCCTTTGGGAATTGTAGTGGTCATTCCTCTACCGTAGTCCCTTCGAAATGTATAGTCGTCTAACTCATGTAATCTTGTAATGTACTTCGAATCTGTAAAAAAGGTAAACTTGTTAATGAAATTTTGTAAGCACGGATCTAGGGCCTAGTCAAAAATTTTCTTCATTTAAATTCAACTTGTTTCTCTTTGTAAAATGTAGTAAGATATTGTAAATTCTGTAATACTTTTTTGAAACTAGATTAACTTCTATTTTTGTAAATGGCTGCCCACGCGTCGAATCATATCTTGCACATTGCTTCATCCTACTTCGTCTAAAACGACCTACATTGGACTTGTTGAAAATTTTTCCTAACGTGTCTCGGACTCTGAAAGCACTGCTGGTGCTGGTGTACTGCGTTTCTGAAGGTTTTTGGACACAGTGAAGCTGTTAACTAAGTGGTTTGCGAGGTGATCTATTATCCCTTCACTGATAATCTGACCCTGCATTCTTCCTAACCAAAACGATGCGGTTTCATCCATCAATTGGAGTTAACTGGTGAACATTATCTTCGGGAAGCATCTCTGGTGAATCGACAAGTTAAGGAGGACTGTCTATGCCTTGGCATATTCGTGAACGGTGTTCACGCTTAAGGGAGGGAGACTGATACGTGCAAGGGCACGTCTCTACCATTTCAAACATGTATTTAATCAGGGACGCTGTTCTTGAAGTTTGAAACGACCGCCTGGTGACTTGTTTCCCATTCTGAACACGAGATGGTAGCGCCTGTCGGTCTTGGAGAGATTGCAAGTAGTTCCTGTTTCTCCCCAATAGGTGGTGTGGGCTTCGCCTTATAAACTCTATATACGCATGACATAATTGAAAGACAATTATGATTCTACGTCATAAAACGAAGAACGGTGTGTATTCTTGATACCGCCAAATTATGAACTTATTAATGACATTGTTGTTTTGATGTGTCTTTCTCTGATTGGACAATATTTATTTACATGAAGACAGTTCGATAAATGACGAGCGATTCTCCGCCATTTTTGTGGAGTCCATTAGAGGTCGTGAAGTAAACATCAAGCTATCTGGTCGTAAAAGGTGTCTCCACTAATGGGGGCTTTAAGCCCTCATTCTCTACAAAATATATATATATATTCTAGAAAAAGGAATTGCCTGTTCTCTTCGGGCTATGAATTTTCATCGTTTCGCCGTGAAGTGGTGTGGAATGTGACCTGTGATTGTGACCCAAACAACGCATGTGCCGGGGTTTGCCATTTTTTTGTGAAGCACATGTAATAACATAAAATTATGTGTTAATTATTTTATTATTTTTGTGTCTCCACGGAGAAGGATGTAAGGTACGTTTTTTTTTAATTTAATTTATTTAATTATTTTATTGTTATGGAGCTCCGATATCTTCTTATAGTAATATTTTATTTCTGATCCCCTTTGGTTTTATAGGTCCTATTTTATTGTTGTTTTTATTACGTTTCCTGGTTTATTTTAATTCTGTGCTCTTTTCTTCGTACCTTGTGGAGACACATTTCCAATTTATTTTACGTTTAAATTATTATTTATATTCCTTTGTCAATCTTGGGATTGACATTGTAATTTATTCATGATCCGGTGCATTTCTCGATTATAATAGCATTTAGACCTAATTATTTTCCGCCTTCATTTCCTTCTACTAATGTTTAAATTTAATCTTATTAGTTGTTTGCCGTAATTTCGTTCCGGCATGTTTTTGGTGTGGGCATATCTTTTGTTTACCGTGATGCATTGTGGTCTCGTTGTCAGTCCATTTGGCGCGGGTCTCAATAGCAGACGTGTTGTGAATTAACTTAATCCTTTTTTAGTGTAATCTTGTTAATGTTAATTTCGTGATTTTTGGTAATGTCCTTGTGTTTTCCGCCGGCGTGCATATCTTTTTTATTTATTTTCTATCCAATTTTTTATTTTTTTTATTTTAAAGTTTAATTTAAATTCAATCCTTAATTTTTTGGCATGGCCTCAACATCTTCATGTCGGATCGTGATTGCATTTCCTTGCAATTTATCAAGCCCGTTCTCATTGTGTTGTGCATGTAAATTCTTTTTTAACCTTTGGGCTGTTAAATTTTATTTTATTTTAAATTAAGTCTTACCTCTTCTTGGCTTTTGCAAGCAAGCATGTTAGGCGCTATCTGGCCTTCTTGTAAATTTTGTGTGGATTGATGCATGTTCAGTTTGGGTGAAGGTTCTTTAAATTTTTTAATATTAAACCTATTGTTATTTTTTAATTCTTTGGTTGTGGCATTATTTCACCGAGGGCAGTTCCGTTGGTTTTTGGGGGGTGTTTGTACGATAGCCTGTGTGTGTTGTCCCCTTCTCCATCTTCCTTCCACTCCTTTGGAGCTCTTCTGTTGGGACATGTCATCTGGAGGTGATGTTGCTGCGGAAGTGACCCGGACCCCTGAATACAGGTAAGTTGGCCCATCCACGTTTCCCGTACTCGTCCCATTCTGGTAAGCAAAGCGTTGGTTATCGAGTAACCGACGTGCTGCTGGCCAGTGCCGTCCAACAATGCTGCTAAGGGGGGTAGCATTTTACGTCTGCTATTGAGACCCGCGCCAAATGGACTGACAACGAGACCACAATGCATCACGGTAAACAAAAGATATGCCCACACCAAAAACATGCCGGAACGAAATTACGGCAAACAACTAATAAGATTAAATTTAAAAAGATGGTATATTGGCTTTCACGGCCGGTGAATTAAAACTCAGCAATTCTTCTAGGTGTGTGCCGTGTCTTGTGTGGGGTTTCGCCCAGGACACCAAGCTAGGCTCATCGGCGGGCTCTTGGTGTCCCCGCCCGGACCCCCACAGGAGTGACGAACTGCGCGCCACATCCCTTTATATAAGGTGCAACTGCACCACTTGACTACGAGAACTAAAAGCTCAAGCAGCCTTAACCTCCCTATGAAGGCTTCCAAAAAGATGGTATATTGGCTTTCACGGCCGGTGAATTAAAACTCAGCAATTCTTCTAGGTGTGTGCCGTGTCTTGTGTGGGGTTTCGCCCAGGACACCAAGCTAGGCTCATCGGCGGGCTCTTGGTGTCCCCGCCCGGACCCCCACAGGAGTGACGAACTGCGCGCCACATCCCTTTATATAAGGTGCAACTGCACCACTTGACTACGAGAACTAAAAGCTCAAGCAGCCTTAACCTCCCTATGAAGGCTTCCAAGAAGATGGTATATTGGCTTTCACGGCCGGTGAATTAAAACTCAGCAATTCTTCTAGGTGTGTGCCGTGTCTTGTGTGGGGTTTCGCCCAGGACACCAAGCTAGGCTCATCGGCGGGCTCTTGGTGTCCCCGCCCGGACCCCCACAGGAGTGACGAACTGCGCGCCACATCCCTTTATATATAAGGTGCAACTGCACCACTTGACTACGAGAACTAAAAGCTCAAGCAGCCTTAACCTCCCTATGAAGGCTTCCAAAAAGATGGTATATTGGCTTTCACGGCCGGTGAATTAAAACTCAGCAATTCTTCTAGGTGTGTGCCGTGTCTTGTGTGGGGTTTCGCCCAGGACACCAAGCTAGGCTCATCGGCGGGCTCTTGGTGTCCCCGCCCGGACCCCCACAGGAGTGACGAACTGCGCGCCACATCCCTTTATATAAGGTGCAACTGCACCACTTGACTACGAGAACTAAAAGCTCAAGCAGCCTTAACCTCCCTATGAAGGCTTCCAAAAAGATGGTATATTGGCTTTCACGGCCGGTGAATTAAAACTCAGCAATTCTTCTAGGTGTGTGCCGTGTCTTGTGTGGGGTTTCGCCCAGGACACCAAGCTAGGCTCATCGGCGGGCTCTTGGTGTCCCCGCCCGGACCCCCACAGGAGTGACGAACTGCGCGCCACATCCCTTTATATAAGGTGCAACTGCACCACTTGACTACGAGAACTAAAAGCTCAAGCAGCCTTAACCTCCCTATGAAGGCTTCCAAAAAGATGGTATATTGGCTTTCACGGCCGGTGAATTAAAACTCAGCAATTCTTCTAGGTGTGTGCCGTGTCTTGTGTGGGGTTTCGCCCAGGACACCAAGCTAGGCTCATCGGCGGGCTCTTGGTGTCCCCGCCCGGACCCCCACAGGAGTGACGAACTGCGCGCCACATCCCTTTATATAAGGTGCAACTGCACCACTTGACTACGAGAACTAAAAGCTCAAGCAGCCTTAACCTCCCTATGAAGGCTTCCAAAAAGATGGTATATTGGCTTTCACGGCCGGTGAATTAAAACTCAGCAATTCTTCTAGGTGTGTGCCGTGTCTTGTGTGGGGTTTCGCCCAGGACACCAAGCTAGGCTCATCGGCGGGCTCTTGGTGTCCCCGCCCGGACCCCCACAGGAGTGACGAACTGCGCGCCACATCCCTTTATATAAGGTGCAACTGCACCACTTGACTACGAGAACTAAAAGCTCAAGCAGCCTTAACCTCCCTATGAAGGCTTCCAAAAAGATGGTATATTGGCTTTCACGGCCGGTGAATTAAAACTCAGCAATTCTTCTAGGTGTGTGCCGTGTCTTGTGTGGGGTTTCGCCCAGGACACCAAGCTAGGCTCATCGGCGGGCTCTTGGTGTCCCCGCCCGGACACCACACAAGACACGGCACACACCTAGAAGAATTGCTGAGTTTTAATTCACCGGCCGTGAAAGCCAATATACCATCTTTTTGGAAGCCTTCATAGGGAGGTTAAGGCTGCTTGAGCTTTTAGTTCTCGTAGTCAAGTGGTGCAGTTGCACCTTATATAAAGGGATGTGGCGCGCAGTTCGTCACTCCTGTGGGGGTCCGGGCGGGGACACCAAGAGCCCGCCGATGAGCCTAGCTTGGTGTCCTGGGCGAAACCCCACACAAGACACGGCACACACCTAGAAGAATTGCTGAGTTTTAATTCACCGGCCGTGAAAGCCAATATACCATCTTTTTGGAAGCCTTCATAGGGAGGTTAAGGCTGCTTGAGCTTTTAGTTCTCGTAGTCAAGTGGTGCAGTTGCACCTTATATAAAGGGATGTGGCGCGCAGTTCGTCACTCCTGTGGGGGTCCGGGCGGGGACACCAAGAGCCCGCCGATGAGCCTAGCTTGGTGTCCTGGGCGAAACCCCACACAAGACACGGCACACACCTAGAAGAATTGCTGAGTTTTAATTCACCGGCCGTGAAAGCCAATATACCATCTTTTTGGAAGCCTTCATAGGGAGGTTAAGGCTGCTTGAGCTTTTAGTTCTCGTAGTCAAGTGGTGCAGTTGCACCTTATATAAAGGGATGTGGCGCGCAGTTCGTCACTCCTGTGGGGGTCCGGGCGGGGACACCAAGAGCCCGCCGATGAGCCTAGCTTGGTGTCCTGGGCGAAACCCCACACAAGACACGGCACACACCTAGAAGAATTGCTGAGTTTTAATTCACCGGCCGTGAAAGCCAATATACCATCTTTTTGGAAGCCTTCATAGGGAGGTTAAGGCTGCTTGAGCTTTTAGTTCTCGTAGTCAAGTGGTGCAGTTGCACCTTATATAAAGGGATGTGGCGCGCAGTTCGTCACTCCTGTGGGGGTCCGGGCGGGGACACCAAGAGCCCGCCGATGAGCCTAGCTTGGTGTCCTGGGCGAAACCCCACACAAGACACGGCACACACCTAGAAGAATTGCTGAGTTTTAATTCACCGGCCGTGAAAGCCAATATACCATCTTTTTGGAAGCCTTCATAGGGAGGTTAAGGCTGCTTGAGCTTTTAGTTCTCGTAGTCAAGTGGTGCAGTTGCACCTTATATAAAGGGATGTGGCGCGCAGTTCGTCACTCCTGTGGGGGTCCGGGCGGGGACACCAAGAGCCCGCCGATGAGCCTAGCTTGGTGTCCTGGGCGAAACCCCACACAAGACACGGCACACACCTAGAAGAATTGCTGAGTTTTAATTCACCGGCCGTGAAAGCCAATATACCATCTTTTTGGAAGCCTTCATAGGGAGGTTAAGGCTGCTTGAGCTTTTAGTTCTCGTAGTCAAGTGGTGCAGTTGCACCTTATATAAAGGGATGTGGCGCGCAGTTCGTCACTCCTGTGGGGGTCCGGGCGGGGACACCAAGAGCCCGCCGATGAGCCTAGCTTGGTGTCCTGGGCGAAACCCCACACAAGACACGGCACACACCTAGAAGAATTGCTGAGTTTTAATTCACCGGCCGTGAAAGCCAATATACCATCTTTTTGGAAGCCTTCATAGGGAGGTTAAGGCTGCTTGAGCTTTTAGTTCTCGTAGTCAAGTGGTGCAGTTGCACCTTATATAAAGGGATGTGGCGCGCAGTTCGTCACTCCTGTGGGGTTTCCGGGCGGGGACACCAAGAGCCCGCCGATGAGCCTAGCTTGGTGTCCTGGGCGAAACCCCACACAAGACACGGCACACACCTAGAAGAATTGCTGAGTTTTAATTCACCGGCCGTGAAAGCCAATATACCATCTTTTTGGAAGCCTTCATAGGGAGGTTAAGGCTGCTTGAGCTTTTAGTTCTCGTAGTCAAGTGGTGCAGTTGCACCTTATATAAAGGGATGTGGCGCGCAGTTCGTCACTCCTGTGGGGGTCCGGGCGGGGACACCAAGAGCCCGCCGATGAGCCTAGCTTGGTGTCCTGGGCGAAACCCCACACAAGACACGGCACACACCTAGAAGAATTGCTGAGTTTTAATTCACCGGCCGTGAAAGCCAATATACCATCTTTTTGGAAGCCTTCATAGGGAGGTTAAGGCTGCTTGAGCTTTTAGTTCTCGTAGTCAAGTGGTGCAGTTGCACCTTATATAAAGGGATGTGGCGCGCAGTTCGTCACTCCTGTGGGGGTCCGGGCGGGGACACCAAGAGCCCGCCGATGAGCCTAGCTTGGTGTCCTGGGCGAAACCCCACACAAGACACGGCACACACCTAGAAGAATTGCTGAGTATTAAATTTAAACATTAGTAGAAGGAAATGAAGGCGGAAAATAATTAGGTCTAAATGCTATTATAATCGAGAAATGCACCGGATCATGAATAAATTACAATGTCAATCCCAAGATTGACAAAGGAATATAAATCATAATTTAAACGTAAAATAAATTGGAAATGTGTCTCCACAAGGTACGAAGAAAAGAGCACAGAATTAAAATAAACCAGGAAACGTAATAAAAACAACAATAAAATAGGACCTATAAAACCAAAGGGGAACAGAAATAAAATATTACTATAAGAAGATATCGGAGCTCCATAACAATAAAATAATTAAATAAATTAAATTAAAAAAAAACGTACCTTACATCCTTCTCCGTGGAGACACAAAAATAATAAAATAATTTACACATAATTTTATGTTATTACATGTGCTTCACAAAAAAATGGCAAACCCCGGCACATGCGTTGTTTGGGTCACAATCACAGGTCACATTCCACACCACTTCACGGCGAAACGATGAAAATTCATAGCCCGAAGAGAACAGGCAATTCCTTTTTCTAGAATATATATATATATTTTGTAGAGAATGAGGGCTTAAAGCCCCCATTAGTGGAGACACCTTTTACGACCAGATAGCTTGATGTTTACTTCACGACCTCTAATGGACTCCACAAAAATGGCGGAGAATCGCTCGTCATTTATCGAACTGTCTTCATGTAAATAAATATTGTCCAATCAGAGAAAGACACATCAAAACAACAATGTCATTAATAAGTTCATAATTTGGCGGTATCAAGAATACACACCGTTCTTCGTTTTATGACGTAGAATCATAATTGTCTTTCAATTATGTCATGCGTATATAGAGTTTATAAGGCGAAGCCCACACCACCTATTGGGGAGAAACAGGAACTACTTGCAATCTCTCCAAGACCGACAGGCGCTACCATCTCGTGTTCAGAATGGGAAACAAGTCACCAGGCGGTCGTTTCAAACTTCAAGAACAGCGTCCCTGATTAAATACATGTTTGAAATGGTAGAGACGTGCCCTTGCACGTATCAATTATTAAGACGTTTCTTGCATTGGTTGTGCGAAAAGTCACCCGTAGTACCCTTGAAGTTCGGGATTCGATTCTCCTACCATGTACTAAATGGAATAATCGAATTTGCGACGTATGGCCCCGATTGGTACGGCGTTGTGTTTATTTAATTATTATTAAGACATTTCTAGCTTTGGTTATGCGAAAAGTCACCCGTAGTACCCTTGAAGTTCGGGATTCGATTCTCCTACCATGTACTAAATGGAATAATCGAATTTGCGACGTATGGCCCCGATTGGTACGGCGTTGTGTTTATTTAATTATTATTAAGACGTTTCTTGCATTGGTTATGCGAAAAGTCATCCGTAGTACCCTTGAAGTTCGGGATTCGATTCCCCTCCCATGTACTAAGTGGAGTACTCGAATTTGCGATTTATGCCCCGGAACCGTACGGTGTTGTGTTTATTTAATTATTATTAAGACGTTTCTTGCATTGGATATGCGAAAAGTCACCCGTAGCACCCTTGAAGTTCGGGATTCGATTCCCCTACCATGTACTAAATGGAATAATCGAATTTGCGATTTATGACCCGGAACCGTACGTTGTTGTGTTGATTTAATTATTATTAAGACGTTTCTTGCATTGGTTATGCGAAAAGTCACCCGTAGTACCCTTGAAGTACGGGATTCGATTCTCCTACCATGTACTAAATGGAATAACCGAATTTGCGACGTATGGCCCCGATTGTTACGGCGTTGTGTTTATTTAATTATTATTAAGACGTTTCTTGCATTGGATATGAGAAAAGTCACCCGTAGCACCCTTGAAGTTCGGGATTTGATTCCCCTACCATGTATTAAATGGAATAATCGAATTTGCGACGTATTGTCCCGATTGGTACGGCGTTGTGTTTATTTAATTATTATTAAGACGTTTCTTGTATTGGATATGCGAAAAGTCACCCGTAGTACCCTTGAAGTTCGGGATTCGATTCTCCTACCATGTACTAAAATGGAATAATCGGATTTGCGACGTATGGCCCTGATTGGTACGGCGTTGTGTTTATTTACGAATTTGCGACGTATGGCCCCGATTGGTACGGCGTTGTGTTTATTTAATTATTATTAAGACGTTTCTTGCATTGGGTATGCGAAAAGTCACCCGTAGCACCCTTGAAGTTCGGGATTCGATTCCCCTACCATGTACTAAATGGAATAATCGAATTTGCGACGTATGGCCCCGATTGGTACGGCGTTGTGTTTATATAATTAGTATTAATACGTTTCTTGCATTGGTTATGCGAAAAGTCACCCGTAGCACCCTTGAAGTTCGGGATTCGATTCCCCTCACATGTACTCATTGGAATAATCGAATTTGCGATTTATGACCCGGAACCGTACGTTGTTGTGTTGATTTAATTATTATTAAGACGTTTCTTGCATTGGTTATGCGAAAAGTCACCCGTAGCACCCTTGAAGTTCGGGATTCGATTCCCACACCATGTACTAAGTGGAATACTCGAATTTGCGATTTATGCCCCGGAACCTTACGGTGGTGTGTTGATTTAATTATTATTAAGACGTTTCTTGCATTGGTTATGCGAAAAGTCACCCGTAACACCCTTGAAGTTCGGTATTCGATTCCCCAAACATGTACTCATTGGAATAATCGAATTTGCGATTTATGACCCGGAAAAGTACGTTGTTGTGTTGATTTAATTATTCTTAAGACGTTTCTTGCATTGGTTGTGCGAAAAGTCACCCGTAGTACCCTTGAAGTTCAGGATTCGATTCTCCTACCATGTACTAAATGGAATAATCGAATTTGCGACGTATGGCCCCGATTGCTACGGCGTTGTGTTTATTTAATTATTATTAAGACGTTTCTAGCATTGGTTATGCGAAAAGTCACCCGTAGTACCCTTGAAGTTCGGGATTCGATTCTCCTACCATGTACTAAATGGAATAATCGAATTTGCGACGTATGGCCCCGATTGGTACGGCGTTGTGTTTATTTAATTATTATTAAGACGTTTCTTGCATTGGTTATGCGAAAAGTCATCCGTAGTACCCTTGAAGTTCGGGATTCGATTCTCCTACCATGTACTAAATGGAATAATCGAAATTGCGACGTATGGCCCCGATTGGTACGGCGTTGTGTTTATTTAATTATTATTAAGACGTTTCTTGCATTGGATATGCGAAAAGTCACCCGTAGTACCCTTGAATTTCGGGATTCGATTCTCCTACCATGTACTAATTGGAATAATCGGATTTGCGACGTATGGCCCCGATTGGTACGGCGTTGTGTTTATTTAATAATTATTAAGACGTTTCTTGCATTGGATATGCGAAAAGTCACCCTTAGCACCCTTGAAGTTCGGGATTCGATTCCCCTCACATGTACTCATTGGAATAATCGAATTTGCGACTTATGACCCGGAAACGTACGTTGTTGTCTTGATTTAATTATTATTAAGACGTTTCTTGCATTGGTTGTGTGAAAAGTCACCCGTAGTACCCTTGAAGTTCGGGATTCGATTCTCCTACCATGTACTAAATGGAATAATCGAATTTGCGACGTATGGCCCCGATTGGTACGGCGTTTGTGTATATTTAATTATTATTAAGACGTTTCTAGCATTGGTTATGCGAAAAGTCACCCGTAGTACCCTTGAAGTTCGGGATTCGATTCTCCTAACATGTACTAAATGGAATAATCGAATTTGCGACGTATGGCCCCGATTGGTACGGCGTTGTGTTTATTTAATTACACACATCAAAAAAAGTTTTGCATCACCTCGGTTCCCAGATCTCCGGCATATAGACGTTGACTGTGTATATTGTATCCAAGATACAGTCCCTTTGACTGTTCATAGATGTCACTAAAACTGCTCAAAGATGTAAACAACCATGCATGAGCAGGGCCTATTAGACGGAGGGGGTACGACAGCCGATCAGTTCCAGTCATTCCACCAGGACGAAGGTACGCTGCTCATGTTGTCTGTAGTTCTACCATGCCTAGAAGGTCAATACCGCAGTTCGATCGCGTCCGCATTGTTACTTTGTGTCAAGAAGGGCTCTCAACAAGGGAAGTTTCCAGGCGTCTCAGAGTGAACCAAAGCGATGTTGTTCGGACATGGAGGAGGTACAGAGATACAGGAACTGTCGATGACAGGCCTCGCTGAGGCCGCCCAAGGGCTACTACTGTAGTGGATGACCGCTACTTACGGATTGCCGCTCGGAGGAACCCTGACAGCAATGCCACCATGTTGAATAATGCGTTTCGTTCAGCCACAGGACGTCGTGTTTCAATTCAAACTGTACGCAATAGGCTGCATGATGCGCAACTTCACTCCCGACGTCCATGGCGAGGTCCAGCTTTGCAACCCCGACACCATGCAGCGCGGTACAGATGGGCCCTACAACATGCTGAATGGACCCCACAGAATTGGCATCACGTTCTCTTCACCGATGAGTGTCGCATATGCCTTCAACCAGACAATCGTCGGAGACGTGTTTGGAGGCACCCTGGTCAGGCTGAACGTCTTAGACACACTGTCCAGCGAGTGCAGCAAGATGGTGGTTCCCTGATGTTTTGGGGTGGCATTATGTGGGGCCGACGTACGCCACTGGTGGTCATGGAAGGCTCCGAAACGGCTTTACGATACCTGAATGACATCCTCCGACCCATAGTGCAACCATATCGGCAGAATATTGGAGAGGCATTTGTCTTCATGGACGACAATTCTCGACCTCATCGTGCACATCTTGTGAATGCGTTCCTTCAAGATAACGACATCGCTCGACTACAGTGGCCAGCATGTTCGCCAGACATGAACCCTATCGAACATGCCTGGGATATGTTGAAAAGGGCTGTTTATGGACGTCTTAACCCACCAACCACTCTGAGAGATTTACGCCGCATTGTCGTTGAAGAGTGGGACAATTTGGACCAACAGTGTCTTGATGAACTTGTGGATAGTATGCCACGACGAATACAGGCATGCATCAATGCAAGAGGACGTGCTACTGGGTATTAGAGGTAGTGGTGTGTACTGCAATCTGGACCACAAATGCTGAAAGTCTAGCTGTATGATGGTACAACATGCAATGTGTGGGTCTCATGAGCAATAAAACGAGCTGAAATGTTGTTTGTGTTGATCTCTATTCCCTTTGTATTTAAAGGTTCCGGAACTCTTGGAACCGAGGTGATGCAAAACTTTTTTTGATGTGTGTATTATTAAGACGTTTCTTGCATTGGTTATGCGAAAAGACACCCGTAGTACCCTTGAAGTTCGGGATTCGATTCTCCTACCTTGTACTAAATGGAATAATCGAATTTGCGACGTATGGCCCCGATTGGTACGGCGTTGTGTTTATTTAATTATTATTAAGACGTTTCTTGCATTGGATATGCGAAAAGTCACCCGTAGTACCCTTGAAGTTCGGGATTCGATTCTCCTACCATGTACTAATTGGAATAATCGAATTTGCGACGTATGGCCCCGATTGGTACGGCGTTGTGTTTATTTTATTATTATTAAGACGTTTCTTGCAATGGATATGCGAAAAGTCACCCGTAGCACCCTTGAAGTTCGAGATTAGATTCCCCTACCATGTACTAAATGGAATAATCGAATTTGCGATTTATGACCCGGAACCGTACGTTGTTGTGTTGATTTAATTATTATTAAGACGTTTCTTGCATTGGTTATGCGAAAAGTCACCCGTAGTCCCCTTGAAGTTCGGGATTATTCTCCTACCATGTACTAAATGGAATAGGCTAATCGAATTTGCGACGTATGGCCCCGATTGTTACGGCGTTGTGTTTATTTAATTATTATTAAGACGTTTCTTGCATTGGATATGAGAAAAGTCACCCGTAGCACCCTTGAAGTTCGGGATTCGATTCCCCTATCATGTACTAAATGGAATAATCGAATTTGCGACCTATTGTCCCGATTGGTACGGCGTTGTGTTTATTTAATTATTATTAAGACGTTTCTTGTATTGGATATGCGAAAAGTCACCCGTAGTACCCTTGAAGTTCGGGATTCGATTCTCCTACCATGTACTAAAATGGAATAATCGAATTTGCGACGTATGGCCCTGATTGGTACGGCGTTGTGTTTATTTACGAATTTGCGACGTATGGCCCCGATTGGTACGGCATTGTGTTTATTTAATTATTATTAAGACGTTTCTTGCATTGGATATGCGAAAAGTCACCCGTAGCACCCTTGAAGTTCGGGATTCGATTCCCCTAACATGTAATAAATGGAATAATCGAATTTGCGACGTATGGCCCCGATTGGTACGGCGTTGTGTTTACTTAATTAGTATTAATACGTTTCTTGCATTGGTTATGCGAAAAGTCACCCGTAGCACCCTTGAAGTTCGGGATTCGATTCCCCTCACACGTACTCATTGGAATAATCGAATTTGTGATTTATGACCCGGAACCTTACGTTGTTGTGTTGATTTAATTATTATTAAGACGTTTCTTGCATTGGTTATGCGAAAAGTCACCCGTAGCACCCTTGAAGTTCGGGATTCGATTCCCACCCCATGTACTAAGTGGAATACTCGAATTTGCGATTTATGCCCCGGAACCTTACGGTGTTGTGTCGATTTAATTATTATTAAGACGTTTCTTGCATTGGTTATGCGAAAAGTCACCCGTAGTACCCTTGAAGTTCGGGATTCGATTCTCCTACCATGTACTAAATGGAATAATCGGATTTGCGACGTATGTCCCCGATTGGTACGGCGGTGTGTTTATTTAATAATTATTAAGACGTTTCTTGCATTAGATATGCGAAAAGTCACCCGTAGCACCCTTGAAGTTCGGAATTCGATTCCCCTCACATGTACTCATTGGAATAATCGAATTTGCGATTTATGACCCGGAACCGTACATTGTTGTGTTGATATAATTATTATTAAGACGTTTCTTGCATTGGTTATGCGAAAAGTCACCAGTAGCACCCTTGAAGTTCGGGATTCGATTCCCCTCCCATGTACTAAGTGGAGTACTCGAATTTGCGATTTATGCCCCGGAACCGTACGGTGTTGTGTTTATTTAATTATTATTAAGACGTTTCTTGCATTGGATATGCGAAAAGTCACCCGTAGCACCCTTGAAGTTCGGGATTCGATTCCCCTACCATGTACTAAATGGAATAATCGAATTTGCGATTTATGACCCGGAACCGTACGTTGTTGTGTTGATTTAATTATTATTAAGACGTTTCTTGCATTGGTTATGCGATAAGTCACCCGTAGTACCCTTGAAGTACGGGATTCGATTCTCCTACCATGTACTAAATGGAATAATCGAATTTGCGACGTATGGCCCCGATTGTTACGGCGTTGTGTTTATTTAATTATTATTAAGACGTTTCTTGCATTGGATATGCGAAAAGTCACCCGTAGCACCCTTGAAGTTCGGGATTCGATTCTCCTACCATGTACTAAAATGGAATAATCGGATTTGCGACGTATGGCCCTGATTGGTACGGCGTTGTGTTTATTTACGAATTTGCGACGTATGGCCCCGATTGGTACGGCGTTGTGTTTATTTAATTATTATTAAGACGTTTCTTGCATTGGATATGCGAAAAGTCACCCGTAGCACCCTTGAAGTTCGGGATTCGATTCCCCTCACATGTACTCATTGGAATAATCGAATTTGCGATTTATGACCCGGAACCGTACGTTGTTGTGTTGATTTAATTATTATTAAGACGTTTCTTGCATTGGTTATGCGAAAAGTCACCCGTAGCACTCTTGAAGTTCGGGATTCGATTCCCACCTCATGTACTAAGTGGAATACTCGAATTTGCGATTTATGCCCCGGAACCTTACGGTGTTGTGTTGATTTAATTATTATTAAGACGTTTCTTGCATTGGTTATGCGAAAAGTCACCCGTAACACCCTTGAAGTTCGGGATTCGATTCCCCTCACATGTACTCATTGGAATAATCGAATTTGCGATTTATGACCCGGAAAAGTACGTTGTTGTGTTGAGTTAATTATTATTAAGACGTTTCTTGCATTGGTTGTGCGAAAAGTCACCCGTAGTACCCTTGAAGTTCGGGATTCGATTCTCCTACCATGTACTAAATGGAATAATTGAATTTGCGACGTATGGCCCCGATTGGTACGGCGTTGTGTTTATTTAATTATTATTAAGACGTTTCTAGCATTGATTATGCGAAAAGTCACCCGTAGTACCCTTGAAGTTCGGGATTCGATTCTCCTACCATGTACTAAATGGAATAATCGAATTTGCGACGTATGGCCCCGATTGGTACGGCGTTGTGTTTATTTAATTATTATTAAGACGTTTCTTGCATTGGTTATGCGAAAAGTCATCCGTAGTACCCTTGAAGTTCGGGATTCGATTCTCCTACCATGTACTAAATGGAATAATAGAAATTGCGACGTATGGCCCCGATTGGTACGGCGTTGTGTTTATTTAATTATTATTAAGACGTTTCTTGCATTGGATATGCGAAAAGTCACCCGTAGTACCCTTGAAGTTCGGGATTCGATTCTCCTACCATGTACTAATTGGAATAATCGGATTTGCGACGTATGTCCCCGATTGGTGCGGCGTTGTGTTTATTTAATAATTATTAAGACGTTTCTTGCATTGGATATGCGAAAAGTCACCCTTAGCACCCTTGAAGTTCGGGATTCGATTCCCCTCACATGTTCTCATTGGAATAATCGAATTTGCGACTTATGACCCGGAAACGTACGTTGTTGTGTTGATTTAATTATTATTATTAAGACGTTTCTTGCATTGGTTGTGCGAAAAGTCACCCGTAGTACCCTTGAAGTTCGGGATTCGATTCTCCTACCATGTACAAATTGGAATAATCGAATTTGCGACGTATGGCCCCGATTGGTACGGCGTTGTGTTTATTTAATTATTATTAAGACGTTTCTTGCATTGGATATGCGAAAAGTCAACCGTAGCACCCTTGAAGTTCGAGATTCGATTCCCCTACCATGTACTAAATGGAATAATCGAATTTGCGATTTATGACCCGGAACCGTACGTTGTTGTGTTGATTTAATTATTATTAAGACGTTTCTTGCATTGGTTATGCGAAAAGTCACCCGTAGTACCCTTGAAGTTTGGGATTCGATTCTCCTACCATGTACTAAATGGAATAGGCTAATCGAATTTGCGACGTATGGCCCCGATTGGTACGGCGTTGTGTTTATTTAATTATTATTAAGACGTTTCTTGCAATGGATATGCGAAAAGTCACCCGTAGCACCCTTGAAGTTCGAGATTAGATTCCCCTACCATGTACTAAATGGAATAATCGAATTTGCGATTTATGACCCGGAACCGTACGTTGTTGTGTTGATTTAATTATTATTAAGACGTTTCTTGCATTGGTTATGCGAAAAGTCACCCGTAGTACCCTTGAAGTTCGGGATTCGATTCTCCTACCATGTACTAAATGGAATAGGCTAATCGAATTTGCGACGTATGGCCCCGATTGCTACGGCGTTGTGTTTATTTAATTATTATTAAGACGCTTCTTGCATTGGATATGCGAAAAGTCACCCGTAGCACCCTTGAAGTTCGGGATTCGATTCCCCTACCATGTAATAAATGGAATAATCGAATTTGCGACGTATGGCCACGATTGGTACGGCGTTGTGTTTATTTAATTAGTATTAATACGTTTCTTGCATTGGTTATGCGAAAAGTCACCCGTAGCACCCTTGAAGTTCGGGATTCGATTCCCCTCACATGTACTCATTGGAATAATCAAATTTGCGATTTATGACCCGGAACCGTACGTTGTTGTGTTGATTTAATTATTATTAAGACGTTTCTTGCATTGGTTATGCGAAAAGTCACCCGTAGCACTCTTGAAGTTCGGGATTCGATTCCCACCCCATGTACTAAGTGGAATACTCGAATTTGCGATTTATGCCCCGGAACCTTACGGTGTTGTGTTGATGTAATTATTATTAAGACGTTTCTTGCGTTGGTTATGCGAAAAGTCACCCGTAACACCCTTGAAGTTCGGGATTCGATTCCCCTCACATGTACTCATTGGAATAATCAAATTTGCGATTTATGACCCGGAAAATTACGTTGTTGTGTTGATTTAATTATTATTAAGACGTTTCTTGCATTTGTTGTGCGAAAAGTCACCCGTAGTACCCTTGAAGTTCGGGATTCGATTCTCCTACCATGTACTAAATGGAATAATCGAATTTGCGACGTATGGCCCCGATTGGTACGGCGTTGTGTTTATTTAATTATTATTAAGACGTTTCTAGCATTGGTTATGCGAAAAGTCACCCGTAGTACCCTTGAAGTTCGGGATTCGATTCTCCTACCATGTACTAAATGGAATAATCGAATTTGCGACGTATGGCCCCGATTGGTACGGCGTTGTGTTTATTTAATTATTATTAAGACGTTTCTTGCATTGGATATGCGAAAAGTCACCCGTAGTACCCTTGAAGTTCGGGATTCGATTCTCCTACCATGTACTAAATGGAATAGGCTAATCGAATTTGCGACGTATGGCCCCGATTGCTACGGCGTTGTGTTTATTTAATAATTATTAAGACGTTTCTTGCATTGGATATGCGAAAAGTCACCCGTAGCACCCTTGAAGTTCGGGATTCGATTCCCCTCACATGTACTCATTGGAATAATCGAATTTGCGACTTATGACCCGGAAACGTACGTTGTTGTGTTGATTTAATTATTATTAAGACGTTTCTTGCATTGGTTGTGCGAAAAGTCACCCGTAGTCCCCTTGAAGTTCGGGATTCGATTCTCCTACCATGTACTAAATGGAATAATCGAATTTGCGACGTATGGCCCCGATTGGTACGGCGTTGTGTTTATTTAATTATTATTAAGACGTTTCTAGCATTGGTTATGCGAAAAGACACCCGTAGTACCCTTGAAGTTCGGGATTCGATTCTCCTAACATGTACTAAATGGAATAATCGAATTTGCGACGTATGGCCCCGATTGGTACGGCGTTGTGTTTATTTAATTATTATTAAGACGTTTCTTGCATTGGTTATGCGAAAAGTCACCCGTAGTACCCTTGAAGTTCGGGATTCGATTCTCCTACCTTGTACTAAATGGAATAATCGAATTTGCGACGTATGGCCCTGATTGGTACGGCGTTGTGTTTATTTAATTATTATTAAGACGTTTCTTGCATTGGATATGCGAAAAGTCACCCGTAGTACCCTTGAAGTTCGGGATTCGATTCTCCTAACATGTACTAATTGGAATAATCGAATTTGCGACGTATGGCCCCGATTGGTACGGCGTTGTGTTTATTTAATTATTATTAAGACGTTTCTTGCATTGGATATGCGAAAAGTCACCCGTAGCACCCTTGAAGTTCGAGATTCGATTCCCCTACCATATACTAAATGGAATAATCGAATTTGCGATTTATGACCCGGAACCGTACGTTGTTGTGTTGATTTAATTATTATTAAGACGTTTCTTGCATTGGTTATGCGAAAAGTCACCCGTAGTACCCTTGAAGTTCGGGATTCGATTCTCCTACCATGTACTAAATGGAATAATCGAATTTGCGACGTATGGCCCCGATTGGTACGGCGTTGTGTTTATTTAATTATTATTAAGACGTTTCTTGCATTGGATATACGAACAGTCACCCGTAGCACCCTTGAAGTTCGGGATTCGATTCCCCTAACATGTACTAAATGGAATAATCGAAATTGCGACGTATTGTCCCGATTGGTACGGCGTTGTGTTTATTTAATTATTATTAAGACGTTTCTTGCATTGGTTATGCGAAAAGTCACCCGTAGCACCCTTGAAATTCGGGATTCGATTCCCCTCACATGTACGCATTGGAATAATCGAATTTGCGATTTATGACCCGGAACCGTACGTTGTTGTGTTGATTTAATTATTATTAAGATGTTTCTTGCATTGGTTATGCGAAAAGTCACCCGTAGCACCCTTGAAGTTCGGGATTCGATTCCCCTCCCGTGTACTAAGTGGAATACTCGAATTTGCGATTTATGCCCCGGAACCGTACGGTGATGTATTGATTTAATTATTATTAAGACGTTTCTTGCATTGGTTATGCGAAAAGTCACCCGTAACACCCTTGAAGTTCGGGATTCGATTCCCCTCACATGTACTCATTGGAATAATCGAATTTGCGATTTTTTGACCCGGAAACGTACGTTGTTGTGTTGATTTGATTATTATTAAGACGTTTCTTGCATTGGCTGTGCGAAAAGTCACCCGTAGTACCCTTGAAGTTCGGGATTCGATTCTCCTACCATGTACTAAAAGGAATAGGCTAATCGAATTTGCGACGTATGGCCCCGATTGTTACGGCGTTGTGTTTATTTAATTATTATTAAGATGTTTCTAGCATTGGTTATGCGAAAAGTCACCCGTAGTACCCTTGAAGTTCGGGATTCGATTCTCCTACCATGTACTAAATGGAATAATCGAATTTGCGACGTATGGCCCCGATTGGTACGGCGTTGTGTTTATTTAATTATTATTAAGACGTTTCTTGCATTGGTTATGCGAAAAGTCACCCGTAGTACCCTTGAAGTTCGGGATTCGATTCTCCTACCATGTACTAAATGGAATAATCGAATTTGCGACGTATGGCCCCGATTGGTACGGCGTTGTGTTTATTTAATTATTATTAAGACGTTTCTTGCATTGGATATGCGAAAAGTCACCCGTAGTACCCTTGAAGTTCGGGATTCGATTCTCCTACCATGTACTAATTGGAATAATCGGATTTGCGACGTATGTCCCCGATTAGTACGGCGTTGTGTTTATTTAATAATTATTAAGACGTTTCTTGCATTGGATATGCGAAAAGTCACCCGTAGCACCCTTGAAGTTCGGTATTCGATTCCCCTCACATGTACTCATTGGAATAATCGAATTTGCGACTTATGACCCGGAAACGTACGTTGTTGTGTTGATTTAATTATTATTAAGACGTTTCTTGCATTGGTTGTGCGAAAAGTCACCCGTAGTACCCTTGAAGTTCGGGATTCGATTCTCCTACCATGTACTAAATGGAATAATCGAATTTGCGACGTATGGCCCCGATTGGTACGGCGTTGTGTTTATTTAATTATTATTAAGACGTTTCTAGCATTGGTTATGCGAAAAGTCACCCGTAGTACCCTTGAAGTTCGGGATTCGATTCTCCTAACATGTACTAAATGGAATAATCGAATTTGCGACGTATGGCCCCGATTGGTACGGCGTTGTGTTTATTTAATTATTATTAAGACGTTTCTTGCATTGGATATGCGAAAAGTCACCCGTAGTACCCTTGAAGTTCGGGATTCGATTCTCCTACCATGTACTAATTGGAATAATCGGATTTGCGACGTATGTCCCCGATTGGTGCGGCGTTGTGTTTATTTAATAATTATTAAGACGTTTCTTGCATTGGATATGCGAAAAGTCACCCTTAGCACCCTTGAAGTTCGGGATTCGATTCCCCTCACATGTTCTCATTGGAATAATCGAATTTGCGACTTATGACCCGGAAACGTACGTTGTTGTGTTGATTTAATTATTATTATTAAGACGTTTCTTGCATTGGTTGTGCGAAAAGTCACCCGTAGTACCCTTGAAGTTCGGGATTCGATTCTCCTACCATGTACAAATTGGAATAATCGAATTTGCGACGTATGGCCCCGATTGGTACGGCGTTGTGTTTATTTAATTATTATTAAGACGTTTCTTGCATTGGATATGCGAAAAGTCAACCGTAGCACCCTTGAAGTTCGAGATTCGATTCCCCTACCATGTACTAAATGGAATAATCGAATTTGCGATTTATGACCCGGAACCGTACGTTGTTGTGTTGATTTAATTATTATTAAGACGTTTCTTGCATTGGTTATGCGAAAAGTCACCCGTAGTACCCTTGAAGTTTGGGATTCGATTCTCCTACCATGTACTAAATGGAATAGGCTAATCGAATTTGCGACGTATGGCCCCGATTGGTACGGCGTTGTGTTTATTTAATTATTATTAAGACGTTTCTTGCAATGGATATGCGAAAAGTCACCCGTAGCACCCTTGAAGTTCGAGATTAGATTCCCCTACCATGTACTAAATGGAATAATCGAATTTGCGATTTATGACCCGGAACCGTACGTTGTTGTGTTGATTTAATTATTATTAAGACGTTTCTTGCATTGGTTATGCGAAAAGTCACCCGTAGTACCCTTGAAGTTCGGGATTCGATTCTCCTACCATGTACTAAATGGAATAGGCTAATCGAATTTGCGACGTATGGCCCCGATTGCTACGGCGTTGTGTTTATTTAATTATTATTAAGACGCTTCTTGCATTGGATATGCGAAAAGTCACCCGTAGCACCCTTGAAGTTCGGGATTCGATTCCCCTACCATGTAATAAATGGAATAATCGAATTTGCGACGTATGGCCACGATTGGTACGGCGTTGTGTTTATTTAATTAGTATTAATACGTTTCTTGCATTGGTTATGCGAAAAGTCACCCGTAGCACCCTTGAAGTTCGGGATTCGATTCCCCTCACATGTACTCATTGGAATAATCAAATTTGCGATTTATGACCCGGAACCGTACGTTGTTGTGTTGATTTAATTATTATTAAGACGTTTCTTGCATTGGTTATGCGAAAAGTCACCCGTAGCACTCTTGAAGTTCGGGATTCGATTCCCACCCCATGTACTAAGTGGAATACTCGAATTTGCGATTTATGCCCCGGAACCTTACGGTGTTGTGTTGATGTAATTATTATTAAGACGTTTCTTGCGTTGGTTATGCGAAAAGTCACCCGTAACACCCTTGAAGTTCGGGATTCGATTCCCCTCACATGTACTCATTGGAATAATCAAATTTGCGATTTATGACCCGGAAAATTACGTTGTTGTGTTGATTTAATTATTATTAAGACGTTTCTTGCATTGGTTGTGCGAAAAGTCACCCGTAGTACCCTTGAAGTTCGGGATTCGATTCTCCTACCATGTACTAAATGGAATAATCGAATTTGCGACGTATGGCCCCGATTGGTACGGCGTTGTGTTTATTTAATTATTATTAAGACGTTTCTAGCATTGGTTATGCGAAAAGTCACCCGTAGTACCCTTGAAGTTCGGGATTCGATTCTCCTACCATGTACTAAATGGAATAATCGAATTTGCGACGTATGGCCCCGATTGGTACGGCGTTGTGTTTATTTAATTATTATTAAGACGTTTCTTGCATTGGATATGCGAAAAGTCACCCGTAGTACCCTTGAAGTTCGGGATTCGATTCTCCTACCATGTACTAAATGGAATAGGCTAATCGAATTTGCGACGTATGGCCCCGATTGCTACGGCGTTGTGTTTATTTAATAATTATTAAGACGTTTCTTGCATTGGATATGCGAAAAGTCACCCGTAGCACCCTTGAAGTTCGGGATTCGATTCCCCTCACATGTACTCATTGGAATAATCGAATTTGCGACTTATGACCCGGAAACGTACGTTGTTGTGTTGATTTAATTATTATTAAGACGTTTCTTGCATTGGTTGTGCGAAAAGTCACCCGTAGTCCCCTTGAAGTTCGGGATTCGATTCTCCTACCATGTACTAAATGGAATAATCGAATTTGCGACGTATGGCCCCGATTGGTACGGCGTTGTGTTTATTTAATTATTATTAAGACGTTTCTAGCATTGGTTATGCGAAAAGTCACCCGTAGTACCCTTGAAGTTCGGGATTCGATTCTCCTAACATGTACTAAATGGAATAATCGAATTTGCGACGTATGGCCCCGATTGGTACGGCGTTGTGTTTATTTAATTAATATTAAGACGTTTCTTGCATTGGTTATGCGAAAAGTCACCCGTAGTACCCTTGAAGTTCGGGATTCGATTCTCCTACCTTGTACTAAATGGAATAATCGAATTTGCGACGTATGGCCCTGATTGGTACGGCGTTGTGTTTATTTAATTATTATTAAGACGTTTCTTGCATTGGATATGCGAAAAGTCACCCGTAGTACCCTTGAAGTTCGGGATTCGATTCTCCTAACATGTACTAATTGGAATAATCGAATTTGCGACGTATGGCCCCGATTGGTACGGCGTTGTGTTTATTTAATTATTATTAAGACGTTTCTTGCATTGGATATGCGAAAAGTCACCCGTAGCACCCTTAAAGTTCGAGATTCGATTCCCCTACCATATACTAAATGGAATAATCGAATTTGCGATTTATGACCCGGAACCGTACGTTGTTGTGTTGATTTAATTATTATTAAGACGTTTCTTGCATTGGTTATGCGAAAAGTCACCCGTAGTACCCTTGAAGTTCGGGATTCGATTCTCCTACCATGTACTAAATGGAATAATCGAATTTGCGACGTATGGCCCCGATTGGTACGGCGTTGTGTTTATTTAATTATTATTAAGACGTTTCTTGCATTGGATATACGAACAGTCACCCGTAGCACCCTTGAAGTTCGGGATTCGATTCCCCTAACATGTACTAAATGGAATAATCGAAATTGCGACGTATTGTCCCGATTGGTACGGCGTTGTGTTTATTTAATTATTATTAAGACGTTTCTTGCATTGGTTATGCGAAAAGTCACCCGTAGCACCCTTGAAATTCGGGATTCGATTCCCCTCACATGTACGCATTGGAATAATCGAATTTGCGATTTATGACCCGGAACCGTACGTTGTTGTGTTGATTTAATTATTATTAAGATGTTTCTTGCATTGGTTATGCGAAAAGTCACCCGTAGCACCCTTGAAGTTCGGGATTCGATTCCCCTCCCGTGTACTAAGTGGAATACTCGAATTTGCGATTTATGCCCCGGAACCGTACGGTGATGTATTGATTTAATTATTATTAAGACGTTTCTTGCATTGGTTATGCGAAAAGTCACCCGTAACACCCTTGAAGTTCGGGATTCGATTCCCCTCACATGTACTCATTGGAATAATCGAATTTGCGATTTATGACCCGGAAACGTACGTTGTTGTGTTGATTTGATTATTATTAAGACGTTTCTTGCATTGGCTGTGCGAAAAGTCACCCGTAGTACCCTTGAAGTTCGGGATTCGATTCTCCTACCATGTACTAAAAGGAATAGGCTAATCGAATTTGCGACGTATGGCCCCGATTGTTACGGCGTTGTGTTTATTTAATTATTATTAAGATGTTTCTAGCATTGGTTATGCGAAAAGTCACCCGTAGTACCCTTGAAGTTCGGGATTCGATTCTCCTACCATGTACTAAATGGAATAATCGAATTTGCGACGTATGGCCCCGATTGGTACGGCGTTGTGTTTATTTAATTATTATTAAGACGTTTCTTGCATTGGTTATGCGAAAAGTCACCCGTAGTACCCTTGAAGTTCGGGATTCGATTCTCCTACCATGTACTAAATGGAATAATCGAATTTGCGACGTATGGCCCCGATTGGTACGGCGTTGTGTTTATTTAATTATTATTAAGACGTTTCTTGCATTGGATATGCGAAAAGTCACCCGTAGTACCCTTGAAGTTCGGGATTCGATTCTCCTACCATGTACTAATTGGAATAATCGGATTTGCGACGTATGTCCCCGATTAGTACGGCGTTGTGTTTATTTAATAATTATTAAGACGTTTCTTGCATTGGATATGCGAAAAGTCACCCGTAGCACCCTTGAAGTTCGGTATTCGATTCCCCTCACATGTACTCATTGGAATAATCGAATTTGCGACTTATGACCCGGAAACGTACGTTGTTGTGTTGATTTAATTATTATTAAGACGTTTCTTGCATTGGTTGTGCGAAAAGTCACCCGTAGTACCCTTGAAGTTCGGGATTCGATTCTCCTACCATGTACTAAATGGAATAATCGAATTTGCGACGTATGGCCCCGATTGGTACGGCGTTGTGTTTATTTAATTATTATTAAGACGTTTCTAGCATTGGTTATGCGAAAAGTCACCCGTAGTACCCTTGAAGTTCGGGATTCGATTCTCCTACCTTGTACTAAATGGAATAATCGAATTTGCGACGTATGGCCCTGATTGGTACGGCGTTGTGTTTATTTAATTATTATTAAGACGTTTCTTGCATTGGAGATGCGAAAAGTCACCCGTAGTACCCTTGAAGTTCGGGATTCGATTCTCCTAACATGTACTAATTGGAATAATCGAATTTGCGACGTATGGCCCCGATTGGTACGGCGTTGTGTTTATTTAATTATTATTAAGACGTTTCTTGCATTGGATATGCGAAAAGTCACCCGTAGCACCCTTGAAGTTCGAGATTCGATTCCCCTACCATATACTAAATGGAATAATCGAATTTGCGATTTATGACCCGGAACCGTACGTTGTTGTGTTGATTTAATTATTATTAAGACGTTTCTTGCATTGGTTATGCGAAAAGTCACCCGTAGTACCCTTGAAGTTCGGGATTCGATTCTCCTACCATGTACTAAATGGAATAATCGAATTTGCGACGTATGGCCCCGATTGTTACGGCGTTGTGTTTATTTAATTATTATTAAGACGTTTCTTGCATTGGATATACGAAAAGTCACCCGTAGCACCCTTGAAGTTCGGGATTCGATTCCCCTACCATGTACTAAATGGAATAATCGAATTTGCGACATATTGTCCCGATTGGTACGGCGTTGTGTTGATTTAATTATTATTAAGACGTTTCTTGCATTGGTTATGCGAAAAGTCACCCGTAGCACCCTTGAAATTCGGGATTCGATTCCCCTCATATGTACGCATTGGAATAATCGAATTTGCGATTTATGACCCGGAACCGTACGTTGTTGTGTTGATTTAATTATTATTAAGATGTTTCTTGCATTGGTTATGCGAAATGTCACCCGTAGCACCCTTGAAGTTCGGGATTCGATTCCCCTCCCGTGTACTAAGTGGAATACTCGAATTTGCGATTTATGCCCCGGAACCGTACGGTGATGTATTGATTTAATTATTATTAAGACTTTTCTTGCATTGGTTATGCGAAAAGTCACCCGTAACACCCTTGAAGTTCGGGATTCGATTCCCCTCACATGTACTCATTGGAATAATCGAATTTCTGATTTATGACCCGGAAACGTACGTTGTTGTGTTGATTTGATTATTATTAAGACGTTTCTTGCATTGGCTGTGCGAAAAGTCACCCGTAGTACCCTTGAAGTTCGGGATTCGATTCTCCTACCATGTACTAAATGGAATAATCGAATTTGCGACGTATGTCCCCGATTGGTACGGCGTTGTGTTTATTTAATTATTATTAAGACGTTTCTTGCATTGGATATGCGAAAAGTCACCCGTAGTACCCTTGAAGTTCGGGATTCGATTCTCCTACCATGTACTAAATGGAATAATCGAATTTGCGACGTATGGCGCCGATTGGTACGGCGTTGTGTTTATTTAATTATTATTAAGACGTTTCTTGCATTGGTTATGCGAAAAGTCACCCGTAGTACCCTTGAAGTTCGGGATTCGATTCTCCTACCATGTACTAAATGGAATAATCGAATTTGCGACGTATGGCCCCGATTGGTACGGCGTTGTGTTTATTTAGTTACTATTAAGACGTTTCTTGCATTGGATATGCGAAAAGTCACCCGTAGTACCCTTGAAGTTCGGGATTCGATTCTCCTACCATGTAGCCTACTAATTGGATTAATCGAATTTGCGACGTATGGCCCCGATTGGTGTTGCGTTGTGTTTATTTAATTATTATTATTAAGACGTTTCTTGCATTGGATATGCGAAAAGTCACCCGTAGTACCCTTGAAGTTCGGGATTCGATTCCCCTACCATGTACTAAATGGAATAATCGAATTTGCGATTTATGACCCGGAACCGTACGTTGTTGTGTTGATTTAATTATTATTAAGACGTTTCTTGCATTGGTTATGCGAAAAGTCACCCGTAGTACCCTTGACGTTCGGGATTCGATTCTCCTACCATGTACTAAATGGAATAATCGAATTTGCGACGTATGGCCCCGATTGTTACGGCGTTGTGTTTATTTAATTATTATTAAGACGTTTCTTGCATTGGATATGCGAAAAGTAACCCGTAGTACCCTTGAAGTTCGGGATTCGATTCCCCTCCCATGTACTAAGTGGAATACTCGAATTTGCGATTTATGCCCCGGAACCTTACGGTGTTGTGTTGATTTAATTATTATTAAGACGTTTCTTGCATTGGTTATGCGAAAAGTCACCCGTAACACCCTTGAAGTTCGGGTTTCGATTCCCCACCCTTGTAGGTACTAAATGGAATCATCGAATTTGCGGTGTATGGCCCTGATTGGTACGGCGTTGTGTTGATTTAATTAGTATTAAGACATTTCTTGCATTCGATATGCGAAAAGTCACCCGTAGCGGTCTTCAAATCCCCCTTTCATCTGATGGTGTGGATATGTCACACCTTGCGCCGCAACAGTATGTCTCTGTGTTCTTCTTTCTCGCGATATTCTTTGCGTTCATCGGGTAACAGATGACTGCTGTCCCCTTTCGTGTACTTCCGGTACTTCATTTGTTCGCAGGCGCGAGCCCACCGTACGCATGCGCGCGATGGGCTCGCGCCTGCGCATTGGTGTGTCTTACGGACTTTTAATATATCTCGGCCTCAGCCGTCACCACAAAGAACGAATATCCAAGCTCTGAGATGCACTGATCCGGGTTTACTTATACTTTCGTTTGATTTGCAAAAAAATTTGGTACTGCCAAAGGTAGCAGATCAACAGGCTTATTACAGCAGACAGCTCTATTTGCACAATTTTACAGTGGTCCAAGGAACATCACATGCTCATCTCACACCTAGAAACTGTTTCAGTTACGTCTGGACTGAAGACCAGTTTCCCAAAGGAGCTAACCAGGTATCCTCTGCTTTGTATCATTGCTTGCAGGCTATAGATACGTCCGCATTCAGTAAAGTCAGACTAGTGGCCGATGGATGCGGCGGACAAAATAAAAATAAAGTCCTTCTCTCCATGTGCATGAAGTGGCTACTGACAGCACCGGGCAATATCACCGAACTTGAGCTTTACTTCCCTGTCAGAGGACATTCTTTCATTCCCCCTGATAGGGTATTTGGAATTTTAGAGAAGGCCTTCAAACGACAGGAAGTGATACCCAATCCTGAAGGTTATCTGGAAATCATGAATGACACCACCACTTTATTTAAAGCAGCATTGGACTTCCAAATGTTGGACTGGCATAAGGAGGCTAATACTAAACTTAAGCCAACTGGATCCTGGCATTTCATGATCTCAACTTCAAAACGCATACTTCTGAAGCGTCATAAAAAATAAAGAAGAAATATTAGTTAGAGGTGAACAGTTTTACAAGAGCGACATTGGTTGTTGGAGATGCCTTACTAAAAAGAATTGTTCTGTAGCAGATATAATTCCTCAAGTTATCACACCAGGAAATCTCAGGAAAGTGGGTCCTGCAAAACTAAAAGACGTTGAGAATCTGCTGACAACACACTATGGAGAGCAGTGGAGACATCTTAAGGAATTACAGTACTACGAAGAGGTGCTGTCAAGAACAGAAGAATCAGTTCCTGCGGAAGATGATAATCCTTTGTGTGAACCTGTGGAGGAAGAAGTAGTCCTGCGTATTTAAAGAAAAAGGACAAAAGTCGCATGTAACAAGGTGTTCCTGAAGTTTCATTTTTAATTTATGTACCTTTGTTAGTCTGAAAATTCTGAAGTATAAAATGTAAAGTTCTAGCCAAGTAAAGTGCTCATTTAAGGGATTGTATTTTTCATAGTTAGTAAAATTAGTGATTAAAATGAAGTAATATCCATAAAACCTTCATGTTTCCATGTTTTTTCAAGTCAGTGTGTGCAGTTTCCACATCCTATTACATCAAACCCAGCAATCTCCATGTTATTACTCCAAACCCAGCAATCTCCATACTTTAAATGCATATTACATCATATATACAGGGCTTACTTCAAATGTGTGTCAGAAAATGTACTCTTATAGGTCCAATTAAGTGTTAGAAACAGAAGTACACTTTCAAAATGCAGGGGAAATTAGTGCAACAGTTTTTGGCCTCTGCTGCAAAATCATCAAAGATGGAGATTGCTGGGTTTGAAACTAGCCCCCTCATGTGTTCTTCACAATCAAGAAGTTCGGAATAAATTTAAAGAATTTAATTTAATAGATTATTAAGCTGAAAAATGAACAATAAATTCATAATAAAATGTTATGAAATGAGTGCACCTGGTTAATCAGGCCTAAACTCGACTGAAAATGAAGTCACACATGACATGGAATAGCCATGCATAAACTCCACTCCACAATCATACTACTCAAAATGAAAAAATAAAATAGATGGCAAAGTGTTTAAACTGGACTATCTACCTTGCAACGCTACATGAAAAGTAGATTCTCTACCTGGCTGGAGATTCTCGAAGGCAATATGGAGCGTGAAGATGCCCACCATCTGATTCCACCATGGTATAGCAGGACTACACGGTTCCATTCCAATTTCCAATGAACGCGCTGGGGATCCCTTACTCCAATGTCCCAAGTCCACTGGTAGTAAACGAACTGCTTCCTCGTCTCGGAAATTGTCCTAGCCCGAATTTCGAATAGTTCCAGGCCGGTTCGGAAATACAACACGCGCGCGAATGCAACATTTCGATAAGCAAGTGAACACATGACGGTAGCCTGAGTTATTTTTGGCTGCATGTTACCAAAAGTTCATGTTGCACAAGCCAATAGCCCGCGTCGCGAATATGCTATGATCCACTTCGCAAACGGCATCGTGGTTACTCGTGACGTCCGCTGCATTTGCTTGGAGAGCGATGTCCACACTAAAATGCCTAGCCGCTCATGGCTAATATGCTTATATGCATTCTAAATATCTCCCCCAACACCTCGGACTTCCAAGCACTGTACATTGTTAAAAAACTTCACTCGGAATGTAGTTGATATTTAGTTGCAATAGTCTTGGCGTGAGAAAAGATAGCACGCCTTCTCAGTATGCATAGGCTTCAGAAACAAGCCTCCTTTATGTATCACTGCATTTCGCTCCGTAGCTCGTGAAAAGAGTGATTCCACTAACAGAATACTGCCCGCATACAATGCCAGGCGCTCTGACGACTGAAGTTCTCATTCGACACTGAACTTTTATTATAATGACCTTATAAATGTCAACTAGCACAGCCGTGAACTCAAAATAGCTTGACACTTCTTCCAGCCGAAACAACATTACGATACAAGTTCTGCTTAGGCGTGAATTCGTCTGAGTTGAAACGAGTTCTGTCAGTCGCGCACCTGTGTCGGCCTGCAGGAGGCAACTGGCTCACTGGCTCTACCGCGCATAACGAGACGATCTCTCTGAGACAGGTCGATACATAAATCTATATTCTTGATGTTACAGATGCCATTACTAAAAAGCACGACTGCATTGTCCCTCTCTGCTGTAAAATCGAACTCCAGTATATACTTGACATCATATCTGTATCTCATTTCCAAATAAAAAATTCAAATGTAAATGTCAATCTCCCACTACTGCCAGCTCAAGGACACCTGCGCATCCTCGCAGCCTACGAGCGAAACACTCTCCTCCGAAGGTTGTTGATGAGACAACAGCCGAGCAAACGATCACATGGCTATGCGCGCTCTCAAAACTAGGTCAAAACCTGCCGTGTGGTGTAGCTGTTCGTATAGGTACATGTACCGTAAATCAGGCCGAATAAAAGAAAACGGTACATCTCTCTCCTAACACCTCAAATAAAAGTTGGCTCGACTTTTATTTCATCATTCCAGATATTCCCGCTACAATACATGGCTACATACAGAGTTAAACTAACTTCTTGTAGTATCTGCGCATGTTCTTGGCGTTGAAGCGACCTATAATATCCCTTCCATCTATGTTGGTGACTTCATAACAATTGTTCCCAAAGCATCGAGCTATTCGGAACGTTTCCTCGGCTACAGTTCCTCTAGCCTCTTCCTTGTCTCTCTTTCTTGGTATATCCCAATGGTAGTGCAGAATTACCTTTTATCTCTAATTTTTTGTTCCTCCTTTTCTTTTATCTTTATCTTTATCTCTTTCTAGGGTTATTTCTCTACTATCCTGGCGACTAGTACTTGCATGAGCATCATTTATTGTATCCTTTCTCTTATCATCTCTCTTTCTTCGTCCTTCCACATCGGACTTTCCCTGCTCCCCTCTGAGCCTTTCCTGGTCTCTCCTTCGATAAAACTCTTCCGTCCTATAGTTCTTGTACCTGCTGTACCCCTGACGTGGCTGTAATTAGTGTCATAAGGCGCATCACGATAATTGTTACGGTTCTTGCCGTAGTCCTTTCTATAGATATTTCGTTCCCCATAACGTCTCTGCCACGGTGGTTCCGTGTATTCCCTATACTGGTTTTGGTATCTCTCATCCTTTTGGTAGTGGTTTCGAGTTTGCCCTATCCTCTCCGGATTCCTCTGATCGGATATGACCTGATCCGTTTGCTGGGTTCGGTTCATTACTACCGTGTTGATCCCTTTAGACTCCTGTCGACTAGCACGCGATATGATAGGTGTTGACATTGCGTTTACGTGGTCCAAACGACGTAGCAAGTCGTCCATCCTGGCTAAGTCAGTCACTCCTGATGAAATTATTGACTTTCTGACATCCACGGGAAGTTGCTTCGATATAGCTTCTACTAACTGACCCTCGGTCATCGGGGGTTGCAAAACCGCAGTTTCGAGAGCTGACACGCAAAGTACTCCGCGTAGCTTGTGGGACCTGTATTTGCATACTTTCTCGAGTAAACTTCTGACCTTATATTCTGTTGCACTTCAATGCTCCAGAATCTTTTGATGAATGCGTCAGCAAACTCCTCGAAATTATTGAAGGTGTACCTAAACGCCTTATACCACTGAAGTGGGGCATCAGTCAAATAGCGCTCCACTACTCTAAGTTCGCGTTCGTGTGGCACCTGCGATTCCACGAAGTAATCCCTTAATCCACGAATAAATTCGAGAGGGGTAGTCCCATCTAAATTACTGAATTTGCGAGGTTTATCCCCAAAATTTCTAATAACAGTGATGTTGGACGCTCTTTCAACAGGCCTGTGTATATAACCTCCTGTATTGACGTTAGTGTACCCACATGGTTGTAGTTGCGTGAAATGGGGCTGAGTCAAATTGGGTTGAGTTGGACCAAACCGTTCCGCAACTCTATACTGAGGACTAATCCCAATGTCAGGAGACTCATGTGGCAAAGCTTCATCTCTTTCCTGTAATCTAGGTTCCATTTGATCTAAAGCAGCATGCAAGTCGCTGTTCCAGCTTGACCTTAATTGCTCCTTAATACTTTCTACGTTAACATTCCCCCCAAGGTTAATGGTTTTTTAATTGTGCTCGAATTGCATTTAATTCCGAAGTTTTCTTTTCCCTGTCTTCGTTCAGTTCTATCTTGTTCTGATCCACCTTAACCTCAATGGACTTTAATTTATTTTCTAGACTGGTTAAATTATCTGTTTGAGAAATTTGAAGAACAGTAATCTTCTTATCGACATCCTCCCTCACATCTAATATTTCTTTATTAGCTTTCAATTCGCTAGTGGCAAGTTTTTGTTCCATTTCCTGTTTCATCTCATTGAAAGAATCTTCATTAATCCTAAGCATAACATTTCTTAACAAGTCTATGTTTTCTTTAACAATTGCCTTAAGATCTATGTCAAAGTCATCTTTCATTAATTTATTATGATCACTGACTTGAACTCGAAAAGTATTCATTTCAGTTCTCAATTGATCTATGGAAGCCTGAGTATTGATAGTGTCGTTAGTGAATTGTAGTTGCAAAGCTTCCAAATTATCCTTTGCCAACCGTTTACTGATATCTAAATCTAATTTAATTTCCATTTGGAAATCTTTATTACTTTTCTCTATTTCATTAATCTGGATTTGCATAAGGTTTTGATTAGCTTCTACAATGCTAACTTTAGACTGGATGTTAGTTACATCTTCCTGTACATTAGTGACTTTAACTTCAATAATATTTTGACATGTTTGCATCTGGTTCTGACTAGCCTGCATTTGACTTTGACTGGATTCAACCTTAACAATTTTCGACTGAATGTTATCAATGTCTGCTCCTATTTTTGTTTGACTGGATTCAACCTTAACAATTTTCGACTGAATGCTATAAATGTCTGCTTCTATTTTTGTTTGACTACTCTGCATTTGACTTTGACTGCTCTGCATTTGTTTTATACTAATCTGCATTTGACTTTGACTAGATTGCATTTGTTCTTCACTAGTTTGCATTTGTTCTAGACTAGTCTGCGTTTGATTTTGACTGGATTGCATTTGATTTTGCCTAGCTCTAAGGTCCCTGTTGCAGGACTGAAGGTCATTTAAAGAGCCTTTAATACTCTCTGCAAGAGCATCTTGGATCTGCATCTGTTCCTGAAGCAGTTTATAAAGCTTCTCAATCTCACTAGGAGATCCTTTCCCATCGTTCTCAGACATATCAAATATATATATATATATATATATATATATATATATATATATATATATACCACACAAAAGCTGAAACACATGGACACCACTCCACCAAACAAAACATAGACATCACACAGTAAACCACATTTGCCATGATACGAACTTCTTGATTGTGTTGCGTTAACTTAAAATATAATTAAAATTATCAATCAGTGCTCAATGTTAGAATCGAGGAATTCCCAGAACCTACTCGTACTATTTGTGATGATTTATATCAGTATATATCCTAAGTATTCCTATTATGACCATCTTTGAATTAATGAAAATGGTTTTACATTTAAAATGGGCTCAGAAATACCCATCCGCCGGATGCAAGAAAATGGGACACATTGAGTGCAACTCACCCACGAGCTACATCACAACGCCCTACTCGACTGATCAAGTCAATTCAGTTTTTCAGAGAATGTCTTTCATTGATCTTGGCTCTAGTCGTATATTATTTCCAAGTCAGTGTAGCACCACTTAAAAATCCACAAAATCTATCAATGGTTGCAATTCTACACGTATACCGTGTAGGTCGAGAATACTCTTACTTGCTTTATTCACGAATGAATTCCAATATCTTGTGCTAAAAACATTGGTGAACCATTATCTCCCGACGTTCATTCAACGAGTTCACAATTGATCGCTGTAATGTTGTCGGAATTGACTAGCATATAACGTCACCACGTGTTCGAAAGAAAGATTCGAAACGATCATGAAATGGCGTCATATCACCAGTCAGATGCCCTTCCACGAGGTTCGACATCTATAATGGCCTCAGACTATGTTCCCGTCTCTGGTATTCCAGTTTTCTCGAGTCCATCATCTGTATGCCATTTTACTCAATTGGCACCTCCCATAAAGACACGATATCTCTATTCGATGCCCCTTAAGTTTGGGCCGCCAATTTACTGTGCCCGAAATACCTACCTTTTACCTGTTGAAATCCATCGATGGTAGCTGGATCGTAGGTCCTGAAAACCCCCCCGGCTTAGAAAAGTCCCCAAATCCTACCGACAGGGAAAAGGAGTAATAGGGTGCAGTAAAACCTAACAGAGGTGGCATTAAGCACGACCAAAGCATAACAGCGAACAGCTCTAAGAACACGAGAATCGTGGGCAAACACCCTCTCAGGAGTGTGGGAAACTCTAGAAATATCTAGCTGTGGCCCCCCTTAATGCGACCTCTTTATACTTCTGTAAATCATCACATCACGCGATTAAAAGAACTGACAAAATATTTATTTCAAAAGAAATCTGACAGAAGGTCAGACCAAATTGTCCTTGACTGGATACAAACAAAGAAACTGGGCTCTAGAATCATGCCAATAAATGCATTAACAGTCCCCATGGACCAAGAGTACATTTAACCCTCAATAGAAATTGTTAATCATGTGAACAATAGAAAAACCAAAAAAAAAAAAAAGATAAATCACCTTAATGGTTCTTCCACCTATTCCAACATTAGAGAACACGTGAATTATTTCAGATATATATATACATATTTACTTATTTACAGCGAAATCATTATTTATGTTATTACACCCTCAGATGTAAATGCCTTTCCAAACATGTAATTCTGCACTCCTTATCTGCTTTGTCAAAATTGAAATTGCATAACTCATATTGCCTTAGCAATGTATTCAAAATTTATTTTTTATCAATCAAGCACTCAAGTTAAAAAGACGTGAAATTCGTAATTCAGAATCTCTAAAGATTCAATAATATTTCAGTATGAATGTACTTATTTAAATTCATCCAGAATTTAAAATATAACTATCGTGAATCATATCTAGCATTGCCTAAATCTTATAAACTGAGCACAACCGAAGAATTAATTAAATGGGGATGCCACACAAAAACAAACTCTGAGGCTTGACAAAAGAATTACTGTCATAATAATGGTCACTCATGACCTCGATTTCAGAATACGGTGGGCATTACCACCAACATTACCAAGTTTATATTTTATAATCGCATTACACATGATGCTTTTACTAGCATTTTAATATGAACGTACTTCAACGAGTACCACCGTAAATATATAACACGCCCATTGACGTTTCTTCACACACTATCACCCACATGGTGATTATTTTATTCGATAACTAGTGATCAGACATGATCAGCTGTGTTTCTTAATTATTATGATTTCTCAATCCAATGCAACATAAATTTAACATGAGTGGCTACTTAATCAAGTGCACTGGATCACAAAAAGCTTGCCTTACAGAGTTGTATTCACAGTCACATAAGAATTCATTTCCCCTTAAAGTTAATCCCTGGGATCTGTCTCGTAAAAGATTCTTGTTCTTCAAATAGTTCTCTAAAGCAATGTTCTAAACAAAACAAAAACTCGAAATACTGAATCAAAGTTCGGTTATAGCAATATTAATAAATATAAAAATTAACGAGGTGTATCCAAGTACACGTGACTACAAAATCGAACGTTAACGTTGATCAGACAAAAATAGAAATGTCCCCTCAAGAGAATTCACGAAAATCAAACTGAATCTACAGCATGTATCCAGATAACGACTCCAGTTAAATTCTGTTGACACATTAGAATTGCAGTATGACCTCGCTTACCCTCAAGAGAAAAGAAAATTCCCATTCTAAAAGAATGATCAAATTCCGCATTCTATACTGTAATTTAATAATTATAATACATGAGCGCATAAGAAAAATTCGAAGCTCGCAATTGTCGAACACAAAAATAAAGGAACGATGACCCCTCAAGCCAAAGCTTGATGGAAAAAAATAGTAGCAATTCCCTATGAGAATAACGTAGGTTTCTTCCCCTACGAAGATGTGTTCTTCACAATCAAAAAGTTCGGAATAAATTTAATGAATTTAATTTAATAGATTATTAAGCTGAAAAATGAACAATAAATTCATAATAAAATGTTATGAAATGAGTGCACCTGGTTAATCAGGCCTAAACTCGACTGAAAATGAAGTCACACATGACATGGAATAGCCATGCATAAACTCCACTCCACATTCATACTACTCAAAATGAAAAAATAAAATAGATGGCAAAGTGTTTAAACTGGACTATCTACCTTGCAACGCTACATGAAAAGTAGATTCTCTACCTGGCTGGAGATTCTCGAAGGCAATATGGAGCGTGAAGATGCCCACCATCTGATTCCACCATGGTGTAGCAGGACTACACGGTTCCATTCCAATTTCCAATGAACGCGCTGGGGATCCCTTACTCCAATGTCCCAAGTCCACTGGTAGTAAACGAACTGCTTCCTCATCTCGGAAATTGTCCTAGCCCGAATTTCGAATAGTTCCAGGCCGGTTCGGAAATACAACACGCGCGCGAATGCAACATTTCGATAAGCAAGTGAACACATGACGGTAGCCTGAGTTATTTTTGGCTGCATGTTACCAAAAGTTCATGTTGCAGAAGCCAATAGCCCGCGTCGCGAATATGCTATGATCCACTTCGCAAACGGCATCGTGGTTACTCGTGACGTCTGCTGCATTTGCTTGGAGAGCGATGTCCACACTAAAATGCCTAGCCGCTCATGGCTAATATGCTTATATGCATTCTAAATATCTCCCCCAACACCTCGGACTTCCAAGCACTGTACATTGTTAAAAAAAACTTCACTCGGAATGTACTTGATATTTAGTTGCAATAGTCTTGGCGTGAGAAAAGATAGCACGCCTTCTCAGTATGCATAGGCTTCAGAAACAAGCCTCCTTTATGTATCACTGCATTTCGCTCCGTAGCTTTGTGAAAAGAGTGATTCCACTAACAGAATACTGCCCGCATACAATGCCAGGCGCTCTGACGACTGAAGTTCTCATTCGACACTGAACTTTTATTATAATGACCTTATAAATGTCAACTAGCACCGCCGTGAACTCAAAATAGCTTGACACTTCTTCCAGCCGAAACAACATTACGATACAAGTTCTGCTTAGGCGTGAATTCGTCTGAGTTTAAACGAGTTCTGTCAGTCACGCACCTGTGTCGGCCTGCAGGAGGCAACTGGCTCACTGGCTCTACTGCGCATGACGAGACGATCTCTCTGAGACAGGTCGATATATAAATCTATATTCTTGATGTTACAGATGCCATTACTAAAAAGCACGACTGCATTGTCCCTCTCTGCTGTAAAATCGAACTCCAGTATATACTTGACATCATATCTGTATCTCATTTCCAAATAAAAAATTCAAATGTAAATGTCAATCTCCCACTACTGCCAGCTCAAGGACACCTGCGGATCCTCGCGGCCTACGAGCGAAACACTCTCTTCCGAAGGTTGTTGATGAGACAACAGCTGAGCAAACGATCACATGGCTATGCGCGCTCTCAAAACTAGGTCAAAACCTGCTGTGTGGTGTAGCAGTTCGTTTAGGTACATGTACCGTAAATCAGGCCGAATAAAAGAAAACGGTACAGTACCATCCCGGCATTTGCCCGAAGACGAAGTGGGAAACCACGGAAAACCACTTCGAGGATGGCTGAGGTGGGAATCGAACCCCCTCTACTCATTTGGACCACCCGAGGCTGAGTAGACCCCGTTCCAGTCCTCATACCACCTTTCAAATTTCGTGGCAGAGCCGGGAATCGTACCCAGGAGCTCCGGGGCGGCAGCTAACCATGCTGACTGCTACACTACGGAGGCGACATAATTTAAAAATATACCGCAATATATTTGTTTATTTTAGAGACACTCTGCAAATCTAGAGGCCAAAAGCTTTCGTTAGAGTGCTCTACGAAGTAAATCGGTTCTGTCGTTCTCTCAATCTCATGGTAACAAAAATCATCTTACTGTTTTAAATATATAGATAGACAGATAACCCCTGGCACTACTGCCCATGAAGGATCTAGGCCTACCAAGCGAGCGCTGCCCAGCCATTTGGCCTGCAGATATTGGGGTAACGCGTGGTTAGTGCGTTGGGTCCCCTCGGCCGTTAATCTTGGATTTCGTGACCAGGGTGCTGCCTCACTGTCACACAGCTACTCAATTGTCATCACGAGGCTGAGTGCACCCTGTTCCAGCCCTCACGTCAGTTTCTAAAATCCCTGACGGAGCCAGGAATCGAATCCGGGGCGTCCGGGTGAGAGGCAGGCGCGCTATCCCATCACCACGGGGTCGGCAAATAATTATTATTAGCATTATATTATTATTATTAGTAGTAGTAGTAGTAGTAGTAGTAGTAGTAGTAGTAGTAGTATTCATTCAATTTCGCTAATCGGCCAACTGGGGACCACGATAAGCCTCATTTTACATTCTGGCATTTGTTCATTTTTCGCTTGATCCACATTGTCTACATGAGCTCGCTGTGTTTAGCACGACGTTCTTCTGTCCAAGTTTGCACCAGTTGTCCTTTTTTCTTCCCGGAAAGTACCAAACATCTTGATGGCTGCTCTATAAAGATTTCGGTCTTGTGCATCTTGTGCTCGTATCCCCATTTCTTTAAGATCTTTTTGGACGTTAACGTACCGTGGCATTGTCGTTTTTGGTTTTGAGTCAAAGATACTGAAGATACGTTTCGTCCATCGGGAGTCGATCATCCGTCGTATATGACCGTAGAAGCAAACTCTGCGTTTTCGCATTGTGTCTGTGATCTTCTCTATCTTAGAGTGTATTTCTTGCCTGGATTTTCTGATGTAGATGCCATTTTTGTAGTCCGGACCAAGTATGACGTGTAAGATCTTTCTTTCTTTTCTCTCTAACTTCGCGAGCAAACATTTCTCGGATAGGATAAGGCATTCAGATGCATATAGCGGTACTGGTTTGATGACAGTGTTGTAGTGACGAATTTTTGTGTTCATAGAAAGGCACTTTTTGTTATATATGTTATTATTATTAGCATTATATTATTATTTTATTTATTTATTTATTTATGTATTTAGGATCGTTTCAACCTCCTATTGTTTACGATTACACAACTTTCTTGACTGTTAATGTTCTTTCCTGTTACGCCAATACTCTTTCATTCCTTGGCTCACTCTTGTTCGTCCCTCGTCCGAGAACACCCTTTGAGTTATCTTGGGTTTCTCTACGGACAGATCTCTCACCTCCGCAATTTTCCTTCTAAACACTTTTCTGTTTGCAATATCTCCCTCCTCAATGCCACATTTTTTAAGATCCTGATAAACTTCTTTCAACCATGGTACTTGAGTCTTTCTCCTTTCCTGAAAAATAAGGATTTTGTTTGCTAGGCGTTCCGGTCCCATTCTTCTCAAGTGTCCATAGAAAGTTACTCGCCGTTTCCTCATAGATGTTGAAATGTTCTCGCATGTTTTATTATGAAATTCAGATACCGTCTAGATGGAACGTTGATCATATGGATGGTGAAATTCTTTTTGCAGTAATAGCACAAGGGAAACAAGTTCTGGAGGATTTGTTTCAACATAGCCCCGCGGGTTCTGCAGAGACCCTGGTTAGTTCGACCATAAATCTCATTGTTAAGGCTTGCGAAGCATCCATGCCCAAAAAAAGGATTTTTCCGAACAAACGGCCAGCCTATTGGTGGAATGTTGAAATAGCAGAGGCTCGACGGTTGTGTTTTCGATTAAGGAGAAGGGCACAAAGGCTCTGCAGAGATTCTGCAGAGTATGTAAATGCGATAGAATAGTGTAGAGTGGCGAGAAGGGCTTTTAAACGGGCCATTGCTCAAAGTAAGGCACATAAATGGAACGAGCTCATTAACTATCTAGATCAGGACCCATGGGGTCTGGGCTACAAAGTTGTCAATAAGAAGCTCGGCGGCATTATGGTGTCTACTGCTGCTAAGACGGCATACCAGAAGGAAGCTGTTATAGATGAGCTATTTCCTAATCATCCAGAGAGATTTCCCGATCACATTCCGGTATTGCATGATGATATTCCACTATTTACTAGAGAGGAATTACAATCTACAGCACGATCTTTTCCGAATAAGAAGGCACCAGGACCGGATGGTATTCCTGCTGAAGTATTAAAGGTTATATCCGAAGAGGAACCAGATGTTTTGCTGAACATGTATAATTGTTGTTTACTACAGGGAGTATTTGAGACCCCGTGGAAAGTGGCCAGGCTTGTGCTCATGCCTAAAGGCAAAGGAGATCCCACTACTGCTTCAGGTCAGAGACCTCGATGCATGTTGGGCATGGCTGGCAAACTGTTTGAGAAGATGATTAAAGGAAGGCTTCAGGCAGCGATTGTTTCTGCTGGAGGTCTGTCCCCCAAACAATACGGTTTTGTGAAGGGTAAGTCCACCATCAGCGCCATTGAAGAAGTGGCGATGGCTGTCAGATCCACTGAGCATGGAAACCACTTCTCTAGGTAAATGTGCTTACTGGTTACTCTGGATGTGAAAAATGCCTTCAATTCTGCCCGATGGATTGACATAATTGCTGCACTTGAAACAACATTTAACATTCCTCGCTACTTGACGTCTGTTCTGAGGAATTATCTTTCTGATCGTTGGATACGGTATGACACAGATGAAGGAGTCAAGTGTCGCAAGGTAACAGCGGTGTTAGGTTCTGATTTATGGAACGTAAATTATGACAGCATTTTATGGATGGAGATGCCAGAGGACACTTCTTTGGTAGGATATGCTGATGATCTTGTTGTGCTCATTATGGAGCGCTCCATGGAGGGTCTGCAACTTAAACTTAATCAGGTAATGCGGAGAGTTTCCACCTGGATGAATGAACATGGTCTCCAACTAGCAGTTCGTAAAACTGAACTAGTCCTTGCAACTAAGATGAGAGTTCCACGAGTTGTTCCAATGCTAGTAGATAATCAAGTGATAAAAACAGCTCCTGCTGTTCGTTACTTGGGTGTTATCATTGACAGCAAGTTAACCCGTTTCAGCCTAGCGTGCCATATATGGCACGCTGTAATCTTGGTACGATAATCATTTGGAATTAAGAGAATTTAAAATTTCTGTTGTTGTTTGCACTTACTTGTTGTATATACTGTGTAACTCAACTGTCATTATATATCATTTGCGTGCTTTGTTGTAGCATTGCATTATTGAAGTGAGAAGTGCGCGCCTTGATGAAAAGAAATGAATTCACAAAAATTGTTTTGCTCTTACTTAAGGACAACATAAATTATTCTTAGGAACTTTCTTTACATGATACGTACTGTGAAGTCCAACGTTTCAGTACAGTATGATGCTTTGTCTGATTGTTCATAATTGACTGAGATATTTAGAAACACATATAGCCGTGCCATATATGGCACACTAGGCAGATTAGTCGTTTTCACTTTTCGATTGGTTTAGTATGGCTGTACATGGATAGGCCTACCAGAGGGCGAATAAAATGGAAATGAGGTTTATGCCACCATCATAGAAACTCCTGACTCAAATATTGAATCAGATGAGGACTCTGCAGACGAAGATGCTGGTGGGCTGGTAACCAATCCTGGGCTTTGACAACTGCAGACAGGAGCAGAAGCAGTATTGCAGAACAAGGACTGCATAGTCGATGTTTCATCCTTTCCTCTCGATTCTACTGACCCACAAGTGAGCTCTCAGAGTTCTCAACTACCCTTTGATATTGATAAAAAGACATACCATGACTGGAAAGGGAGGATCTCACTGAAAGAAGACCAGTATTCCCCTGTAGTGACTGTACAACCTATAGAAACTTATAAAGAGCTTATAGATGTTTCGAAAACAGAGGCTTCTAATTATACTCTCTTCAAGAACTGTGCTGATCCAAAGATTTCAGTAATGTTTCAATGGAATCCTTATTCTGTGTGGGTACAATCCCCTTTCCGTTAGAAGGAACTACTGGGACTTGGGTGCTGACATGAGAAATGAAATTGCTTACCACCCTTGAGACGAGACTATAATGAGGTTTTTTTTACGCATGCGATAATACAGTTCAAATAAAGATAAATATTGTGATAAAATGTGGAAACTCTGGCTGCTCACAGATGCACTAAAAATGAAATTTATATCCAATTTTTGTCTAGAGCAAAACCTGTCTCATGACGAATGCATGGTAATATATTATGGCAGACTTGGCTGTAAACAGTTCCTAAAAGACAAACGTATTTTTTTGGGTACAAGGTATGGTTCTGAGTAGTAACCAAGGATACCTTGTAATTGTGAAGTGTACCAAGAGCAAAATCCTTGTAAAAATGAACATTACGAGAGGTTTCCGGTAAAGCTGCGGCGCTCTTGATTCAAGAGCAGACGAGTTTTCAGAGAAAGTAAAGCCCCTGGGATTCAGGTTCTATTTCGACAACATATTCACCTCTGCTGGGTTACAAACTCTCTTACGAGACTGAGGATGTGGTGGTGCAGGAACAATCTGCGAGAATCTCATCCCCAAAAAGAGTGAACTGATCCCGTCGAAGCAAATCGTTAGGAAGAACTATAGGGGTTACTATGAGTACAGGAGTAGTGAGGAGAATGGAACAATCATCATACAATGGCTGGAGAACTCTTATGTCACTATTGCTTCGACAAAGCATGGAGTTCAGTCAGTTTCTGACGAATTTCGGTACGGTACTCTAAACAGGAAAGAAAAAGAGAATATTTGTCCCTTGACCATGTGCGTTTGGAAAATATAAGCAGCATATGGGTGGAACTGACCAAATGGACGAAAACATTGGAATGTATAGAATACACATCCCAGAGAAAAAGTGGTGGTGGCCTATATTTATGGTTGATAGATGTGTCCATTCACAATGCTTGGGTCCTCTACCGGAAAACGGGGGTTGATCTGCGTCAGCTACAATAATTTAGAAGTCATATTGTGCAGTAATACCAGACATCGAACCCAATACTACCCAGAGAACCAGGTCGTCCTAGGAGCTCCGCAGGGTCTATCTGCGTAAAATAAGACATCAGGTATGGTGGGATGAACCATTTGCTGGCCATGGTTTTTGATTAAAAAAAAACAGAACCGCTGTGCTGCTGAAAACTGTCATGGTCGTCCCCGTACCATGTTCATCAAATGTGCAATAGGTCTGTGCATGGTGATTTTTGTACCATATCATACCAAATAAGGCAGTGGATGTAAGCAAACTAGAGATAAAGTACAGTGTTGTAATTTATTTCACATAGATAACTATATTGTATAATCTGCCTAGCGTGCCATATATGGCACATGCTGTATTATCCATGTTGCACTCTGTTTAAAACAAATGTCATTAAAGTACTGTAGAAATACGTTATAAACAGCTTTTGGTACTAATCTTAATTAGTTTATGTCAAAAAATAATTCAGGCAGAAACGGGTTAACATTCTGGAATTCTGCAAGGATTGTTAACAACTTTTCGCGGCTCATGGCTAATATTAGCGGCCCTTCACCCTTGAAGAGGCAATTGCTGATGAGAGTGGCGGAATCAGTTAATCTTTATGGTGCAGAGATTTGGTCAGTAGCTCTTGGCTCTGAGATATATAGGAAGCGGATAACGTCTGTTCACAGAAGAGCTGCCCTCAGAATTACTTCTGCCTATCGTACAGTGTCTGGACCGGCAGTGCTAGTAATAGCTGGGGCGATACCCATTTACATCCTGGCAAAGGAAAGGCGCCGTATATACTTGCGCAAAGGAGAGCATTCTAAGATACGCGTGAAGAGGGAGGAAAGAGACAGATTTCTTCTGGAATGGCAGGAAGAATGGGAACGTGAACATCGTGGCAGGTGGACCGCTAGGCTCATCAAGCAACTGAAGCCATGGTTGTCGAGGGAACATGGTGAGGTTAATTATTTCATTACCATGTTTCTCTCTGGCCATAGTTATTATGATGCATACCTCCATCGAATGGGAATTTCGCCAAGTTCACGGTGCCGTTTTTGTGATGATCAATGGGATGACGTTCAGCACACGTTCTTTGCTTGCTTGAGGTGGAGAAATCTTCGAAGGCTTCTGGAGACAAAAGTTGAAGTCATTACACCAGATAATGTGGTGGATAAAATGCTCAGCAGCAGAGAAAGTTGGGCACAGATTGCTGTCTACATCTCTGAGCTGCTGACAACAAGAAGAAAGAGGAGGAACCGAGAAGATTGGTTGATGAAGACAGTGAAGATGACGATGAGTGATTTCATTATCATCACGTTAAATGAAATTGACTGAGACCTCTGGTCGTAACAGTGGCTCCACCCTGAAGTAAGGCTGAACAGGCAGTTCCGGGGTGGCCTTAAGCCAAGTATAGGGTTTGTGGGTTTTTAGTAGATAAGAATCCTGCACAGTTGTAAGTCCGGAAGCTTGCAATCTGTCTTTTGAAGATTTCCCCACGGTTTCCCTCTAAAAACTAAAAAATAAAAATAAAATATATATATATTATTATTATTATTATTATTTTAAATATGGTACTAAACTTTATGATTTAAGTTTTGATTACGAGTTTGTATGTCATCTTGTGTGTTGTCCCTTGCCCTAGTTCCAGCGACCTTATGCTCGTGTGTCCCCGCACGGTGCGGCAATATGGTGATGCCTAATTTACGATCTGGACAAGATGAAGGCGTAAGTAGCATGTGTAATGAGGTTCAAGGCGTGCAGGTGGGCCAGCCGACAGCCACGTGTTCATCCCGCCATATGGACACGTGCGCGGTGTATGTCAGTCAGACAGCTGATATCAATAATTATATTATACATGCTAAGTTGTTCCTCTGTTCAAGAACTACTCAGCTGAGTAAATGCGCATCAGGCGGGTTACACATGAGGGGTGTAATCATGGGGAGGGTAGGAAACAAGGGGGTGATGCGAGGGGGCACAAGTCTACTCGCCCCACCCACCACACGTAATGTATATCGTTTCTGAATAGATCTAATAACAAACACCAACAAATCTTCTAGATTTTGCCCTCTCGATTGTGGGATTTCGTCCAGGTGTACTTAGGCTCATCGGCAGGCAGGCTCTTGGTTTTGTGCCCGTTTACACCGAAGTCCAACGACCACATATGCATTTTACCGAAAATCAGTCAGCACGAGATTCAAAATATCTCAGGGCGCCAAAAGGGTGAAAATTACAACAAAACAAGATCTAAATTGCCTTACTGATTTTCGGCTAGATGCAGTAATAAGGATAGAAGGGAGATTTGAAAATACCACAATTTCTAAAATAATCTCATTTTATTTATATTTAAAAATTTACTCTTAAAAAAATCAAAAATTGCATTTTGGATGAATTAAAAGTTTCATACATATTATGTACAAAATAGAATTTATTTATTTATTTATCGTATGAAGAATGCATGTAGATGGATTTTACATATATATATATATACAAAATGAATGGACAAATGTGCAGTCACAAGCTCGTACAATTTTATAATTCTAGGTCTAGTTGTTTGACCCATTCTACTGCTCCCTTCGATGTATGGTGGACGTCTATTATCGTTCCTTCGAAAGCTCGAAGAGGACAGTCAGCAACAATGTGAAGGATTGTCTGTAAGGAGGCACCACAGTCACAATTTGCAGAGCTAGCCCATCCCCATTTGTGCAGTAGGTAACCACATCTGCCTTGTCCAGTTCGAATCCGGTTGATGATCCTCCACTGTCGCCTGGGGAGGTCGAATCCTTGTATCCGCTTAGAAGGGTTCTCAACTAGATGTTTGTTGATTACTGAAGACTGCTCCCACTGTATTTTCCATGAATTGTTAACGTTGAAAGAGGATCCTTCAAGGTTGACTGCTGTGCGCCATGGTGGTTTCCTTGATTTCAAGCGTTGATGTTCTGCTTGTGCAATATCGTGATGAATGGGTAGCTGGGGATTCTGCTGAATGTTTTCCCATAAATTTAGGAGAGCATCTGATCTTCTTAGGGCTGGAGGTGGAATGTTGCTGAGAACAGGCAGCCATAGCGTGTTCGTGCTCCGAATACATCCCGTGATTATTCGCATTGCCTGATTGAGTTGCACATCTATCTTCTTAGTGTGAACACTATTGATCCAGGTTGGACAGCAGTATTCAGCAACAGAATACGATAGGGCTAAAGCTGTGGATCTTAGAACTTGAGTATTAGCTCCCCATGATGTACCAGCAAGTTTCTGAAGTATATTATTTCTAGTTTTGACTTTAGCAGCCACATTTGATAGATGCTGCTTAAATGTCAGAGTTCTGTCTAGTGTTATTCCCAAGTATTTTGGTGTACTGCAGTACGGTAACACTTGGCCTCTGAATTCGACTTCTGGTTTGTAATTAGATTGTCTGTTGCGTAGGTGAAATGCAGATACAACTGTTTTCTGAGGATTTAGGTGGAGGCACCATTTCTTGAAGTATACACCCAAGGCTTCCAGATCAGCGGATAAAGTAGTTTCAGCGTCAGAAAATTCGGAGCACTGAGTCACCAAACAAATGTCATCAGCATAAATGAATTTTCTTGAAGATGCTTCCGGTAAGTCGTGTATGTACAGACTGAAAAGGAGGGGAGCCAGGACAGATCCTTGAGGTAAACCATCGTTTAATGTAAACACCCTACTTCTGTCATTATCAGAGTAGATCTGGAAGTACCTATTTCTTAGCATATTGTTAAGTAAGGCCACAAGTTTACGACATGGGATAACACTCACAAATTTCAATAGGAGTCCTTCTCGCCAAACAGTATCATAGGCCGCTGACAGATCCAAAAAGGCAGCCACACTTATAGATTTCTTCTCATACCCATTCTCTATGTGCGTAGTGAGAGAAAGTACCTGATCGCTACAACTTCTCCCAGGTCTGAATCCTGCTTGCTCTATAGGAATGTGGTTGTTGATTGTTTCAAAAATTATATTATAGATCAGGCGCTCAAGAAGCTTGTATGTGACACTTAGAAGTGCTATTGGACGATAGTTTTCCACTTTTGTGGGATCTTTATTTGGTTTCAGTATGGCTATTATTTTTGTTTTCTTCAATTATCAACACATGAAACACTATTAGGTAGATTTCATTAGAAAGCTAACTATTGCAATGGGTCCCATGTTTCGACTTCCGGAAAATTTCGACATATCTTCGCGTTTCACATCCCCCAGACCCCAAAACCACCGTCAGTTCTAAAGTTTATACATAATTTATGTATGTATATATATGTATATATATGTATGTATATCAGTTTCTTGTGGACACGATAACTGCCGTAATTTTGCACCAATCACTTTGAATTTTTTACATAATATGTATCCCCTTAAAATCTCGGTCGAGTTCGTTAATGGGCAAAATCGGTCAAAGGGGGTGAAAATGGGAGGCTTTTTTCGAAAAAGTGAAATATCGCTATAACTCTCTTAATATCTGAAATATTGAATCCATTCAAAGTTCATACTATGTGTCGGACAAGGCCCTAAAATTTATGTTTGAAAAGTTTTTTGATAGCATCAACCATTGACCAAAGGGGTGGGAAAAAGTGGGTTTTTCGGGAAACATTAATCATATCTCTGTTAATAGGCACAATATCAAAACCGCACAAAATGGACAATATTCCTCCAATAATTACCTAAAACTTTTGTCTGAAAGAATTTTTGATATGACCCACCATTACGCCACGGGGTGAACAAAATGATTTAAATTATAAGAAAATGCCAAGTGCCAAGAGAGGTTGCCATGACAACTTTACTTTTAATTGATAAGGGATGAGCCATCAGCAGTTGCTATGACAACGCCACTGCACGAGATAACATTCAGTTTTCCATCTGTCTGTGGGAAGCGACTTCGGTATCGGAACTGGTAGCATGCTGAACTTCTATGCCCAAGGTCGCGGGTTCAAACCCGGCTGAAGTCGTCGGATTTACTAAGAGCGCTAAAAAACTGAGTTTGCTTTCCTTCGGAGGGGAAGTTCCTACGTTCGTTGCGAGTTGCTGATTGAGGTGGCATCTAGTAGCCAAGTTCACAGCTAGGTGTCGTTGACGGTAGTATTTTAGGTAGATTTCATTAGAAAGCTAACTATTGCAATGGGTACCATGTTTCGATTTCCGGAAAATTTCGACATATCTTCGCGTTTCACATCCCCCAGACCCCAAAACCACCGTCAGTTCAAAAGTTTATATATAACTAGCTGAAATACCCGTGCTTCGCTACGCGTCATAAATAAATTAAAATGTGAAGGTGACAGTTAAAACAGGGGATAGGCGAGGTGCTGCGCAGAGGGAGATTAAGGATGGAACATTTTGTCCAACTACACCGTTCGGCGTTGACCGTGTTTTATAGCACAAATTTAGGTTTTACTCGCTAACCGTTGGAGATACCTTTCGGATAGAAAATGTAATTTTAAACCTCGTATATGCCATCAAAAGTTTGCTATTTCTTAGTGTTCACTTTTTATTTGAAATGAAAATATGAAAGTTTGAAACCAAAGGGTGTAGTGACGTCACTAAAATGGTCGCCATCTTTAAATAGTGCAAAGTATTGAAATCAAAAGTAGCCTATATGTTAACCAGGTAAATCAGCTACTTCCATGTAAAATTCATATAAATCGGACCAGTGGTTCTTGCGTGATTGAGTAATACGCAGACACACACCATCTCATTTTAAGCCTCGCTTCGCTCGCGTCATAGCCGTGTCATATTGTTATTCAATGAAATTCAGGTTTAACGCCGTTAACACCCCTTTAGAACCCGAATATCCAAAAATCCCTCCTTAGTAGAATTTTTCGACACACAACAAATATATCCCCTTCTTCTAACTTTAATAGTTTTGGTTGGTCGATGTGAGTGAACATCCAAAAATCCTTCTTTAGTGGACGCTTTTCTTCCAGAATTTCACCCCTCCCCATAGGCCCCTTACATTGGATTTATGAAAAAACGGTCGAACACCTACTTATTTTAATTATTTATTCATTTATTTAGTTTTAAGCTGATTGAAACTCGGAGAAAATCAATCTCCTCGCCTATGTCGTTTAAGAGATACACGCTCCGTAAGGAATCTTTCTACCCCCACTTTTCATCCCTTTCACCTTATAATATGCACCACATCGAAAAACCATTAGACATGTGTCAGCTTATTTTTAATGATTAGTATATATGCCAAGTATCACATCCCCAAATGAAACCACTCGTGAGATATTGTTATTCAATGAAATGCACGTTTACCCCCTTAACAACTCTTTAGAACCTGAATATCCAAAACTCTTTCCTTAGTGGACGTTTTTGGCATACAACGAACATATCCCCAAAATTTCATGTTTCTAACTTCAATAATTTTGGCTGGGCGATGATGAGTGAGTGAGTCAGTCAGGACGTTTTCTTTCATTTATTTTTGAGAATTTCACCCCTCCCCATGAACCCCTTAAATTGGATTTATGAAAAAAAAACAGTCGAAAACCTATTTATGTATTTAAAGCTGTTTTTTCCCCTGAGTTTGATGAGTGAGTAAGTGAGTCAATCAGTTAGGACACTTCATTTCCTGTTTTCCCACCCCGCATTTCACCCCTCCCCATGGGCCCCTTAAATTGGATTTATGAAGAAATGGTCGAACACCTATTTACTTATTTTTTAAGCTGCTTTTTCCGTTGAATTTCAAACTTATCGCCTATGTTGAATAAGAGATTCAGTACATGCTCCGTTGAGAATCCTTCAACCCCCAATTTTCTCCCCTTTCACCTCATAATATACACCATATCGATAAACCCTTAGACATATGTCTGCTTATTTTGAATGATTAGTTTATAGCGTATGCCGAATATCACATCCCCAAATGAAACAACTCGTGAGATATTGTTATTCAACAAAATGCAAGTTTAACCCCCTTAACACCCCTTCAGAACATGAATATCCAAAAATCCATCCTTAATGGACTTTTTCGATATACAACGAACATATCTCCAAAATGTCAAGTTTCTAACTGCAATAGGTTCGCTGGGGGATGATGAGTGAATATCCAAAAATCCTTCCTTAGTGGACTTCTTTCCACAGAATTTCACCCCTCCCCATGAGCCCCTTAAATTGGATTTATGAAAAAAAACGATCGAACACCTATTTAGGCTACTAATTTTTCAAGCTGATTTTTCTCCCTGAGATTCATACATTTTGCCTCTGTCTTTTAAGAGATACTTGCTCCGTGAAGAATCCTTCAACACTCAGTTTTCACACATACACCTCATAATATACACCACGTCGAAAAACCCTCAGACATGTGTCTTCTTATTCTTAATGATGAGTTAATATGCCAAGTATCCCATCCCAAAGGAAACCAATCGGGATATATTGTTATTCAATTAAATGCAAGTCTATCCCCTTAACATCCCTTTAGAACCCGAATATCCAAAATTCCTTCCTTAGTGGACGTTTTCGACATACAACGAACATAGCCCCAAAATGTCATGTTTCTAACTTCAATAATTTTGGCTGGGCGATGATGAGTGGTTGAGTCAGACAGGACATTTTCTTTCATTTATTTTTCAGAATTTCACCCCTCTCATGAATCCCTTAAATTGGATTTAAGAAAAAAACAACGGTCGAACACCTATTTACCTATTTTTGAGCTGTTCTTCCCCCCTGAGTTTGATGAGTGAGTGAGTTAGGACACTTTCCTTCCTGTTTTTCCCCAGAATTTCACCACTCTCCAAGGGCCCCTTAAATTGGATTTACGAAAAAACGGTCGAACACCTATTTACTTACATTTTAAGCTGTTTTTTCCGCTGAATTCCAAACTTCTCGCCTATGTCGTTTAAGATATACACGCTCCATTAAGAATCCCTCAACCCCCAATTTTCACCCCTTTCACCTCATAATATACACCACATCGATAAACCATTAGACATATGTCTGATTATTTTAATGATTAGTTTATATACCGAATATCACATCCCCAAAGAAACAGCTCATGAGATATCGTTATTCAATGAAATGCACGTTTACCCCCTTAACACCTCTTTAAAACCCGAATAAACAAAAATCAATCCTTAGTTGACGTTTTCGACATACAGCGAACATATTCCCAAAATTTCATGTTTCTAACTTTAATAGTTTTCGCTGGGCGTGATGAGTGAGTGAGTCAGACAGGACATATTCTTTCAATTATTTTTACCAGAATTTCACCCCTCGCCATGGGCCCCTTAAATTGGATTGATGAAAAAACGCTTGAACACCTATTAACTTATTTTTTAACCTGTCTTTTCCCCCCTGAGTTTGATGAGTGAGTGAGTTAGTCAGTCAGTTAGGACACTATCTCTCCTTTTTCCCCCCAGAATTTCACCCCACCCCATTGGCCCCTTAAATTAATTTATGAAAATACGGTGGAACACCGATTTACTTGTTTTTTAAGCTGATTTTTTTTCGCTGAGTTTCAAATTTCTCGCCTATGTCGTTTAAGAGATAGGCCTACACGCTTCGTTAGGAATCCTTCAACCCCCACTTTTCACCCCTTTCACCTCATAATAATACACCACATCGAAAAACCCTTAGACACATGTCTGCTTATTTTTAATGATTAGTTTATATGCCGAGTAACACATCCACAAATGAAATCACTCGTGAGATATTGTTATTCAATGAAATGCAAGTTTAACCTCCTTAAGATCCCTTTAGAACCTGAATATTCAAAAATCCTCCCTTAGTGCATGGTTTTGACATACAACGAACATATCCCGAAAATGCCATGTTTCCAACTTCAATATTTTTGGCTGAGCGATGATGAGTGTGTGAGTGAGTCAGGACATTTTCTTTCAATTTTTTTCTTCAGGATTTCACCCCTCCCGATGAACCCCTTCAATTTGATTTATCAAAAAAACTGTCGAACACATATTTACTTATTTTTAAGCAGTTTTCCCCCTGAGCTTGAAGAGCGAGTGAGTCAATCGGTTAGGACACTTTCTTTCCTGTTTTTCCCCCAGAATTTCATCTCTCCCCATGGGCCCCTTAAATTGGATTTATGAAAAAAACGGTCAAACACCTATTTACTTATTTTTTATGCTGATTTTTTCCGCCAGTTTCAAACTTCTCGCCTATGTCGTTTAAGAGATACAGGCTCCGTTAGGAATCTTTCAACCCACACTTTTCACCCCTTTCACCTCATAATAATACACCACATCGAAGAACCCCCAGACATGTGTCTTCTTATTTTTAATGATGAGTTGTATCACATTCCCCAATGAAACCAATTGGGAGATATTGCTATTCAATAAAATGCAGGTCTACCCCCTTAACACCCCTTTAGAACCTGAATATCCAAAAATTCTTTCTTAGTGGGCGTTTGCGGCCCTTGAGGAAGCTGCATACCAAATTTCATTCCAATCCGTTGGGTGGTTTCTGAGATTTCGTGTTGAATATGTGAGTGAGTGAGTGAGTGAGTGAGTGAGTGAGTGAGTGGTATTTGACAAATATAGTAGACTAGCTGAAGTACCCGTGCTTCGCTACGCGTCATAAATAAATTAAAATATGAAGGTGACAGTTAAACAGGGGATAGGCGAGGTGCTGCGCAGAGGGAGATTAAGGATGGAACATTTTGTCCAACTACAGCGCTCGGCGTTGACCGTGTTTTATAGCACAAATTTAGGTTTTACTCGCTAACGGTTGGAGATACCTTTCGGATAGAAAATGTAATTTTTAACCTCGTACATACCATCAAAAGTTTGCTATTTCTTAGCGTTCTCTTTGTATTTGAAATGGAAATATGAAAGTTTTAAACCAAAGGGTGTAGTGAAGTCACTAAAATGGTCGCCATCTTTAAATAGTACAAAGTATTGAAATCAAAAGTAACCTATATGTTAACCAGGTAAATCAGCTACTTCCATGTAAAATTCATGTAAATCGGACCAGTGGTACTTGCATGATTGAGTAATACATAGACGCACATCATCTCATTTTTAGCCTCGCTTCGCTCGCGTTATAGTCGTGTCATATTGTTATTCAATGAAATGCAGGTTTAACCCCATTAACACCCCTTTAGAACCTGAATATCCAAAAATCCCTCCTGGGTAGACGTTTTCGACACACAACAAACATATCCCCAAAATATCATTCTTCTAACTTTAATCGTTTGGGTTGGTCGATGAGAGTGAACATCCAAAAATCCTTCCTTAGGGGACGTTTTTCTTCCAGAATTTCACCCCTCCCCATAGGCCCCTTAAATTGGATTTATGAAAAAACGGTCGAACACATATTTATTTTATTTATTTATTTATTTATTTTTAAGCTGATTGATTTCCTCCGAGTTTCAAACTCCTCGCCTATGTCGTTTAAGAGATACAGGGTCCGTTAGGAATCTTTCAACCCCCACTTTTCATCCCTTCCACCTCATAATATACACTACATCGAAAAACCATTAGACATGTGTCAGCTTATTTTTAATGATTAGTAGGCCTATATATGCCAAGTATCACATCCCCAAATGAAACCACTCGTGAGATATTGTTATTCAATGAAATGCACGTTTACCCCCCTTAACACCTATTTAGAACCTGAATATTCAAAACTCTTTCCTTAGTGGACGTTTTCGACATACAACGAACATATCCCCAGAATTTCATGTTTCTAACTTTAATAATTTTGGCTGGGCTATGATGAGTGAGTGAGTCAGTCAGGACATTTCCTTTCATTTATTTTTGATAATTTCACCCCTCCCCATGAACCCCTTAAATTGGATTTATGAAACAAACGGTCGAACACCTATTTACTTATTTAAAGCTGTTTTCCCCCTGAGTTTGATGAGTGAGTAAGTGAGTCAATCAGTTAGGACACTTTCTTTCCTGTCCCCCCCCCCCCCCAGAATTTCACCTCTCTCCAAGGGCCCCTTAAATTGGATTTATGAAAAAAAAACAGTCGAACACCTATTTACTTGTATTTTAAGCTGTTCTTTTTCCGCTGAATTTCAAACTTCTCGCCTATGTCCTTTAAGAGATACACGCTCCGTCAAGAATCCCTCAACCCCCAATTTTCACCCCTATCACCTCATAATATACACCACATCGATAAACCCTTAGACATATGTCTGATTATTTTTAATGATTAGTTTATATACCGAATATCGCATCCCCTAAGAAACAACTCATGACATATCGTTATTCATTGAAATGCACGTTTACCCCCTTAACATCTCTTTAAAACCCGAATAAACAAAAATCATTCCTTAGTTGACGTTTTCGACATACAGCGAACATATTCCCAAAATTTCATTTTTCCAACTTAAATAGTTTTCGCTGGGCGTGATGAGTGAGTGAGTCAGACAGGACATTTTCTTTCAATTATTTTTACCAGAATTTCACCCCTCCCCATGGGCCCCTTAAATTGTACTGATGAAAAAACGCTTGTACACCTATTAACTTATTTTTAAAGCAGTTTTTCCCCCTGAGTTTGATGAGTGAGTCAGTCAGTCAATCAGTTAGGACATTTTCTTTCCTGTCCCCCCCCCCACAGAATTTCACCCCTCCCCATGGGCCCCTTAAATTGGATTTATGATAAAACTTATTTACATATTTACTTATTTTTAAGCTGATTTTTTTCCGCTGAGTTTCAAACTCCTCACCTATGTCGTTTAAGACATACACGCTCCGTTAAGAATCTTTCAATCCCTACTTTTCACCCCTTTCACCTCATAATATACACCACATCGAAAATCCCTCAGACACGTGTCTTACATTTTAATGATGAGTTTATATTCCGTGTATCACATCCCCCAATGAAACCAATCGGGAGATATTGTTATTCAATGATATGCAGGTTTAACCCCATTATGACCCCTTTAGAACCTGAATATCCGAAAATCCTCCCTTAGTAGACTGTTTTGAAATACAATGAAACTATCCCCAAACTGTCATGTTTCTAACTTCAATAATTATGGCTGGGCGATGATGAGTGAGTGAGTGAGTGAGTGAGTGAGTCAGGACATTTTCTTTCAATTTTCTTTTTTCAGAATTTCACCCCTCCCCATGAACCCCTTAAATTTGATTTATGAAAAAAAAACTGTCGAACAGCTATTTACTTACTTTAAAGCAGTTTTCCCCCTGAGTTTGATGAGTGAGTCAGTCAGTCAATCAGTTAGGACACTTTCTTTCCTGTTTCCCCCCCCCCCTCCAGAATTTCACCCCTCCCCATGGGCCCCTTAAATTGGATTTATGATAAAACGGTCAAACACATATTTACTTATTTTTATGCTGATTTTTTCCCGCTGAGTTTCAAACTCCTCGCCTATGTCGTTTAAGAGATACACGCTCCGTTAGGAATCTTTCAATCCCCACTTTTCACCCCTTTCACCTCATAATATACACCACATCGAAAAACCCTCCGACTCGTGTCTTCTTATTTTTAATGATGAGTTTATGTGCCGAGTATCACATCCCCCAATTAAACCAATCGGGAGATATTGCTGTTCAATGAAATGCAGGTCTACCCCCTTAACACCCCTTTAGAACCAGAATATCCAACAATCCTCTCTTAGTGGGCATTTGCGGCCCTTGGGGAAGCTGCATACCAAATTTCATTCCAATCCGTTTGATGGTTTCTGAGATTTCGTGATGAATGAATGAGTGAGTGAGTGGTATTTGACAAATATATAGTAGATAGTGTCAAGTCTTTGTTATGCTAAACTCGGTTGACAGTGCTTTGTGAGCAGTTGAGTAACTAACGTGATTTGAAGTAAAGATCCTCATTTTCTATACCGGTAGTGCAGAGCGCAAATGGCATCCAGTCGGCCGTGTCTCGACTTGAGCTATGTTGCCATGGAAACTATCCGCCTTGCCATTCCTTCATGAGTATATTTTATGATTTGATTAGCATGTGCTGGAGTGCAAAAGGGTCGAAATTAGAAGAATGAGAAAGACTATCGAAAATTCATGTAGCCAGCGGTTCCTTCTGGGTCCTAAACTATGTGTATGCAAAATTCGGTTGAGATTGGTGTAACGGTGTAGATTTGTATACGGAACAGACCCACCCACATACATACCCACATACAGACTTTCACTTTTATATATAAGATAGTGTTAAGTCTTTGTTGTGCTAAACTCGGTTGACATTGCTGTGTGAGCAGTTGAGTAACTAACTTGATTTCAAGTAAAGATCCTCATTTTCTATACCGGTAGTGCAGAGCGCAAGTGGCATCCAGTCGGCCGTGTCTTGACTTGAGCTATGTTGCCATGGAAACTATCTGCCTTGCCATTCCTTCATTAGTATATTTTATGAATTTATTAGCCTTTGCTCGAGTGCAAAAGGGCCTAAATCAGAAGAATGAGAAAGACTATCGAAAATTCATGTAGCCAGCGGTTCTTTCTGGGTCCTAAACTATGTGTATGCAAAATTTTGTTGAGATTGGTGGAACGGTGTAGATTTGTATACGGAACCAACCCACCCACATACATACATACAGACTTTCACTTTTATATATAAGACTAGCAGAAGTACCCATTCTTCGAACGGTCGTCGGTATTAATAACCAAACGTAATCAATTGAGCTACTGTTGCAATGGTTAGGGGCTTGGAACCTGTTTGTCGACAAAGATAAATGATTAGTTGAAATATGCTCTGAAACTAATTTACCTAACGTGTACTTCCTGACGTGAGAATAAAATTGAAAACCTCGTAGACGAAATGCAATTCACGTCACATAAAAACTGACCCACACTGTTGTGTCAAGTGCACATCCAGAGGAAAACCTCTTTATAAATTATAAAGGCTTTTGGTGCATGAAAATTCAGGTTTTTTAGCCTCCAATGGCCCAAATTCCTAAAAGCAAAAAAATAAAATTAAAATAAACTATTTCAATTCAGGAATTTTTGAAAATAATGTTGCTGTTTGAAGATATAATAGACCTTCTGTACGACACATCGCACGTTTAAGTCTTGTGAAAAAATTCAGGGTACCTCTTGACCCCCTTAAGCGCATTGATGAATTTTACAGTTTTTGTTGGTTCCGTGATAATCTTATAGCCATTTGCAAACGTTCACAGAAATTTAAGAAATGGAGTGGCATTACTTCTTGCAGAAATAGATGGAAGGTTGGATGTACCTTTTTGAGACACTGTTGTCATGGTTACTGGCTTGCATTCCTACATTAATTTATTAAATGAAATTAGTTTTCTGGGAATATCTCAGAAACTCTTGGTTTTAGAGCATTAAAATGTAGTTTCCGTGGACCCTTTACGACTGTTTAGGGGCCCCGAGGTTTTTTTCTGACACCAAGGGGCTGAAAATGAGCTTTGTCTCGTCGTTGTAGGCCGTAGTATCATCATCATCATCCTCTTGCACAGTTTCCAGCCGTTGGCGGGGTCTGTTTGGAACACAGGCCACTCCAACGTCTTCTGTCTTCCCACCATCTCTCAGCTTCCACCACTGTCCAGTCTTCTCCTCTCTTCTTCACGCTTTCTTCCATCCCTTTCAGCCACCTGTCTCTCGGTCTTCCTCTCGGTCTCTTTCCTTCCCACTTCGTCTCGTGTATCCTCCTGGGTATCCTCTTATACTCCATTCGTTTTACATGTCCATGCCATCTAAGTCTAGATTTCTCTATACTATCCCGTAATGGTTCCTCCTTTATTAATTCTCTGGTCCTCTCATTTCTTATTCTGTCCATCATTGTAACTCCAATACTGCTTCTCAAGAAGCTCATCTCACTAGCCTGTATTTTGCTCTTCTCCCTTCCTTTCATAGCCCAGGTCTCCGAGGCATACGTCAGGATAGGGGGATAGTACGTCCGATATATGATCTTTTTTCTGTTCTGAGGGACATCCTTGCTCCATAACATGCTTCTCACACGTCACACTCCTCCGGAATGCTTCTGCCTGTCTCCCCCGCTCATTTTTTCTCTATAGTTTCTTCCATTATCTTGTATCAGGCTTCCCAGATACTTGAAAATCTCCACTTTCTTCAGCTGTTCCCCACCAATTGTTATTCCCGTTGTGGTTCTTTCCTTCTTCCTTGTTGTGATCACCATCTCACTCTTGAAAATCCACAGCCTGCTTCCAGTCTCCGACCGGGTCAGGAATGGAATGAATGAAGCCCCTATCTAGCGGCGAGGATATGAACTGTGCCGGCTGCCGAGGCCTGACGCACTCCTATTGGGCAATGATTAAATGAATGACAGATGAAATGAAATGATAGTGGAGAGTGTTGCTGGAATGAAATTTTGACAGGGAGAACCGGAGTACCCGGAGAAAAACCTGTCTGCCTCCGTTCTGTCCAGCACAGATCTCACATGGAGTGACCGGGATTTGAACCACGGACTCAGTGGTGAGAGGCCGGTGTGCTGCCGCCTAAGCCACGGAGGCTCACACCATCTCACTCTTATTTATGCTAAATTTCATCCCATATCCTTGTATTATTCCTTCCTACACGTCCAACTGTTCCTGTACCTCCTCCTCCATGTTCCCCCAAATCATCAAATCATCCGCTAACACCATTGCTTTCATCTTTCCTTCCCCAATTACTTGTGCCACTCGGATCATTATGTCATCCATCACCACAATGAAAAGTAACGGTGCCAGTGCACTTCCTTGTTTCAGGCCGTTTCTCTGTTCCACCCAGTCCGATCTCTCTCCTCCCACTTTCACTCAGCTCACGCTTCCCTTGTACATCTCCTTTATCCTCCTTATAGTCCATTTTTCTCCTCCTCTATCCTCCAGGGACTTCCATACTTTGTTTCTGCATACACTGTCATATGCTTTCTCAATGTCCAGGAAGGCCATCAGTAGATCTGTTCCATACTCACAGTGCTGTTCTTGTAACTGCCTTACAGCAAAAATCAAATCCACTGTGGACCTTCCTGCTCTGAAGCCATGTTGTTCTTCCCTCATCCCTCCTTCTATCCTTGTCCTAATTCTACTTTCCAAAACTTTCTCAAACTTCTTTGCACAATGACTCATCAGTTTTATTCCCCGATAGTTTCTGCATTCTGTTCTACTACCTTTGTTGAAGATCGGGACAATTATTCCCTTTTTCCAGTCCTCTGGGGTCTTCCTTTCCGTAGTGTAATAATAATATTAATTATAATAATAATATAACAATATAGGGATAGGGATATAATAGACCTTCCGTAGCACACCAGCACGTGTAAATCGCGTGAAAAAATTCTAGAGTACCCCTTGACCCCCTTAAGCGCATTATATGTATTGATGAATTTTACAGCTTAGTTTGGTTCCGTTATAACCTTCTAGCCGTTTGCAAACTATCTCAGTAAAGTAATAAATGGAATTGTATTGCGTCTTATATTACAGCAATAGATGGACCTGTGAATTTCTGTTGCCATGGTTACCGGCCAGCTTCCTTTCATTATTGTACTAGCAGGTACCCGCGGCTTCGCTCGCGATAAAGACAATTGGGACGATGCATTATTGCTGAAAATTGGTCTATTCTATCACATCAATCGCGGCTACAGGTGGGTCCATTCTAATTCTGAAAATTCTAATACATACAGTGTATTGATATGAGCAGCAAAGTGGGACTTTCATATAGTTGAGAAAGTCCACAGGGTATGATGTTACCTTATGTGAACACATTTGAAAATTACTTTTTGGTTTTGCCATCTTCTGCTGAGACATAACAATTATGTTGTCCGGATACTCGTGAGCAGGCCACATACAGTTGTTCATGGGAAAAAATGGTTTTGTCTAAATGTACACCTGCTGCTGTTAAGTGTGTCATTGCGCTTTGTTAATGGAAATTGCTAATATTGTTGGAAAAGGGAACTGCACTCTTGCACACTGGAATGGCAAATCTATCGGAATATGGGGATTTAAAAGTATTTTTCCTTAAGCTATTCACAATGTAATTTTGCCATAATTATTGATGGTTTGAACGACAACATGTCGCTATTAATAGACCCATAGTGAAATATCTCTCACCTTGGCCGCTGGAGCACATTATGCAGTCTCTTCCAGTGTTACATCCCTGGGATTGAAATTCTCCAGATGCCTCTGTGGGTAATTAAAATTCCTGATTGTTGTTGTTGTTTGTTTGAGTCTTCAGTCTTTTGACTGGTTTGATACAGACCTCCATGCCTCCCTCTCCTGAGCTAATCGTTTCATCTCTACATAGCTACTTCATCCTACATCCGAGGCAATCTGTTTAACCTTGGTCTACCCCTACAGTTCTTGGGCTCGACCCTCCCATCCATAACTAAGCTTGCTATTCCTGGGTGTCTTAATATGTGTCGTACCAACCTATCTCTTCTCTGCATAAGCAATCGCCAGAAACATCTCTCCTCTCCCACTCGTCTTAATACCGCTTCATTTGTTACCCTATCTACCCATCTATCTTCATCATTCTTCTGTAACACCGCGTTTCAATCGCTTCAATTCTATGTCAAACGATTCCTTTTCTGTAGAAATGCTGTCCTTGCCTGAGCCAACCTACTTTTGATATCCTCTTTGCTTCGTCCTTCACTGGTTATTTTGCTTCCAAAGTAACAGACGTCTCCTACTGCCCGTAGCGTTTCACCTGCCAATTTGATGTCCATAGAGGTTTTTGATCTTTTTCGGCTGCATTCCAATTTTTTTGTTTTACAATTATTGATTTTCATCATGAATTCTTTCCTCAAGACGGATTTCATACCATTCAAAAACTCATTCAAATTCTCTGGCGTATTGGCCAAGATGACGATGTCATCAGCAAATCACAGAGTCGAAGTGATTTCTCCTTGAATCTTCTCTCCCACTATACATTTTCTCCAATTTCCTGATTACTGTGTTTTTAGAGATCTTTGAAATGCGCTGCCCTCGCACATGGTGTAGATGCATTGTCAAAGGAAAACGAACATGGGATGCATAACCTGTACCGAAAGCTTCTGCAGATTTAACACAATGCCTATTCTGAACAGCAGTTCCTTAAACTCAGATTTGCCAACATTTTATTGTATCTTTCCATGTGGTATATATCTGTACCTCAACATACAGAAGAGTGCTTTCAAAATCACGTCTTGTGTAAATTTTGCAAAAGTTAGTTCACAATTTTATAAGTGCACATTGACTAATTATTTATCGTATGGTTTTTAGTGCCGGGAGTGTCCGAAGACATGTTCGGCTCGCCTGAGTCTGTAGCTGCTTCCAGCGGACACCCTAAAGGGTGAGCTACAAGTTCCGTTCAATTTCAAGTAGTTCCAACTTTCGCCACAAGATATCAATGATACGTAGTGGTGAACGTTGGAACTTTGATAGAGCGTTCTGACGAAATCTAACCTAACAATTTTGCTTTACACAAGTTTAGTCTGTGAAAGGATCTTTTACATGCCATAAATCTATGACATGGGACCGCCGGCTTTACTTCCCCTCCGAAGGAAGGCATACTGAAGGATTTTCAACGCTCTTAAAAAAATCCGACGACTTCGGCCGGGTTTGAACCCGCTATCTTGGGCACAGCAGTTCAGCATACTACCGACTACGCCACCGACTATGAGACGGCGGGATGCCTTTAGTGTTACGGAAACGGCAATAGCCGCCACAGAGCTTCGTTGCTACTGACATAACGACCAGACTGATATTTGTACTGAAATATACGGGATTTGTGAGCCCAGTGTTTATGAAATTGAACGTAGCTTGATCGCTACCTTTATTTAGTAGCCGCTACTGTAGTGTTTAAAACTTAAAGGCGGTATTAGAAGGCGCTTCCTCTAATTCTTTTACCCCTGGCACTACAGCCCATGAAGGGCTTAGGCCTATAATGCGACCGCTTCCCAGTCATTTGGCCTTCAGATATTGTGGTGACGCGTGGTCAGTGCATCGTATCCCTCGGCCGTTAATGTTGTTCTTCGTGACCGGGGCGCTGCCTCACTATCAGACAGCTACTCAATTGTCCTCACGAATCTGAATGCACACCGTTGCAAACCTCACGTCAGTGTCAAAAATCTCTGACGGAGCCGGGAATCGAACCCAGGGTCCCCAGTTGAGAGGCCGGCGCGCTACCCTGTTCTTATTGTGTTTATATATATCTTGAAAAAGATAACAAATGGATTGGCATTGCCTCCTACAGGGATTTATATAAAATCGGATGTCATACCTTGAGGTAGTGTTGCCATGGAAACGGACTTTCCATTAGTTCAGTTTATCAGAGCGAAGATAGTTTTCTGCGAATATCTTTGAAAATATTGGTTTTAGGGCCTTAAAAAGTGGTTTTCGGTGTCCCGTAGGGACCTACCGAGTATTGTTTCTCGCATCGAGGGGCGTAAAATGAGCTGTGTCCGCTCTTTATGCGACAACTTCGATATTTTGTCCCAGTTGAGTATTTTTAGTGACTTTTCTGTTATGTTGCTCGTTCCACGGGAACAATGATTTATTTCTGGGTGAAATGCATCCTATATGTTATCCCAGGGTATAAGCTGTCTCCATTTCAAATTTCATCCAAATCCGTCCAGCCATTTTAGTGTCAAGAGGTAACAAACTAACACACACACAGACTTTCACAATTATAATATACTAGCAGGTACCCGCGGCTTCGCTCGCGATAAAGACAATTGGGACGATGCATTATTGTTGAAAATTGGTCTATTCTATCACATCAATCGCGGCTACAGGTGGGTCCATTCTAATTCTGAAAATTCTAATACATACAGTGTATTGATATGAGCAGCAAAGTGGGACTTTCATATAGTTGAGAAAGTCCACAGGGTATGATGTTACCTTATGTGAACACATTTGAAAATTACTTTTTGGTTTTGCCATCTTCTGCTGAGACATAACAATTATGTTGTCCGGATACTCGTGAGCAGGCCACATACAGTTGTTCATGGGAAAAAATGGTTTTGTCTAAATGTACACCTGCTGCTGTTAAGTGTGTAATTGCGCTTTGTTAATGGAAATTGCTAATATTGTTGGAAAAGGGAACTGCACTCTTGCACACTGGAATGGCAAATCTATCGGAATATGGGGATTTAAAAGTATTTTTCCTTAAGCTATTCACAATGTAATTTTGCCATAATTATTGATGGTTTGAACGACAACATGTCGCTATTAATAGACCCATAGTGAAATATCTCTCACCTTGGCCGCTGGAGCACATTATGCAGTCTCTTCCAGTGTTACATCCCTGGGATTGAAATTCTCCAGATGCCTCTGTGGGTAATTAAAATTCCTGATTGTTGTTGTTGTTTGTTTGAGTCTTCAGTCTTTTGACTGGTTTGATACAGACCTCCATGCCTCCCTCTCCTGAGCTAATCGTTTCATCTCTACATAGCTACTTCATCCTACATCCGAGGCAATCTGTTTAACCTTGGTCTACCCCTACAGTTCTTGGGCTCGACCCTCCCATCCATAACTAAGCTTGCTATTCCTGGGTGTCTTAATATGTGTCGTACCAACCTATCTCTTCTCTGCATAAGCAATCGCCAGAAACATCTCTCCTCTCCCACTCGTCTTAATACCGCTTCATTTGTTACCCTATCTACCCATCTATCTTCATCATTCTTCTGTAACACCGCGTTTCAATCGCTTCAATTCTATGTCAAACGATTCCTTTTCTGTAGAAATGCTGTCCTTGCCTGAGCCAACCTACTTTTGATATCCTCTTTGCTTCGTCCTTCACTGGTTATTTTGCTTCCAAAGTAACAGACGTATCCTACTGCCCGTAGCGTTTCACCTGCCAATTTGATGTCCATAGAGGTTTTTGATCTTTTTCGGCTGCATTCCAATTTTTTTGTTTTACAATTATTGATTTTCATCATGAATTCTTTCCTCAAGACGGATTTCATACCATTCAAAAACTCATTCAAATTCTCTGGCGTATTGGCCAAGATGACGATGTCATCAGCAAATCACAAAGTCGAAGTGATTTCTCCTTGAATCTTCTCTCCCACTATACATTTTCTCCAATTTCCTGATTACTGTGTTTTTAGAGATCTTTGAAATGCGTTGCCCTCGCACATGGTGTAGATGCATTGTCAAAGGAAAACATTCTATGTTACGAACATGGGATGCATAACCTGTACCGAAAGCTTCTGCAGATTTAACACAATGCCTATTCTGAACAGCAGTTCCTTAAACTCAGATTTGCCAACATTTTATTGTATCTTTCCATGTGGTATATATCTGTACCTCAACATACAGAAGAGTGCTTTCAAAATCACGTCTTGTGTAAATTTTGCAAAAGGTAGTTCACAATTTTATAAGTGCACATTGACTATTTATTTATCGTATGGTTTTTAGTGCCGGGAGTGTCCGAAGACATGTTCGGCTCGCCTGAGTCTGTAGCTGCTTCCAGCGGACACCCTAAAGGGTGAGCTACAAGTTCCGTTCAATTTCAAGTAGTTCCAACTTTCGCCACAAGATATCAATGATACGTAGTGGTGAACGTTGGAACTTTGATAGAGCGTTCTGACGAAATCTAACCTAACAATTTTGCTTTACACAAGTTTAGTCTGTGAAAGGATCTTTTACATGCCATAAATCTATGACATGGGACCGCCGGCTTTACTTCCCCTCCGAAGGAAGGCATACTGAAGGATTTTCAACGCTCTTAAAAAAATCCGACGACTTCGGCCGGGTTTGAAACCGCTATCTTGGGCACAGCAGTTCAGCATGCTACTGACTACGCCACCGACTATGAGACGGCGGGATGCCTTTAGTGTTACGGAGACGGCAATAGCCGCCACAGAGCTTCGTTGCTACTGACATAACGACCAGACTGATATTTGTACTGAAATATACGGGCTTTGTGAGCCCAGTGTTTATGAAATTGAACGTAGCTTGATCGCTACCTTTATTTAGTAGCCGCTACTGTAGTGTTTAAAACTTAAAGGCGGTATTAGAAGGCGCTTCCTCTAATTTTTTTACCCCTGGCACTACAGCCCATGAAGGGCTTAGGCCTATAATGCGACCGCTTCCCAGTCATTTGGCCTTCAGATATTGTGGTGACGCGTGGTCAGTGCATCGTATCCCTCGGCCGTTAATGTTGTTCTTCGTGACCGGGGCGCTGCCTCACTATCAGACAGCTACTTAATTGTCCTCACGAATCTGAATGCACACCGTTGCAAACCTCACGTCAGTGTCAAAAATCTCTGACGGAGCCGGGAATCGAACCCAGGGCCCCCAGTTGAGAGGCCGGCGCGCTACCCTGTTCTTATTGTGTTTATATATATCTTGAAAAAGATAACAAATGGATTGGCATTGCCTCCTACAGGGATTTATATAAAATCAGATGTCATACCTTGAGGTAGTGTTGCCATGGAAACGGACTTTCCATTAGTTCAGTTTATCAGAGCGAAGATAGTTTTCTGCGAATATCTTTGAAAATATTGGTTTTAGGGCCTTAAAAGTGGTTTTCGGTGTCCCGTAGGGACCTACCGAGTATTGTTTCTCGCATCGAGGGGCGTAAAATGAGCTGTGTCCGCTCTTTATGCGACAACTTCGATATTTTGTCCCAGTTGAGTATTTTTAGTGACTTTTCTGTTATGTTGCTCGTTCCACGGGAACAATGATTTATTTCTGGGTGAAAGGCATCCTATATGTTATCCCAGGTTATAAGCTGTCTCCATTTCAAATTTCATCCAAATCCGTCCAGCCGTTTTAGTGTCAAGAGGTAACAAACTAACACACACACAGACTTTCACAATTATAATATATATAGGGATATATATAGGGATTAAATGAAATTAATTTTCTGGGAATATCTCAAAAACTATTGGTTTTAGGGCCTTAAAATGTGGTTTTCGGGGTCCCTTTAGGGCTCCCGAGTTTCGTTTCTCACATTGAGGGGCTGAAAATGAGCTTTGTCTCGCCCTTCTACGCCTATTTCAGCATGTATTTTAAGGGGGTAGGGCCCCCTTTTATGAAAGGTACAGAGAAGGGTTTCATCAATGATTGGTGTCTTGCCTCTGGAGGATATCTGTACCAAATTTTACGTTGATCCACTCAGCCGTTCTCGAGTTATAAGGACACAAAAAATTGTCCACAGACAAACAAACAAACAAACAAACAAACAGACAGACAGACAGACAAAAATTTCATTTTCGCGCGCATCCGTCATAAAACAGTCTAAAACGCGTAAATAACGCAAATTTCCGTAGAAATTCAGAAAAAACAGACAAACTTTCATTCTTATATATAGAGAGATTTATGTAATATATGTATATATATATATATATATATATATATATGTATATCAGTTTCTTGTGGACACGATAACTGCCGTAATTTTGCACCAATCACTTTGAATTTTTTACAGAATATGTATACCCATAAAATCTCGGACGAGTTCGTTACTGGGCTAAATCGGTCGAAGGGGATGAAAATGGGGGACTTTTTTTTTTCAAAAAAAATGAAATATTGCTATAACTCTCTTAATATGTGAAATATCGAATCCGTTCAAAGTTCATACTATGTGTCGGATAAAGCTCAAATATTTATGTTTGAAACGTTTTTGATAGCACCAACCATTGACCAATGGGGTGGGAAAAAGTGTTTTTTTTTCGGTAAACATTAATCATATCATTAATCACAATATCAAAACCGTACAAAATGGACAATATTCCCCTAAAATTACCTAAAACGTTTGTCTGAAAGAATTTTTGATATGAGCCTCCATTACGCCAAGGGATGAGAAAAATGATTTCGGAATTATAAGAAAATGCCAAGAGCTATCAGTGGTTGACATGGCAACACTACTAAATTGATGAGGGATGAGCCATCAGACGTTGCCATGACAACACACTTGCGCGAGATCAGATTCAGATTTCCATCTGACTAAGTGTGAAGCGGCTTCGGTGACGTAACTGGTAGCATGCTGAACTTCTATGCCCAAGGTCGCGGGTTCAAAGCCGGCCAAAGTCGTCGGATTTTCAAAGAGCGCACAAAATCCCTCAGTAAGCTTTCCTTTGGAGGGGAAGTTACAACGTTCGTTGCGAGTTGCCGATTGAGGTGGCATCTAGTAGCCAAGTTCACAGCTAGGTGGCGTTGACGGTAGTATCTGGTAGCAACATTAGGAACTACTGCTTGAAATTGAGCGTCTGCATTCCTTACCTGAATTACAGACTAATACAGCCATCACAATTCACACCGTTTATCAGACAGATTCTACACTCACCCAAAGTACACGGGGTTACATGACCGCGTTGTCGCAGCCCCTACACTGAGGAACCAACCAACATCTCTGCGAGAGATATAATTTTGCGTGAAGATGTAACAGACCGTTACAGTTACACATCAGTGTCGAAACCTTGCTTAAGGACAGTGTGACCACAAGTATAAAAATGGACTCCAAATGATAAGAAGGTTACCGTCATCATAAGAAATTAAATGTTTAAAATATGCATAAAATGACGAAAAACAAAGTTAATTAATCTCCAATTATAAAATACTTTCACGCGATAAATGAGGTCTGATCCTTCTTCGAAAACCTGCATATTCTGCCTATTTGTCCGGTGAAATCTACCTCCGCCTTCCGGCGTGCCGAGAGGACTTTTTTAATTTGAACCAATGCCAGAATATCAGTCATGTTGGCACTGTCCATAAATTTGTATACAACTGTTCAGGGCAAATTTAAATGTCCAGCCTGAATCCTACTTGACTATATTTCTCTTGTTGAAGAAAATCATATTTAACTAATTGACTTGTTTATCAAAATCACTGTTTGTTTATATGTTCCATTGTTTAAATAAATACCTATCACTTTCCAAGAATCAAAATTACATTCTAAAATCGGTATGTTAATTGTCATAGCAATGAGTAATCACAAAAAATAAAGACTTGTAGGACATCTGAACATCATCAATAATAACAACAATTTGTTTAAACATTATGAGCATGGATTCGAAGAACTTCGATTATGAGAAAAATTTATTGTATCATCTGTCTAGAATAATTTACAAGAGGATGGAAAGCCAGATAGAAACGGAGTTGGGTGAAGATCAGTTTGGTTTCAGGAGAAATGTAGGAACAAGGAAGCTGTACTAAGTCTTAGGCTGATTTTGGACGGTAGAATAATGAAAGATAAGAGAACGTTTATGGCATTTGTAGACTTAGAAAAGGCTTCTGATAACGTTGATTGGACTAAATTGTTTGACATTTTGAAAACGATTGGAATAAAGTACAGGGATAGGAGGGTGATCTACAATCTATACAGAAACCAGACATCAGTCATTCGAGCTGAAGGACAGGAGCGAGAAGCTGGTATTGAAAAGGTGTAAGGCAAGGCTGCAACTTATCACCCCTACTTTTCTATCTTTACATTGAACAAGCAATGAAGGAAATCAGAGAAAAAATTGAAGTGGGAGTGAAGATTCAAGGAGAAATAATTTCAACTCCGAGATTTGCTGATGACATCGTTCTCTTGGCCGACACGCCTGAGGATTTGAATGAGTTTTTGAATGGTATGGACTCCCTCTCACGGAAGGAATTCATGATGAAAATTAATAAATGTAAAACAAAAATACTGGAATGCAGCCGAAATAAATCAGAAACCTCAATGGTCATCAAATTGGCAGGTGAAAAGCTGAAGGAAGTAGGAGACTTCTCTTACTTAGGAAGTAAAATAACCATTGATGGACAAAGCAAATTGGATATAAAAAGTAGGTTGGCTCAGGCAAGGAAAGCATTTCTACAATAAAGGAATCTGTTGACATCGAACATAGATTTAGGTATTAGGAAGTCATTTTTGAAAGCCTTTGTCTGGAGCGTGCCGCTCTATAGAAGTGAAACTTGGACTATTGGTGCAGCAGAAAAGAGGAGAATTGAAGCATTTGAAATGTGGTGTTACAGGAGAATGATGAATATCAGATGGGAGATAGGGTTACAAACGAAGAGGTATTAAGACGAGTGGGAGAGGAGAGATATTTCTGACGACTGCTAATGAAGAGAAGAGATACCGGTAATTCAGTAGGACACATATTAAGACACCCAGGAATAGCAAGCTTAGTGATGGAAGGAAGGGTTGAGCACAAGAATTGTAGGGGTAGACCAAGGTTAGAATATGTTAAACAGATTTTCTCGGATGTAGGGTGTGGTAGCTATGTAGAGATGAAACGATTAGCACAGGACAGGGAGACATGGAGTGCTGCATCAAACCAGTCAAAAGACTGAAGACTCAAACAATAACAACATCTGTTCTCGATCCGATGCCAATCATGAATAACATGATTCATTAAACTGTAAATTGCATGGATTGAACCATTAACCAAAATATTTTCCATATTTATGTCAATTAAATCACAAAAGTCGCCTCCGTAGCGTAGCGGTCAGCATGGTTAGCTGCCGCCCCGGAGGTCCTGGGTTCGATTCCCAGCTCTGCCACGAAATTTGAAAAGTGGTATGAGGACTGGAACGGGGTCTATTCAGCCTCGGGTGGTCCAAATGAGTAGAGGGGGTTCAATTCCCACCTCAGCCATCCTCGAAGTGGTTTCCGTGGTTTCCCTCTTCGTCTTCGGGCAAATGGCGGGATGGTACCTACTGTAAGGCCACGGCCGCCTCCTTCCCTCTTCCTAGCCTATCCATCCCAATCTTCCATCCCTTCCCCTCCCTCATGAGGCCCCTGTTCGCTTTGCAGGTGAGGCCGCCTGGGCGAAGTGCTGATCACACCTCCCCAGTTGTATCCATCACGACCAGATGTTCCAAGCTCCAGGACACTGCCCATAGAGGCGGTAGTGGTGAGTTCCCTCGCTGAGTCCGTGGGAACCACCAACCTAGAGGGTAAATTGACTAAATAAAAAATAAAAATAAAAATCACAGAATATGAAATATTTAAACTTTAGCTTTCAAATCATTGAAAAGTTCAATCTGACTATTTCCATCAAAATAGTAACAAATTTTATCATCCATAAATTATTAATCTTCATCTAATTATGAAATATTAACTTCTACAAAATTTAAACATTTATAAGGTTTGGAACTTTCAATAAGATCACAAATATCCTTGAGATGGTAGTGGCTGTTCATTAAATAACAATGACAATATAACCTCATGCACCGACCCATTCCACTAATATGTCAACAATTACCTGATCACATTCATATTCGCCTAACGGCAAGGCATCGCCAAAACAAAAGATTTATTTATAATAAATCGGGTTGACAAATGCTGGGAAAATATGTAGAACACGAGAAAAACAAATGTGAAATTTAACCATGATGGTTGCATGATATAACCATTGGGGCATTTACTTCGACGAGAGTATGATTCGTAATTATTTTTACCCTACTTTCGATTTTTGCAAAAAATGAACGTAGACTTATGAGATCAACACAGGACGAAAAATTGAGTGTCTGTCTTTGCGCGCGCGTGTGTGTGTGTATGTGTGTGTGTGTGTGTGAGTCTGTGTGTGTGAGTGTGTGTACTCTGAATGTCTGTCCCCCATATCAATTCCAATACGGTGAACCCGAATAGAACGAAATTTGGTACAAAGGTAGCACTAGCAAAGGGCACCTCAGTGTCATGTCTTATATCGCCGCCATCTTGATGGAAACGTAATGGCGGCCACACAAATGTTCAAAGCTTAAATCAAATTACGACTAACTTAATCATCCGGTCTCTACCAAACTTCGCAACAACATACCTTTATGGAGGGAGCATCCTTTGACTAAACTAATAGGTCATTAGCCTAATATTTTGCGGTTGGCGGCCATCTTTGTGTGAAAATCGATTCCCCCTATTAATTCAAACACAGTGAAACCGAATGGAACGACATTTGGTACAGAGGTAGTACTAGCAAAGGGCACCTCAGTGTTATATCTTATATCGCCGCCATCTTGACGTAAACGTTATGGCGGCCACACAAATGTTCAAAGCTTAAATCAAATTACGACTAACCTAATGATCCGATCTCTACCAAATTTTGCAACAACATGCTTTTATGGACGAAGCATCCTTTGACCAAATAAATAGGTCACTAGCCTAGTAGTTTGCGGATGGCGGCCATCTTTGTGTCAAAATCGATTCCCCCTATTAATTCAAACACGGTGAAACCGAATGGAACAAAATTTGGTACAGAGGTAGCACTAGCAAAGAGCACCACAGTGTCATGTGTTATATCACCGCCATCTTGACAGAAACGTAATGGCGGCCACACAAATGTTGAAAGCTTAAATCGAATTACGACTAACATAATCATCCGATCTCTACCAAATTTTGCAACAACATACCTTTATGGAGGAAGCATCCTTTGACCAATCTAGTAGGTCATTAGCCTAATAGTTTGCTGATGGCGGCTATGTTTGTGTCAAAATCGATTCCCCCTATTAATTCGAACACGGTGAAACTGAATGGAACGAAATTTGGTACAAAGGTAGCACTAGCAAAGGGCACCTCAGTGTCATGTTCTATATCGCCGCCACCTTGACGGAAACGTAATGGCGGCAACACAAATATTCAATGCTTAAATCAAATTACGATTAACCTAATCATCCGATCCCTACCAAATTTTGCAACAACATACCTGTATGGAGGGAGCATCCTTTGACCAAACTAATAGGTCATTAGCCTAATATTTTTAGGATGGCGGCCATCTTTGTGTGAAGATCGATTCCCCCTATTAATTCGAACACGGTGAAACCGAATGGAACGATATTTGGTACAGAGGTAGCACTAGCATAGGGCACCTCAGTGTCATGTTTTATATCACCGCCATCTTGACGGAAACGTAATCGCGGCCACCCAAATGTTAAAAGCTAAAATGTAATTACGACCAACCTAATAATCTAGTGTCTACCAAATTTTGCAACAACATATCTTTATGCGGGAAGCATATCCTGACCAAACTGCAAGATCATCAGCCCAATAGTTTGCTGATGCTGGCCAAGTATGTGTGCAAATCGATTCCCCCTATCAATTCAAACACGGTGAAACCAAATTGAACGAAATTTGGTACAGAGGTAGCTCTAACAAAGGGCACCTCAGTGTCATGTTTTATATTGCCGCCATCTTGACGGAAACAGAATGACGGCCACCCAAATGTTAAAAGCTTAAATCAAATTACGACCATCCTAATAATTTGATCTCTACCAGATTTTGCAACAACATGCCTTTTTGTGGAAAGCATCTTATGACTGAGAACAAGGTCATCAGCCCAATAGTTTGCAAATAGCGGCCATGTATGTGTGCAAATCCATTCCCCATATCAATTCAAACACAATGAAACCGAATTGAATGAAACTTTTTACAGAGGTAGCACTAGCAAAGGGCACCTCATATTCATGTTTAATATCCCTATAGCACGTTGTATTTCAACAAGCTACTACTACCAACATTCAATTATACTCCTTGAAAAGGACAAAGACTTATAACAATACCCATGCATTTAGGAGAAAGTAGGCTATATGGTCTTTACTTAACATCTTATTTTACTTCCATATATTTTTATCAACATATTTAAGCCATCCAACCATCACTATGGTTTATGCTTCACGTAATACCATATTCATTCCTGTGACATTATTGCACTATTTGAATGACAAAATTCACCTTTTATAACACATAATATTTCTCCACATATTATTATTCATATCACACATTATCATTTGAATCAAGTCATCCCTTGTTATCCAACTGAAAGACTAGGGAGCTATTAAACTCCTCCAATAAGTTTACTACAAATTTCACCATCACAATAATTCATGATATCTTTAAATCGTGTCTACTCATGGTCAACATTGTCATATGGTGACATTATCCGAATAATTTATTATTTATATAATTCAAGAAACTCCTATTTGATACATGCTTCTTATATCCCATTTCGATTACCTTCTGTGTCTCCACAAGATTTAAATTTCCTAACGCAATTGTCAAATGCTTTAAACTTCATTCTATTACTTGAGAATGTGGGCGTGCGTAAAACCACTAACCTTATGAAAAAGAAACTATCCGAAGTAGCTATGCTGTTCCAAATATCAAACTTATAATCCACATAACATGACATGATTATTAGAAGTTACAAAATCTTCACATAATTATTATTAATATTTTTAGAAAATTAAATTATTATTATTAATCACTTCCAAACTGGAATTCGCTTGACAAAACAACTCGAAAAATATCAAGCTTGAATTCGTAAATAGGAAAATATACATTCCTCAAACTAAATAGACATTAAGATCGACAGATCCTACGGCTGATGAACGTGTTATAAAAATAGAAAATCAAACTAAGATGCTCATGATGCTATCCATAGATTCAAATCATAGAATCAAAGTCTCTGAACACAGAACATGTCCAGACATAGGCCTCAAATGTCTCGTAGCCTAGTTTGCGGCAGCAAACAACAAAAGAAAGGTTGTGTTGATATTTCTGTAGAAATGGAGAATTCCAAATACCTTAGCATAAGAATAATTCAAATGTAGCTTACATTCTTGTAGATGTTGATATCAACCTCCTGGTTGGCACCAGATTATTTCCATTCTTCAGTCCCATTGGACCCGTACTTAAATCCGCGTATCGGCCTCCATTTCTACCCGTGGTTAATCTAACAGCACATAACTGCTAAGTCCATAGCTGACTCGAAATATTCTTGACTGGCAATGTCCATGATGAAAGTCATAATAGCTGTTACTATTTGCATTATGGGGATTCGATCTCTAAGATCAATGGTTGCAAAACCAGGTGTAACATTGATGCAACCGTGACACATTCAGTAATATATTGATACTCTGACAATCTTATAATGCATTGGTTCATACCTGATGTTCCTGTCGTAATTTAAACCTATGGGTGAGATTATGCATCTCCCAGACAGCGTTAGACACATCTGGCCCCAATCGTCGGCTAAGTCCTGACTTTGAGAAAGGATTTCTCCAGCCCCTCTACACTCCTACCGGGTGAGATTATGCATCTCCCAGACAGCGTTAGACACAGCTGGTCCCGTTCGTCGGCTAATTGGACTGACCAAGCAAGACTCGTACCTAATAAATACTGAGATGATGTCGTGGTTGTTCTTATAGTTACCAAGACAGAAGCTTGTCTCTGGTTAATTGGAAACAAAATGTTCCAAAAGAATTAAAGATAGATTTGTGGACTGTCTACCATATGTCCGTTGCAGTTACAAATCACTAAGTGTTGACTGCCTGTCGAAGCCTATCACTTGAAATTGCTGCACTGAAAAATATTCTAAGTTCCACTGAACTTAAAAACGACTAACACTTTTGACCATCACTTGGTTCGAAAATTTACACTTTGTGTAGATTAACAGCGACCATGCGCTTAATAGAAGTCGAAGTATCAGCGACCATGCGCTGCGTAGAAGTAAAGTTACGAAGTATCAGCGACCATGCAATATGAAGAACTGCGATATAGAGCGTAGCACGGACCCCAATTTATACTCCCACGGAGCTACTCGCTGGAGTCCACGTCACATCTCTGACGTCACAGCGAAGGAATTCCTCAATTACAAAACAGTCAATATCTTGGCTTCTGTTGATCCCATTTCTTTCTAATATATTTCATTCTTCTCCATTTCTCCGTACCATAAAAATGATGTGCTTCCCATGTTTCCAAAACATCGGGAACTAATTAATCAAAATATAACCTTGATAATGACGCGGCATGCGTCACTAGCATCTCTGTTGCCTGCATATTCTTTCGAAAGGCTTCGAGAATAAAATCCGCGTGCTATTCAAACTTGCGCCTGGACTTGAAATATGTGCCTGGGACCTCAAATAAGGGATAAGGGCACAGTACATCCTGTTTGGGCGCCTCTGGGAGAGTGATCCTTGCGCTACGTCCCCTATATCAGGGACTCTCTGGGTGTATGTGCCGGTGCATTGCGCAGCGCGAGGTGTAAAAGATGCTTTCGCTATGATGGCCAAAGTGCAAA